>CM039668.1:3496719-3869219 GCA_022405105.1 Aristolochia contorta
TCAACGGTGTTCTTATCGGATTCTGAACCACCTCATCACTTAAACAAGTTATAACCACAGAAAACAGGACTGGTAAATGGATTTCGATCGGCTGCCCTAGCTCAGGCCTCCTTGAGACGGGCGATCGGTAGCAGCCGGACCGCTCTATCCCTTTATTCATTAAACTTTCTGACTATCTTGGCCTTTTGACTACTGAGAAAATAGCAAATCGGATAAGTGCTCTGGATTTCGAAAATGACGGAGGTACGTGATTTTTGTTCACCTCTCTTGCTCTGGTGTGTAGATCGCATGATTGTTTTGAGATTTTATTTTAATTGTTCTTGTGGGTGAGAAAAACGGATATGGATTACAATTGCGACTGATCTACTTTGGTTTTCCGAGCGCCCTGCGTACAAAATTTGCCGGATAACTATCTGGGCAACCTCTCTTGGAGTTGAGTTTTCTCTTGAAATAAACGATTTTTTTTTTGCGGGAAACAACGAACATGTTCATCTGTGCCTGCTATCAACAAGATACGGAATTGACATCTAGTACAAACCAACGCCTGATCAGCAGGGCCAAAGAGTACAAACGATTAATTAAGCTCAATGGAGTGTTTTTCACTCAAATCGGAAATTGTGTTTTCATTTCAAGAAATTATGCGAAAAACTTGGTTGGGAAGACAACGTCACTATTCAATCCTTTAGGAAGACAGAAGTCTAAAAGACTAAGTGGATTCTGTTACTGGTGAATGAGTAGGATAATTCTTTCCTTCTGAATTTATTACTTCTTCACAGCTTTGGCAGACGGATCGCAAGGAAGAATCTTAATCACCATCTGTATAAATTACCCTTTTATATACTTAGGCTTCAAGTGATATCTTTTCTCTCTACGTTTGGATGATGTAGAATAATGTAAATGGTGCTAGTGTTTGTTGAGGTTTGAGTGAGAGCTCCTACTCAATCTCCAGTTAACAACTATTATTACATTTATTCTAAATAATAACTAATAATAACAAGTGTCACCATCAATTAGTGATAAATATATCAATTTAAAAAAATTATGAAAAAAAGAAACCTTTATTCAGTAGGAGGATAAATAGGTTTCATCCTTGATATGCAAAAGAGAGAATGAGTTTACTGTCATGGTTCCTGAGTTACCATCACAGCCAGCATGCCAAGGAGGAAATCTAGCAATTCCGTTTGAGGAAACTTCTTTGGACGGGAGACGAGTCCATCCAGTGAAATTCTCAAGTTTCAGGGGGAACTTCCTAATTGTTATCTTTAAGTAAAAAAGAGGAAGGTAGGCGCAAAGCATGTCTTTCCCTCCTTTTACTTCAAAAAAAAGGGAGTGTAGAGAAGTGGAGGCCCTCCCCTTGCTTTTCCAATCTCATTAACAAAAAGGGAGTGGCAGGGGTGGCGAAAGAGATCTCCGATTTTCTGTTTATGCTGGGAAAAAAGAAGGGGGAGCAGAAGGTGCTCCCCCTGTGCCTTCTATTTTTCATATTTTTACGTTCTTTTAATTTTTTGAACCCTGTAATTCACATCCTCTCTATTTAAAGACCTTTTTAATCTTAGAATTTACTAAATCTCATTACTACAAAAAACTTGAGCTTAAAAAAATCCATATGAATCTGTAGTTTTCCGGAATCATGCATTTTTTTTAAAGGATGAGTATTAACTTTAGAAAAAAAAAAAAGAAAAGGATGAGTATTGGGGGCCATATAGATTGAGATCCTATATGTTATTAATTTTTGTCTTGACATTGAAATACACATCCTCACGAGGGTTTGTGTTTTAATTTTTTAAAACTTAGAAATCCTTATCAGTCAGAATTTCTAATATGGTCTATGTGGTCATTTTTTTGTGGTTTGCCTTTTCAGTATCTCAATAAAAGTTTTTGCCATTTTCAAATTTTTTTTTTGTGGTTTGGCATCATTTTATAAATCTTTTTTTTTTCTTTTGAATATTAAGTATGAATATTACTTCTGTCGGAACAGACTAGGGAGACGAGTTGAATCAGTTTCAACTTGAACCGGACACCTCACATCCTGAAACCATTAGAAACAATTAAAGGAGAATAACAGGCTGAACAAGCTGGTTTTAAATGGTTGAGCCTCTAATTTCAGTGAAACACCTGGCCAGGTCTGAGAGGAATATGGGTCCCCTGAGGGATATTACAGAAAAATGGGGTGAGGGAGGCCATCCTCAAACATCATTCCTTCGTCACTGAGAGTGGGCACATTTATGCAGCGTGGGCACATTTATGCAGCGTGGGCACATTTATGCAGCGTGGAGAGAGGAGGTTCTATCCTTCCCCTCCTCTCTTTTTGATGAAAACTGTTGGAGGACTTAGATGAGGGAAGTAGAGTTCCACCCAGAGTAATTATCTAATCTATCTTATACACCTGGACCAGCCATCTTTCCAGGTTGACGACAGATTTGGTCTTGCACTTAACCTGAACCCGAGTACTCACTTTTGAAACCTCATATGGTCATTTGTCCACTTTCTGAAAACATTTTTGTGTCATCTGCGTCCTCGGTGATGCTGTGTTACCTTTATTTTGGTCTGAGGTGGAGATATAAGTAATAGAATCTCCTCAGCAACTGATGTTTCTTTTGGGCTCTTGTGGAAGCAATTCCTTTAGTAAGGAGTTGCAGAGATTTTTACCTCTTGCTATTATCAGATAGATTTGTTTCATATAAAATATCTAGAACAGGGTCCAAACTACTGCTTGTCGGTCATTTCGGGTGCGGACAAATCCTAGAGAATGTTGCAGGACAATCGGTTGGAAATCATTGAGATTGTTTCTAGGCTTCCTTTTGATTCATTTTTCTGACACTGAAACAGAAGTCATGGCAGAGTACATTTGTGCATGGTGTAATTTAGTTTTTCTAGATTTGCATTTCAGGGGATTTGAATGTCATATAGAAACCATTAATATTTTATCTCCCCTTTAAGTTAAATTCTCGTGTTTCTTAAAAGTAAAAGGATATAAAATATGTTATTCTGTGGAATACTGCAGCAAATATAGTTTGGTAACACTTCTTTTAATTGATGTGAGCGTGGAAGGGTGGATTTATCTTCTGCAAGCTCAAGGAGCAGGCCACTGTTTAGAGGCTAAACAAAGGGCAATCAATGCTTTTGGATCTTTTCTATATCATTATTCTATTTCTGAGTTTGTTTTATATGTGGATGCAATGACCAGCCTTCAACTGAAACTGCCGAAAGGCTTATTTATTGTATTTAGTTACTATGTCAGAATGCATTTACTCCTATTTTGTATGAACAAATAAATCTTTGGGCAAAAATAATTACTCTGGACCTTCCTCCTCTTTCAGGAGACAGGTTTGGTTAAAATGCTGCTCCTTAAATCATGATGTCCTGAAAAATGCTACGAATGACCTTCTTCTCTTTTGATGCCATGGATTAAGAATGTGATATTGAATGATTTTGAATAGTATGGCCAAGATAGCCAGAATGGTCCTCTTCACTAGAAAAAAAAAAAACCACTTTTCCTGGGAAAATCAAACTCAACCATCATGCAGTTCATTTAATTTCAGGTCCTATGTGGGCAAGTGAAGCTCAGCATTGTGAAAGATTTTTTGACAAGTAACCTAGTCTGTCGTGTTAAAATGAATAATAACTAAAAAGTTTGTCATTGTGCCACTTACTACGGATTGCTAGTATCTTCCTTTTTAGTGAAGAAACAACCAAGGCATATTTGTTAAACGATGTCTTTTCATTGGTGTTATTGGCTCATCTACAGTCACTGTGGTCACTTATCATGAAACTTACGTAAATTTATGTATGGGAACTTGAGTAGATTTTCTTATTGTTATATCTGAATATATACTGGTCCTCAATAACGTCTTATATTTTCTTTCATTTCCTGCAGTATTGGGTTAGTCAGGGGAATAAGTGGTGCGACTTTTGCAAAATCTTTATAGCCAACAATCCATTGAGTATCAGAACCCATGAACTTGGTCAACGTCACAAAGACAATGTTGCCCAGCGGCTAACTGCTATGAGAAAAGAGAATGCTGCCAAGGAGAAGGAACAAAAAGAAGCTGCCCGAGCCGTGGAACAGATTGAAGCAGTAAGTTGGCCTATATATTTGTGTTCAGTTTTTACATTTCTTAGAAGGATTAAATCGCTGTAATTGGTTAGAAAGAAGAAGATTCGATTTGGAGTTTTATCTTACCTAAGTTCTTGTTCAGATGTTTGCTGGTATTGGTCAGGAAGTTGAAAAAATATCTATTTTGGAAATTTTGCTCAGGTTGGTTCTTGTACAGATGTTTCTAGACAATTTGCATTTAGTATTTCTGGAAAAGGTCGTGGTTCTGTGAGAAACTAAATGTGACACAAATCTTGCCTGCTGTTTACTTGCAAGATTGTTTTCCGTCTTTCTTGCTTGTTTATTAGTCAACTGTTTTCTATTTGACCTGAGTTTTTCTAGTGACTATCACTGATATTTTCATCCTATCCATATGTTTCTATAGAAAGCCAAGCGAAGCTATCAGAAAGATTTAGCTGCATTTCGGGAGACAAAGGACTCTGGCTCACATGCATCAGGACCTGTTGAAGATGTTCCAGAGACTTCCAAAAGTATATCAAAAGACGGTAAAATTAGGTTCAGAAGCAATCTAGCTGCTTTTGTTATCTTTCATTTTACTCGTTAAAAAGGCACCGGTCTGAGTTGTTGAGTGACGGAGTGAACTTGTCGGGACCAAGCAGTCCATGCTCGTTTTATGTGTAATGACCTTATATTTGTGAGTGGACGAGCCTTGGTGCCCCTTGATGTACCCCAGTGGAGGCCCATAAGTCCTATTATTGCCAGTCATTATGAACTAAGGAAGCTTCTAGTTTTTTTACTTCCGTTTGCAATTATTTAACTTCATAATGAAACAGGCTTCTTGTTGCAGAATGGGAGTATGATAGTGCTTCAGGTTATTATTATAATTCGAGTACCGGGCATCACTATGATCCTAACTCTGGCTTATACTACTCTGCTACAATAGGTACCAAGTGTTAGCCACCTGAATTTTGTTTTTTTTTTTTTTTGGTCATTCTTTCTTGCTAAATATTGGCTGTCTTCTCTATATAGGGAAGTGGGTCACTCAGGAAGAAGCTTATTCCTCAAAACAAGTTTCAGGGTCAGATGAACCTTCCCCAGCAGAACCCAAAAGCAGTCCCAAACCCACTTACACAGAAGACACGCATGGTGCCAAATCCACCAGTGCACCCCCGCCTGGAAGGGTTGTTTCAACGCCAGTGAACCCATTGAGGTCCATAAAAGGTGCACCATCCTCTATTGCTGTGAACAAGAGGAGAAGGGTAGTTGAGAAGCCCAAGTCAAAAGAGGAAGAGGCTGCGCTAAAAGCGAGGGAAGCTGCAAGAAAAAGAGTAGAAAAAAGAGAGGCACCATTATTGGGTCTTTACAGGTCATACTGAACATGACTCTATGAATGCCCATTTTGTTTCTAGTTAACATCCCATTCCCTTCTTTTGCAGTTTGTACCATATTGCATTTTTGAAGGAATATTGAAGAAATGACTAAGCTCAAGTACTTGCCTCCCTGTGAATGACTGTTTTTTTGAAAGGTCGACATGACACCAAACCTCCTGTTTCGATTTTTAACCAGATACGCCCTTCCATTTAACAAAAAAGAATTTGTTAATAAATTTTACTTTTTAAAATAAACTAATTCTAAATCCAAAACTTTGGTCAATACTTGAAATGACCTTTATTGGCTGGAAGTTTCGGTTTAGATTAGATTGACTGGCATACTTAAATTAAGGTTGTTGATGTTAACTAATAATTTATAAGAGAAAGAGTTCTTTAAATTTTTCATAAATTAATTCTTACCTAAATAACTAACTGTGATTAGCCGCCATTTTTGTTGTGTTGATCAATAAAACTGGTCTTGTTTGACTTGCAAGGTAAGCATACAAAATTTTAGCTACTTAAAAACATAATCGTTGCTTTGTTTATCAAGTGTTATGTTAGTTTGCCCCAACTTTGAACATCACAAGTAGTTGAAGTTGTATGTGTATGCTCTCTGAAAGTTCGCTCAGTGATGGCTTTCTATTCCCTTTTCTACGTCCAGTCAAAATGATCTACAGAAGTCCACTGGTGATGCTTTTCAGGTCTTCCATATGCTGCCAATCTCGAGTATTCAACAAATAAAAATTGTTCGTCCCTGTCACTATATATTTTTCTTGATCAAGACCACGTACCCATCACTTCGCTATCCCGCAATGCAAATTAGTCCTCTTTATGATTCAAATTTGATGAGCAGCTGCGGTCGTGCCAGCGATGGTTTCAGCCTTGATGCACCATTTGACTAAGTTTCAATTTTAGAAATTGCTGGTGCTGTATCTGATGATCTGATCCGGTTTTGTATCACGTCATTGATTTTTCATATATGTTCAGTTTAAGATTAAGCTAAGACAACCCCTATATGAAAATTAATGGTCATTGTGACTTTGTTTTACTCAAGAGAGATAAACCATGGTTATAACTTGTGACTAGCCTAAGAGGGGGTCAGTCCAAAGAGAAAACATTGTTTAAGAAGGAATTTAAAATAACTGACCACAAATTTTGGGTAAGTAAAGACACCCTGATTTCATTTTTTTTATGTTAGATGCGTTGAGACAATGCCGGAGAATTTAAAATCCCACCTGTTTACAAGTGATACTGAATTTTTATTTAAACACCAAATTACACAGAAAGTAAGAATTCAATGTGCTCTCCTAATTTTAAGGAGAATTCATGTCATAACCCGTTAAAATTTCACTAACACTAAAAGTGATTGTTTTCGGAAACATCCATGTCCGGCCCTAACAATAAAATCAAAATCATAGTACACAAAAATCACGATTCATAACTGGCTTGATTTGAGCACCACTCAGATTATATCCATATAGCATGGATGAACCCTGGAGTAGTCGGAGAGTTGACTGAGCAGTCCAACTCGGGTTTCGTAGGCCCCAGCGAGGTTTTATTCTAATCGCAGTTGCAGAGTAGTGACACTACGTACGTACCATGGCCAAATAGACTCCAGTGGAGTCATCTCAATGTTTGGCAGACGAAAATGACATGAAAATTTAGGACGCGCGTGATTCTTTTTAAAAGATAATCATGTCATTATCATAAGATAATATTGACGACACACAATAATGCATGGATGACCTCATCAATGAGAGTAGGTGCATGTTTCTTACTAGTATTAATTTCTTAATGCTGCTTCGTGGGTAATAAGGGAAAAGCCATATATATTCAAAGTCTCGCACTCCACAGGTCAGACAAATTTCACTCACTCAGTTAAGAGATGATGCAGCCAACTCATGCACTAAGATATATATAATTAAAGTGCTAAAGTTATCGCCATTATAGAATAAATGGTCCTTCCTTAACCCTCATAAATATATACATTTATCCGAAAACCTTAATATAAAATAAAAATAACTCTTTAGTATATTTTACAAAACAAGTTCAATTATTTTGTACAAAAGTTAGCTTATTTAATATGATTAATTTCTCTACCTTCTCCCTTTCGATTCAGTCCATCCACTAGTACTACTGGTCACTTCCTAGTTCCTGCCCATCAAACTCGAAACGTTAGCGGGGGCTTCCCAAGACGATGATCATTCCCTGAACTCGACGATCAGGTAGGTAATCGAACCCAGAACTCATGAAATCACCAGAGAGCTTCGTAAGAGCTAGGCTAGGGTCGAATGAAAAATTAAAAAAAAAAAACAAACTCAAAAAGACCGAGCCCTATATATCTGGGAACCTTCTTTGATCGCCTTAATAAATGCCGTCTAAACATCACACAGAAAAGAAAAAGAGAAGCTCTTGTGGCTTCCGGCGAAAACGAGACACGAAAGCCGCCCGGCTGCATGCATGCATGCATGCATAGAATATTTGCATGGTCATGAGGCCATTTCCGAGAAACAGAGACACGGTCAAAGTCATATATTTTGACCCCGACGTAAGACTCCTTCGCAGAGAGCAGTCATCTTTGACTTTTCGGGACCCACCACCCGCGCTTAGTCAACGATGACGGCGGATGAGTGGACCCCAAACCCCCGTGCAGATATGTCACGTTGCTTTTTGTTTTTCACTTTATCCTCCTCTTTCGTGGAAGGAGTCAGTCGAGTGCGTCTTCTACCTCGTAAAATTTTGTCGCATGCAAGAATTTATGTCGGACTTTGTTGAGGTGGGGGGTGTTTAGTACTTTGGCTGGTTGGAACTCGGAGGTTGGCCTTTCAATTCATTGAATAGTGAAGCAAATATTTTACACTTCACGAGAACAAAAATTATTTGGATTTTATGACTTGATTGATACGAATTAAGAATATCTCTCCTATCCAAAGTAGAGTTTCCTTAGAGGGGTTTTAGAATTCAGGTTTACTTAAGGGAATTTATTATATTTGCTTGCTTAGCAAAAGTTTAAGTTTTCTTTAGCAGGTTTTATGAGTTTGTATTTTTTGGTTTAGTAATCTATTTTTACTCTCTTTTTTGTAATCGTTTTTTTTAATATTTCCTTGTTTATTGAAACCAATATAAAGTTATAAACACGAGAAAGTGTTTAGGATGAAATATTTTGAAAAAGAGTAATGCTAGCACCTAGCGGGTACATGTTAATCTAAGCCTTTAAAAATATAAAAAATATTTTCTAGAGGATAAACCCTAGGCATCAATTGTTTAGATTAACAAGTGTGTGGGATGGGTACGTGGGCTAAGTGCAACTAGCATTATTATTTGACAAAAGGAGTGGATTTGCCTTTTAATCTTATCCTTGTTTATTTAATTATTCATATGTTTTAAGTGAATATAAATTATGGAAATCTTTTCCTTCAATCTATTTATTGGTTGATATTTCTGATTGGTTAGTACGTCATATAGGTACTACACATAGGTGCGCAACTAGCATTTTCCTTTACTTAATTAAATTTATTAAGATATAGATATTTAGATCAATTTTAATAAATAGTGAATTGCATGAATACTTAGAAATATATGAACATGAATATAAATGAATTTTTTTACCATTCAACTCAAATTTTAATGTAAGTTTAGCTATTGAGTTCAAAGTATCAATATTTATGGACTATAGCTTCATAGTCATATCATTATTTTTTTTTTTAAAAATCCTATTTTTATATATAATCAAATACTTATGATTATTTTTGTTAATTATGAATTTATATTCCATTTTACTTTTAAACAGGTAAATAAAATAAATAAGTTGCAAAATCAATATTACAAGATAGTTTACTTGAAAGTATATCAATTAATACCCAATAAGTTACTGACACCATACTGATAATAACTTATCCTAGTTCACCCTTATATACGGGTTACACATATGATGAAAGTGGAAGTCATTAATTATATCGTACTATTTAAACTTTATAAATAATTAGTGAAGTAAATAGTGCAAAGTGTGCTAATTAATTACTAGTCATCGAGTTTACAAAACCAAAAAAGTCTTAACTCTCCAAGACATAACAACAAACAAACCAAGTACATGCACTAATTAGACTAACTAAGTTAATTATGAAAACAAGAAGAAGTGCTCAATCTCAATTCTCTTTCCCCCCCCTTAACACAAGGAATTGACTAACTTCCATGATACCCATTGGAAGCCACCCAATAGGAAGGCGGCTCCAAGATTTGGGATTTTGACTCATTGACTAGAGTGATTTACATTTTCAAAAACTGCTTGCGTAACTGGATTATGCTAATCAAATCTTATTCATGGCATGCAAGATTTGACTTTATTGAGGTTAAACGTCTTATAAAAAAGTGAACCCTATTTGTCTTTGGGGTTAAGTAATTACAATTAGCACGATATGATTGACATCTTCTCTTTTGTAGATTATTCTCTTACGGGGATGTGTATAGGTCACAATCGACTATTTAAATTAAACTCTTGATTACTTGATATTGGCCCACTTGAGACCGGTTGTAAGGACACTACAGGCTCTTTGATCTAACGGCTCAGATTCGTTTAATCATAGAAAGAGATCTGAGTAAAGGAGGCCCGCCTGCTTTTGACGTAAGCACTGACAACTGACAACTCGTGAGGTGAGAAGCCGATAAGATTGGTTGGTTGGTTCAGTTCAACGGACGATCCGATGGTGAGCCAAAAAGTCAAAATTCTGACTTAGGATCTGGACCTTTAAATGAACAAAAATATAAAAAAATAAAAAAGCAACTATTCAAAAAAATAAATAAATAAATTCATAAAAAGGCAACTGGAAATAAGTCTGACTTTTAATAGATTTCGTCTCCTGTCACGCCTACTGACGCCTGGTACCATCTTGAGTGACACTTATCTTATCATGTAACAAATATAATTTAAAACTCGTTTTAAAGTTAAAGTCATAATACGTTACTGGCCTGTGTCAAGTGACACCATTCCTTATGTCACCTTCACACCCTGTCACATACTAATTTGACAATTAAATATTGTAAGAGAATTTAGTTCCACTGTTCTTAAAAATTATTTATGAATTTATTCTTCTAATATTGTTTTGCAGGTTATATCTCCACATTAACCATATATACAGTTAAGTAGTGACAAATAGCTAAAACCCTCTTAGGACGGATTAACCAGGTTGATTAAACCTATTATTTTCTTCATTTTCAAAATTATTTTATTTGTTTGAACGTCATTTAATTCATGGGTATCTTATTTTTTCTCGTTAAAATTTAATAAAAATAAGAAGTTATAAAAAAGAACATCAAAGTATTTAAATACATATTGTAGAATGGCATAACCAACCAGTCAAATCTAATGTGGTACCACCATCCACAAAAATCCAAATTATCAATATGGAGGAATGCCATGCTATTATCCCTGCAATCAATTACCGTAAATCATTCAAGCATGCCAACAACATCAGCATCAATATTTTGGTGACAATTCAGGTGACATGTCCCTCCTTGACCATGTGCACATCCTGTTCCTTTTGAGAAAAACTTGCCTCAGGACTCTGGAAAAAGCTCTCCACATGCATTGGCCTTTCAGAGGAGAAAATCCCTGCTTTATCTCACCCCAAAAGTCATATTACCCTTTTCATATTCAAATTTCCCCTTAGGTGGTTTGTGTCCCTTAAAGCAAAAACACCCATCATTGTAAGAGAAAGCAAAGAAGTTAAAAACAAATGTCAATTTCCCTCTCTTCTTTCTACAACCTACTACAAGCTTCTAGCAAAAACATTAAATATATTTAGAAAAGAAGATATATATTAGAAATAAGTAATAACATTAGAGGGAAAATATTGTAAGGAGAGACTTTCAACACTTTTTGATTTCATATCATATAAAGGAAGGAAAAAAATGAAAAATAAATAAGAATTTTTTCTTTCTCTCTCTCTCTCTTCCCTTATGGCCTTCTTTTGGTTTGTTGCAAAGAACAAAAAACACAGCCACAGGAAGAATCTCTACACATCCATAATCAACAACATTTCCCCACCACACTACCAACAAAAATAATAAGACCCCAAATGGAGTGTAGTAATTCACAGTCATACAGTGAGACCACCAAAGTGGTGAGAGCAGATGACAACAGAACCCGGGTCATCCCCGGGTGATGGACTGGAAGCCCTTGGCTAGACCGTGGGCCGTCGGGCTGAACCCCAAGCAACCCAACAAGCCTTGCCTGTAAGGCAAGAACGTTTTCCTCCTCATTTCCTCGGAAACCGCCCGGTTCGCGGTGTAGTGGCGTTCGTGGGCCGAGGCCCGGCCTTTCCTCGTCGAACCGGAGCTGTCCGTGGACCGGAAGCTGGAGTTCTTGACGTCCTCGGCTTTGGTCTTGGCGTGGGCGAGGATGGAGTACTTCCTCAGCGGGTCTTTCCCCCCGGAAGCCCTTCCCTCGGAAGCGCTTCTGAAGAGCAGAAAGTCCTTGATGCTCAAGTCCTTGAGGCTCCACTTCTTGCTTTCGGGCTTGGGGGCGGCGCACGGCGCCGCCGCCGCCGGAGGTTTCGCGGCAGATTTTCCGGCGACACGGACCGGTTCGTCGAATCCGAGATCGGAGACGCGGTAAGGCGAGAGCGAGCGGGCGGCGCGGCGGCCGGTGTTCTGGGTGGAGGGACCGGCTCGCTCGCGTCCGCGCTCCCTGTCGGCGTCGGCGGCGTCGGCGGCGAAGGGGTTGGAGCCCTTCTTCTTCTTCGTCTGTCTCGGGGAGAAGGCGTCCCTGAAGGTCCGTCTGGGGGATTTGGGCGATTTCGGGGAGGGCGGGTCCTCGGTCCCCTGCATCATCCTGGGCGGGGGCTTGAGCGGCCGGATTTTGCCCTGATCGAAGAGCTCCTCCGCGGCGGCGGTGATGTAGGAGGGGTCCAATTGGCCGCTGAAATCGAAAGCGAAGTCATCTTCCTCCTCCTCTTCCCCCCCGTCCCGGGCGTCCTTCTTCCGTGTCCCGGGCTTCTCCTCCCAAGCGAACGGAATCGCTGAAGCAGAGGAGGGGTTCCGGCCCTTGGACAGAGCCCTGAAATCGTCGTAGATCGCTGAGGCGCGGGAAGGACTTGTGGGCGCGCTGAAGTAAAAATCCCCGAAACGCTTTGGACTAGTAGGGGCGCTCATGTATGGCGACGAGCAGGTGCTTTCGAAATCGAACTCCGCGGCGGCGGCGACGGCCATCGGAACAACCACTTCCCACCTCTCCCTCCTCCTCTCTGTTCACCTCTTATTTTTACCTTTCTTCTTCTTCTTTGCTTCTTTTTTCTCTTCCTCCGATCCTTGTGTCTGCCGTTTGGGGCGAGCAGGTTCACAACTTCCCCGCCACACTTTTTATAGGGTCGAAGAAGGAAACAGGGGAGGAGCCGAAGTTGACTGGAAAGAGAGAGAGAGAGAGAGAGATAGATACAGAGACAGATCAGCGAATGAGAGAGAGAGAGAGAGAGAGAGAGAGAGAGAGAGAGAGAGAGAGAGAGAGAGAGAGAGGAGCCTTCCACGTAACGCATTTTCTGTCATTTTGCGAATTTTTACGAGGGAAAGTTGTTGTGATAGGTGTCTTCTGTAGGGAAGGAAAGCTTGGAAACCGATTTCGTGGAAAAGAAACTAGTGTGGAATTGGAATCTGTCAACCCGTTAAGGAAAGTTCTATTGTGAGATGCCCATAAGACCCCTTTTTTGTTCTCTTTTACTCTTTAGGCTCGTTGGCTCGCAGAGATGACCTATTTAACCGAATACTATAAAGAATAAAAGTAGCTTTCTAGTCATTAATATAATGCACTGTGAAATTAGGCAATACAATAAATCTGTTATCACTTTTGAGCTACGTATTTGTTATTTTTGCTAACATCACTTTATAGGAAGAAAACATTTATTAATAGGTTAACCACCCTCGGTAACATGATTTTCCAAAATTAATTAAAAACACAGATAAATGTCTACTTTCTAGACAAACCTTTATAATTAAGATGTCAACTATTGGAAATAAGTTAGTAAGGTTTGGTGCCATCGAATAAATCGAAAAGCCTAACTTTTGATTGAAAAGCTCAACTCTAATCTCCAAGAAATATAGATTAAGAATATAAATCTAAGAAAAAAATTACCATCAATAAAAAAATAAGTAATGCTACTTGCACCTACCTGCAATATCCATCGGACTAACCAAATAAAATAATATTTTATATTTTATAAAAAATTAAATCCTAAGCAACTATGTTGCAATGGGTATTGCACGCTAGCATTTGTGTCTGATGTAACTCTCACCTCAAGCCTCTCTCGTTTTTGTACCTTCGAAACGTATTTTCGGGCGGCGGAATGACAATTCAGCGATTCACAAACAATGGCAGCAACCCAAAAAACGGCCACCAAAGAAAACTCTCTCGCAAGATAATAAAATAAAGTATAAGTATTTTTAATTTTAAAAACCATAATTTCAGTTTAATAGAAGATAAATTTAGTTAGATTTTAATTTTTTAATAAAATATTATTAACCTATGTAAACTCTAAACTCTAGATTTTCTTTTAAACTAAGCAATGTAAATAAAATTAGAAAGTACTGATATTATTTTTAATAAAATAATTTTTTTTATAAAATCCAAAAAATATATTATTTTATTATCTTTTGAAAAAGCCTAACGCAAATCATTAGTCTTCCGTAAAACGACAAAGGGTCCCCACCAAAGACGCCGGCAGTTTGTCTTTGTCACGTTGTTATTTCTTCATCCATTCAATACAAAACTAAGGTGGGATTTTAATATTGAGTGGGGGAGGGCGCTATTGGAGGGGCTCGTGTATATCATGCTACTAAAAAAACGATTCAAGGAATCTCCCTTTCCCCCCGCCCCCACTCTTCAACTTTTATTCCTACTATCTTTCTTCCTTGCTTCTTCCATTTGTGATGGATAATATTAGTTTATACGATAATTATCAAATTCGTGTATTATATGTTTGTAATTACATTTATAAGCTAAGTTCAACTCTTCTCTGAATTTCCGCGTTGCTTCTCTGTAATGGCCTTTTGATACTAATAAAGATAATATGCGTGAAGCATGGTGGTATGACTTGACCTAATAGTGAATGACCTTTTTAAATTGCGAACGAGTGTCCATACGGCGACCGTCCTAGGATAAATTTAATTGCAAGATATGGATTAGTATTAGTCAACGTGACATCCGATTTCTCCTTTCTATATATATAAAAAAGTTAGGTAGGTATTTTTTATACAATACTTACATGTGACAATTGACATACTAGATCATGATCTACCTCATTTTTTTTAAAAAAAAATGTGAGTTTTTAATTTTAAGTGACAAGAGGGAGGAGGCTGAAAGCTATACATTATCTTGAACTTGGAGTTGGAGGGCTCCCTCTTGCGTAATTCAATCTTTCTAGAGGATTCAATATTTGACAATTTTGACTTCTATTAAATACGCCTCAAAACGAGTGGCAGAATCTGGTATTTGTATATTGGACCTAAAACGTGTTATATTTTATATTTATCATAAGAAGCAAATAACAATTTGACAGCTTTTTTTTTATGGATTTAGCTGAAATTGCCAACTCCCATTTTGGCAATCTATTTTTATACTTTTATTAAATTTTATTTTTTAAGATGATACATATTTCTCTTAAAAAAAAATGATTAATATTTCTCTAGCATTTTCAATCAATAGTGCACATGGGTGGACAGGGAGTTTTTTTCCCTTGAGAGCCAAAGTAAATTCCAAAAAAATAATAATATAAATTTTTTTAATTATTTAAAATATGATAATAAATTTAAAATAGTAAAAAATTAAAATTATTGAATAATCAATTTATCCTTTATTAAAAATTTCTAAGTTTAGTATGAACTAGAAATAAAAGTGTGTGTGCTCAAATGAAATAGTAAACTACTTTGCAATTTGAAAACATTAGGGGCAAATGACAAACTAAAACTTGAATTTCAGTTTCTCCTAGACATAGTAAACATACAATATAAAGTTCAAATATCACTCAATCTAATCATCTATTATTTTTTCCAAAGTTATCCCTCGTGCATGTACATCCCCACGTGGCAATGCTGCCGACACTCTCACAATCTCCATTAAACGTCACATGAAACATACCACGTAAGAACCAACACTGATATGATGTAGAAATGTTTTTGGCATATAATTTAATTGGCTATTATTATATATATGTTTTTTACGTCTAAATTTGGCTAATGACATTATTTTGGGCCACGATGAGTCATTTTTAATTTATTCCATGCAACATAATGAAGGTGAATTCACCACTAGAAAAATGGGTTATACTACAGTTTGGCTCAAATCCGCCGTTATAAACTACTTATACAGATCTACCCTCAGTAAAAACCATTTATTCTGACCGTCTCTCGCTAACCCTAGTAAAAATATATGTAAACCTAACTATGGTTTCGTTCCAAAATCGAAATTGTTGGTAAAAGTTGGTTTTACTAGGGTTCTTGTGGGTAAAAGTTGGTAATATGAAGACAAAAATGATTTTATTTTCGTTCTTGAGAAAATTTCAGTTTTTTTTTCTTTTTATGATCCAGTTCAAAAAAATTCCAGTTCACAAACATCATATTAAATGTTACAACAAGGGGTTGTCTAATGCATCCAAAACACATCACTACAAGCAATTTATGTAAGTTTTGTCCTCACCAAATGGATACATTAAGAAAGGCCCACCAAAAGAGTGGGTCCTGTTGGATACTAGGCCTCCATATTTTCTGGGTGGACCCCACAAACTGAATTTGGGCAGAATGGGTCTTTTAAGGTGGAGGATCCTGGGTAGGGTCACCACTATACCATGTGGGATTATTGATGTTTTCTAGGTGGGAGTCCATGAATTTATGTCTATTTGGTAAGCTTTACTATCACAACTTTTAATTCTTTCGGTCTTAGGATGGGGAGACTTGGGGTGTGAATGAAATAAATATTGGTCTAAGGTGTTTTCAAGTTTCAAATATTATTTTTTATAGAAATTAAGTTATAGAAATAAATAAACTCTTTAGATTTTTATCTCCGAGTTTGTTACTTGGATTGCAACCGCGGACACATCCTAACCCTGGTCATATCACCACTCTATCTTATAATGATTACAATTCCGATGTGGAATATTGAGGGGACGAAAGCCCCAAGGCAAAGAATGCTATCTCAACCATTCTAGCGGAGGGCATTGGCTTAAGCGGAGGGCATTGGCTTAAGCGGAGGGCATTGGCTTAAGCGGAGGGCATTGGCTTAAGCGGAGGGCATTGGCTTAAGCGGAGGGCATTGGCTTAAGCGGAGGGCATTGGCTTAAATGTAAATGCGGGTAAAGTGGAGTCAATTAGATACACAAAAAAAAAACTTGGTATTGTTGGAAAAATGGTTTCAAATATAGATTTATAAATATTACCATGACTAATGGGTATAGGGTCCACTTCTAGATAATTTGTCATTGGACGTTTAGTACAGGGAATAATGGCCGGCACATCCCCCTGAGGTAAATATAATGGGTACATTGAAGGGTTGAGTCTTTCCGTTGTGTCTTTCCCAAGGGTTGCATCTCTCCCAAGAGTTACATCTCTCTCAAGGGTAGCGTCTCTCCCAAAGTTTGCGTCTCTCCCAAAGTTTGCGTGTCTCCCAAGGGTTGCATCTCTCTCAAGAGTTGTATCTCTCTCAAGGGTAGCGTCTCTCCCAAAGGTTGCGTCTCTCTCAAGAGTTGTATCTCTCTAAAGTATCTATTGGAATCTATAAAGTTATAAGTCAACATTTATCATTTTATTGATATCCAATATTAAAATGTAATATACTTCATTTATTGGTCAAAACCATCAAATAAATAAAAAATAATAAAAATAAATTTATATAAAATTAAATGGTAAATCATGTAATACCGAAATTAATAAAAAGTACATGAAATAACTCGTTCGGCTACTTTACTACAAACTAACGAACATGTAAAAAAATCTGATATAGATTTGCTTAATTAAACAACAAAATAATGTGTTATCTTCATGAGTTGCAATTACACCGATCATCTTCCTGTCCACGGCCCCGGTAAGCGATTTCCCTCTTCGTCGATTTTAAGAGAATCCGGTAGCGGGCACAGCTCGTGGAGTGGAGGGGTGCTTCTTCTTCTTTTAAGTGCGCCCCGCCATACTGAGATTTCTTCTTCATTAATATCCCCGACCTGGTTTAATTGCGTCGCTTGAGCAGCTAATTGCTCAGCTTTGCAAATACCCACCTGAGCTTGGACGTCCCTCGCGAGCTCGCACTGCTTCACGTAAATCTCTTGCTGTAATCTCTCGACCAGGACCCAAATGAAAAAAAAGGTCCATCTGTTGCGAGGTACTGAAACAGGAGGTGGTTCTTTAAATATTTCATTTGTGTATTTACCCCCACAACAACCGAAATGGTCAGAAATACTAACTGAACTAGAGAATGCCATTCAGACATTAACAAACCTTTTATCCTCATAGGGCACTTCAATGCAATTGTGGTTTGCACCAGGAAATGATTGAACCCATCAGCTCGATTTGTGGTTTGCACCAGGAAATGATTGAACCCATCAGCTCGATTTGTGGTTTGCACCAGGAAATGATTGAACCCATCAGCTAGATTTGTGGTTTGCACCAGGAAATGATTGAACCCATCCTTATAAATTGCCAATTTCCATTATAGATTTGGGACATGGTCAAAGCACACACACATAAAAATCCATATGGGAAAAACCTTTGAAGTTTCTTCTATCAGTTATTAACCTCAAATAACACCAGAAATATGCCCAAAACTCTCTCTCTCTCTCTCTCTCTATATATATATATATATATATATATATATATATATATATATGTGAGAAATCAGTATGTATAACAGCATAATCTACCATACAGAGCGCGCGCACTATCAAATTTAAGCTTCCCCTAATCCACTTTGCAGCTTAGTAAGAGATAAACTTGGAGATAAAATATGCGAGATTTTAATTTTTTAATAAAATATTATTAACCTATTCTATTGGTAAACCTTAAACCTTAGATTTTCTCTTAGCTAGACCGCTGATTATGCAACCACGTCAGAATGTAAAACCTCAAAGTAAAATCATTAAGTACTGATGATATCATTTTTCTTATTTTAATAGCTGAACAATGTACTAAAAAACTCTCGTTTGGGATGGAAAAAAAATTGCTCTTTTGGGTCTTGGGTTGGATACCCCTCAGTGTTTTTAATTATCTTCTTACTTCAACCTGTGAGCCGAACCTAGATGGGCTAGGCTCTTGGGTTCAGACAGGCTGGGATCCAGGCCATCCGAATTCAGATCAGATCGTGGCCGTCCGAGCAGAGATCTGTTACAACCATCCAAAGTGAGTTCTGATCATGGCCGTTTGAAATCAGATTTGGTCCTGGCGGTCAGAAACTGAGATCGATTATGGCCATTTGAATAGAAGTTTGATCCTTGCTGTCGGAGCAGAGATCTGTTACAAACTTCCAATCGTCCATAACAGAATTCTTAATAATCAAGTTTCGTTTGGAAGATGTACATATGAAAGCTGAACCACTTGGTATGATTTCAACAAGAGTAATGCTAGACGCACTTAGCAGGCGCACTTATCCTTAATATATGTTAATTTAAGTTCTTAAAAATATAATTTTTTATTATAAAATCTTTTTTTCTGGAGGATAAACCCTAGGCATCAATGGTTTAAATTAACAAGTGTATGAGATAGGTGCGCATGGGCTAAGTGCAACTAGCATTATTCTTTCAATAAACTAAATGTAAATGTGGGAAAAATGGAGTCGATTAGATACACAGAAAAAAACTTGGTATGATTTCAAGAAACTAAATGTAAATGCGGGAAAAGTGGAGTCATTAGATACACAGAAAGACTGGAAAAATTGCTGAGGCTGATTGGATTGCTTGAATATATACTATAAGGACACAGGGTTCGCATAACCGGCTTTCAGTAACAGAAAATAAAGGAGCAAATGATCAAATCTTACGGGCATTTAATTATGCATCTTGATGATCAATACAATCAGAATGTTCATCTCTTTTGTACTCATAATTACGTAACAAGAAGAAAAATTAGGAATCTACATATATATTATCCCTCTTAGAAGGAGGTGAGTATCACGGCTGACGATAACAGGTCTGCTCTGACGTAATGGTGCTCTCTTGGGTAGGATGAGAGTCAAGATGGGGACAGAAAACCAAGTATGGAGAATTTAATTTATAGCTGAGGAAGAGACTTGAGCAATTTTTTTTTAATTTGACAATTAATAGTAGGTCTCTAAAGTTTTGATGAAAAGATTTTTCTTTAAATACGAAAGTACACAGAGAAATCTTAGAATCTTGAAGATTGAAAACAGAGAAATTATGAAAAAATTTACTTGCTGCTACATCATAATTTAAAAATCTGGGTTGTATGAGAAATGACTAGTATATACGAGGCCTTGTATGAGGAATGAGGATCACTTGATCGATCTGGTTGGAGAAGCGGGTATAATTGTAACCTTCTGTGATGCTGTGTTTCATTCAAAGTGAGTTCTTTAGAACACAATACAGTACAGGAGAATATATAACTAAATAGATGAGGAAGAGAACTGCAGTATTGGTTTCTGTGTTTTATATGAAAAGATTTTGCTTTAAATTTGAAGAAAAAGAGCAGTTTTTCTAAATATATAAAATCTCTCACCCAGTTGTAATCCTCATAACCTAAGTCATGTATGTGCTGATCAGTTTGGGAAGCTGGTGACTGTAACATTTAGATATGAGTGGTGATACAAGCACTTCCAAGTATGACAGCAAAAGTTTACATCAAAGTAAAATAAGGGAGTACTGATAACTAAGTTCACATTCTATAATCAAATCTCTTTTGTAATTAATTTCTTTGTAAGAATGGGACCATACTTCCCGAGTACATCCTTCTAATTACCTACAGGCTACAGGGGAATCTCCTCATGTCCTGATGAAAGAATGACAAACAAGCAAAGGGCCAACAGAAACACATAGGGTCTGCACTCTAACAGTTGTTACTTGTTATGGAAACAAGATTTGTAACAAAATTTATATGGAATTTCTGAGTATCCTTTCATTTATTGAAAATATATGGAAGGGAATCAAATCTTTCTAGCTGTTGATTATGCATCCTCACGATCAACTTCCCTGGGCAATACAGTACAATGTGTCGCTCTCCATCTTTAATCTTTGTACATAAACGTACAAGATGTTAAATTAAGAAAAATCGGATGATGCTCAAGAATGCCCTAAAATTTTTTATGCTTAAGAAGAAATCTAGAGACAAGGATATGCCGCTGATGAATAACCCTTCGGATGAATCCTTTCCAAATCAATGGCCATCCTTGATTTGTGCAGGAAAAATGGATCTTGTATCTCCTTGGAATTAAGATAATAAAAGATGGAGATCACTTGAATATCAATCGGGTGCCCATCCATATGTTTCCTGCGGCCAAAAGCTTAGAGAAATCTGCACAGGTAGTGTTTATTTGTGGAAGTTAGTATTGCTTCTGAAAAAATCAAGAAATACAGACAAATCAAAACTTTCAAGAAGAAGAGAATTTTATACAAAACGAGGTACCTAGAGCATCGGAGGATCACTTGATCAGGTTGGAGTTGCTAACCACCATTCATGTGGTGGTATATGGTCATCTTCTGGGCCCCAATCTATGATGCTTGTCACACACGCAAGATATAAAAACCCAATCAGAAAAACAAAAAGACGCTGTTGTTTTGGGTAAACGAGTACTTGAAACATGGGAAATAGAAGAAAGAGGAAGAGCAGAGGGGTTACATGGTTCGTGAGGAAAACGATGGTTTTATAGGTGTGGAACAGACGTTAGCAATAACTGTCGTATTAAATGTGTATTAATGAGAGAGATCTTAGAATTAAATCTTGAAGATTTTCGGGAACGGGAGGGGGAGAGAAATTGATAAAGCTTTTTTTTTTGTTTTAAAAAAAAAGAAAAGGAAAGCATTTTCAAATATATAACCAACAAAATGTATAACTAATTGATTTAGAGTAATGATAGTACATAGTTTGAAAATCAAAATCTCTCTTCATCTGAAAATACTTTAGGCTGATAGTACTGAAGGCTTCCTTTAACGCTAACAAAAGGGGGGGATACCCGTCGTCGTCCCTAAAGTCCAAACAGCCATCGCTAGCCACATTGGTGCTCAACTCTGGGGCTTCTGTTCCAGAAAAGCGTGAGAATGTAGAATCATGGGAAAGCACTTCCTCTGTGCATCCAGTATGTGTTCACCCATGGCATGAGGATTCTAGCTTGATCTGGTTTGAAGAAGTGATCCCATAGCACTCATGGCAAATACTCAAATACAAATACAGGGGAAGATTAGACTATATATATATGACTGAGGCTTGGGTGTCGCTTAATTAAGGCTTTTATAAGAGTCAAATAATCATTTTAGTTAATTTTTTTACAATATATATAGTATAAAATATGTACGTATATGGACATGTTATAACTCGGGGAAGATATTTTGATCTATATGCAAAGAGGGCCAGGAGAGAGATCTTATCATCTTGGGATCGGAAAGATTTAGAATTAAAAAGGAAATAATTGTTTGTTCCATTTAAAGGAGAATTATAACTTGACTGAAACTTCCACATATATATGGACAATATATATATATATATATATATATATATATATATGCACAATATTTAAAGAGGTGGAATCATATATCCCTTAGTAGCTGCTTGTTTAGGAGAATTATAATTGTTTGTTCCATTTAAAGGTATTCGTAGAAGAATTGGACCTAAAAATATTCAATCACTTCCTCATTTCGAAAAAGTCCTCAGTTATAATTGCATCATTTGATTAAGAATCCATGCCAGCCTTCCAAATGGGGAAACAAGATTTTTCTAAATTAATCATGTATAAATATTAATATTTACTTTAGAACCAGTAAATTATTAATTAAACAGATTGGCAGCATGTCGCTATGAAATACTATACCAACAATGCCCTGACCATCTAGTTACAATTAAATGGAAACAGTAATTACCTAGTTCCACGTTTCGATCAGCTTAATTTTTCAAAATATATATGGATTGGTTCAGAAGCTTACATAGGTTATTACAGCATAGTTTATCACAAGACCTCCTAACTAGACTAAAACTACAATATTATTCATGCATGGAACATAAAAAGTTGTTTGAACCACGATTAATGACCACAAGATAGACAAACACATGAACTTGTGCAACAAATGATCATGTTGCAGCCAGTTTTTTTTTTTTTTATCTCATATCTCTTGTACCTTGCAAGTATATGAAAATTTTGGTTAATTTATAAAATTTAAGATATTTTTTAGGACAATAAGTGCAATTTTTTTGAATTTATTTTCTCGATAACATATGGTATAGTCAGTATAATATTTTCAGGAGCGGTGATATAAGTACTGTGGGTTTTTACTTCCAAGACTTTACATCCTGACGTCCACATTGTAGTTTAGTAAGAGATAAAATCTGCAAAATTTTATTTTATTTTATAAAATATTAACAACCTATTCTATGGGTAAAGCCTAAAACTTAGATTTTCTCCTACCTAGACCGCCAACTATGCGGCCGGATGTAAAACCTCGAAGTAAAATCAAGAAATACTGATATCATTTTTCTATTTTCAGCAATGCTAGGGGTACTGTGTTTCATTAATCAAAACTGAAATTCTGGGCAACTGTTTCAAGTTGTGAAAAGATTTGCAACCTGAGCTGAGTTGGATGGTGCTTAAGATACAGAAAATGAAAGAAAGGAAAGAACAAAGGCTTGGATGGTGCTTTAGAACAGAGAAACACTGTGGAGACTCTATAAGAGTAATGCTAGACACACCTAGTGGACACACGTATCCGACATACATGTTAATTTAAACCCTTAAAAATATAAAAAAAATATATTTTTTATAAAATTCTATTTTCTAGAGGATAAACCCTGAGCATTAATGGTTTAGATTAACAAGTGTGTGGGATAGGTGCGTGGGCTAAGTGCAACTAGCATTATTCTTAATTTATAGGTGAGGAAGAGATGTGAGCACTATTGTTTTTTCTAAAAAACTACAGTATAGGTCTCTCTGTATGTGGTTAATTTTCAATATGAAAAGATTTTGCTTTAAACTTGAAGAAAAAGAGAGCTTTTTTTCTAGAAATATAAAATCTCTCATTCAGATATAAGGTTGATTTGTATGTAAACTTTAAATGTGCGTCCACTGTAATCATTATCCCTTAAGCGTGCGCGCTCAGTTTTGGAAGCTGATGAGTGTACCATACATTTAGAAATATTGTTGCCAAATCAGTTGTAAAAAAATTAATTAGTCAACATTCCACAAATTCTTTACCTAATTGTTTTTGTTTCCTTGTACAAATGGAATGAATG
This sequence comes from Aristolochia contorta, assembly GCA_022405105.1. NCBI lineage: Eukaryota > Viridiplantae > Streptophyta > Magnoliopsida > Piperales > Aristolochiaceae > Aristolochia > Aristolochia contorta. The sequence goes on from CM039668.1 coordinate 3,520,558, forward strand.
ACATAAATTTTACTCATTTATTTCCATAACTTAATTAAACAAGTAAATGGCCAACAGAAACACGTAGGGTAGTCTGCACACTAACAGTTGTAACAAGATTTATAAGGAATTTCTGTGTATCCGTTCATTTATTGAAAAAATGGAAGGGAATCAAATCTTTCTAGCTGTTGATCATATATATACATGCATCCTCACGATCAATTTAATTCCCTTGGCAATACAGTACAATGTGTGGCACTCCATCTTTAGTCTTTGTACATAGCAAGAAGTTAAATAATTAAGAAAAATCAGATGATGATGCTCAAGAAAGCCCTAAACTTTTATGTATATGCTCAAGAAGAAATCTTGAGATCGACAAAGATATGCCTGTGATGGAAAGCCCTACGGATGAATTCTCTCCAAATCAATGGCCATCCTTGATTTGCGCAGGAAAAATGGATCTTGTATCTCCTTGGAGTTAATAGAATGAAAAATGGAGATTTCTTGTGTAACGATCGGGTGCCCGTCCATCTGTTTCCTGCGGCTAAAAGTTTAGAGAAATCTGCACAGGTAGTGTTTATTTCTGGAAGTTAGTATTGCTTCTGAAAAAAAAAAAAACAAGAAACACACACAAATCAAAACTCTCAAACAAAATAATGCATAAGAAGAAGAAAACATTATGCAAAACGAAGGTACCTTGAGTATCTGAGGATCACTTGATCAGGTTGGGGTTGCTAACCACCATTCATGTGGTGGTATATGGTAATCTTCTGGGCCCCAATCTATGATGCTTGTCACACGCTCAAGATATAAAAACCCAAACAGAAAACCAAAAAAACACTGTTGTTTTGGATAAACGACTTGGAACATCATGGGAAATAGAAGATAGAAAAAGAGAAGATGCTTAGTTAAATCGAGATGGAAGAAAGAGCTGAGGGGTTACTTGGTTCGTGAGGAAAACGATGGTTTTATAGGTGAGGAAGAGACGTTAGCAATAAGTTTCGCTTTAAATGTGTAATAATGAGAGAGATCTTGCAATTAAACCTTGAGAATTCGTGGGAAGATAAGGAAAGCCTTTTTTTTCTGAAGATAATTTACGGGGGGAAAAGAAAAGGAAAGCAATTTAAAAATACATAACCAGAAAAAAATATAAGTACATATATAGTCTTAATTTCAAAATCTCACATCATCTCATGCGGTGGGTGGGGCTTCCCATCCTCGTCCCAAAAGTCCAAACTGCCATTGCTTGCCAAATTAGTGCTCAACTCTGGGGATTCTGTTCCAGAAAAGCGTGAGATCGATGTAGAAACATGGGAAAATGCTTCCTCTGAACATCCAGTATAATATTATACGCCCATCGAATGAGGATCTCTTGATCTGGTTGAAGAAGTGTGTGTATAGTGCGATCTTCTCTGTCGTCCCATACTCATGGGAAATACTCAAGTACAAAGAGAGGGGAAGATCGTTTTTAACTGAGGCTTGGGTGTCGCTTAAGGCTTTTATAGGAGTCAAATAAACATTTAATTAACTTGCAGAAGATATTTTCTAAATGCAAAGAGATCCAGAGATCAGATCTTACCATCTGGGGATCCAAAAGATTTAGACTTGAAAATAAATGTTAAATGGTCTTATTAGGATCTTAAATAGGCATCTTACCATCTAAAATATATAGTATAAAATATGTATGTATATAGACATATTCTTATAACTTGAGGAAGATATTTTGTTCTAAATGGAAAACGACCAAAGACATCTTACCATCTTGGAATCCAAAAAATTTAGAATTAAAAAAGAAATTTGAGATGGTCTAGTTATTAGGATCATATAAGGTCAGTTTATGAAGGCTTGTTTAGGAGAAAGATCCCCTTAGTTAGTAGCTGTTTGTTTAGGAGGAATATTAATTAGTATTGTACGTTCCATTTGATTAAGGGTATTCGTGCAACATACAAGAATTGGGCAAAAAAAAAAAAAAAATAATAATCCACCAGCCTACCAAATGAGGAAATAAGATTTTTCTAAATAAATTATGTACAAAGAGTTACTATAGAACCACTAAATTAATTAAACAGATTGGCAGTATGTCGCTGTATATGAACCATGCCCACAACGCCCTGACCATCTAATTATAACTAAATGGAAATAATATGTACACATGAGTTCCACGTTTAAATCAGCTTAATTTTCAAAAGAAAAATGATATTAGTACTTTGACATTTTACTGTGAGGTTTTTACATCCTGATGTGGCTGTCCTCCTGGCAGCCTAGTTGGCATTCCAGATAAGGTCTAGGGTTTAGTCTTCCCTATAAAATAGGTGGATAATTCCTATTTTATTTCTTATTTGACTACCAAAGAGGATACCACGTCATACTGTAAAAACTCGCAGTAAAAGGTTACAGTACGCATATCACCACTCTTTTCAAAACTATTGATTATGGTTTAGAAGCTTACAAAGGTTATTGCGGCATAATTTATCACAAGGCTTCCTAACTAGACTATAATTACAATATCATTGAACATAAAATTTTGTTTCAAGTTTTCAGCTACTCTGAACAACCACAATATCATAAATACTATTCTATAAAAAATAATCATGTTGTGGCCATGTAGTTTTTCAGCTCAGGTTTCTTTCTCCTAAAAGTATATGAAAATTTTGGTTAAATTATAAAATTTAAGATGATTTCTAGGACAAGGGGAACAATTGTTTGCATTTATTTGCTTGGTAACAAATGTATAGGATCTCCTAGGCTGAAGGTTATTGTAAGTGTACATGAAAAAAAATTTGGATTGCGTGCTATAGAGAGGAATATCAAGAAAGAGGGAATACGAAGATATATTTTGACAGCAATAGTAAGGGATATGAAGAAAAACATTGGATTTGACACTCTAGAAGGGAATATAAGGAAAAACTTATTCTGGATTCTATAATAAGAAAATATGAAGAAAATTTCAACTTGATGCTCTAGTAATGGAAAATAAAAAAACTTGGACCAAAGGACATAGTAAGGGAATGTGAAGAAAAATTTGGATTGAAGGCTATATTAGTAGGGGAAGAGGAACAAATATTTGCAATGGAGGCTATAGTAAGGGTATAATGAAGAAAAATTGGGAGTGTGTGCCATAGAAAAGGAATATGAAAAAAAAAATTGAACTGAAGGCTATACAACAAGAATATGAAGAGAAATTTGAATGATTGCTATAGTCAGGGAGTATGAAGAAAAATTTAGATTGGATGCTATATTAAAGGAATACAAAAAACCTTGAATTAGATAGTATACTAAGGGAATCTTGGAAAAATGGACTAAAAGCTATAACCAAGGGAATGTGAAAAAAAAAAAAAAGATTGGCTGGATGTCATAGTAGAGGAATATTAAGAAATATTTCCACTAGATGCCATAGTAAAGGAATATGAAGAAATATTTTGACTGGACGCTATAGTAAGGGACTATGAAGAAAAACTTGGATTGGATGCTATAGTAAGGGAAGATGAAGAAATATATGAAGGGAATACGAAGAAAAATATGAAGGGAATGTAAAGAAAAATATGGAGGGAATATGAAGAAAAATATGGAGAGAATATGAAGAAAACTTTAGATTAGTTGCTATAATAAGGAAATATAAAAAATTTGACCAATGCCTATAAGTAAACGATAGGAAGAAACAATTGGATTGAAGGCTTTAGTAAGAAATATGAATAAAAATATTGATTGGATTTTATAGAAAAATGAATATGAAGAAACGATAGTACTGATGACTATAGTAAGGGAATATAAGGAGAGATTTGGACCGTATATTGTGGTAAGGCAATTTGAAGAGAAACTTGGACAATATGCTGTAGTAAGGAAATATGAAGAAAAATTTGGATTCGATGTTATTTTAAAAGAGTATGAAGAAATATTTGGACCAAAGGCTATAATAAATTAATTCGAAGAAAAATTCAGATTGAAGGTTATAATAAGGGAAAATGAAGAAAAATTTAGATGAAAGACTATATTAAGGGTATATGAATAAAATTTTGGATTGCCTTCTATAAAAGGGAATATGAAGAAAATTTTGGATGGCCTGCTATAAAAGGGAATATGAAGAAAAAATTAGATTGAAAACTATACTAAGGAAATAGGAAGAGAAGTTTTTACCAAATGTTTATAGTAAGGGAATATGGAGAAAAATTTGTATTGAATGCTAGCAAGGGAATACAAAGAAGGTTGCCTGGATGCTACAGTAAGGGAATATGAAGAAAAATTTTGACTGGATGCCATGGTAAGGGAATACGAAGAAAAAATTGGACCAAAGGCTATATGAAGAGAATAGGAGTAAATATTTGACTTGAAGGCCATAGTAAGGGAATATGAACAAAAAACATTTGACTGAAAGCTACACGGATATATGAAGAAAATTTAAAGTGCATTCTATAGAAAAGGAAAATAAAGAAAAAATTGGATCAAATGCTATAATAAGAGATTATGAAGAAAAAATTGGACTTTATGCTATAGTAAGGAATATGATGAGAAACTTGCACTAAATAGTATAATAAGAGAATATGAAGAAAATTTTGGACTGATGTTATAGTAAGGGAATACGAAGAAATTATTTGGACCGAAACCTATCAGTAAGGGAATATGAAGAAATCTTTTGAGTGGAAGCTATATGGAGTGAATATGAATAATAATTGGACAGATATAATAAAAGAATATGAGGAAAATTTATGACTGATGACTATATTAAGTGAATCTGAAGAGAATTTGGACTGAAGATAATAAAAATTTGGACTGAATGCTATAGGAAGATAATATGAAGAAAAAAATATGGTTTGGATATCATAGTAAGGGAATACTAAGAAAACCTTGGACTATAGTAAGGGAATATGAATAAAAAGTTTACAGGATTTTTTAGTAGGGCCTTTGAAGAAAAATTAGACCAAATGCCATATTACGGGAACATGGATGGATGCTATACTAAGGGAATATGAAGAAAATTTGGATCAAGATGCTATAGTAAGGGAATTCGAACTAAAAATTGGCATAAAGGCTATGTAAGGGAATATGTATAGAAATTTAGACTGAAGGCCATAGTAAGGGCATATCAATAAAAAATTTGATTGCATGATATGGAACACTTTGACTAAAGACTATAATAAGGAATAAAACTGCTATAGTTATGAATTATGATTTTTTTTTTCAATTGATGGTGTGAAGAATAATTTTGTTTGAAGGGTATAGTGAAAATATGAAGAAAAATTTGATTAAAGGTAAGGAAATCAGAAGAGAAATTTGGACTAAGGGATAGTAAGGGACTCTGAAGAAAAATTTAGACTAAAAGCTATAGTAAGGGAGTACTACAGAAAAAATATATGAAAAAATAATGATGGTTATCGTAAGGAAATATGTAGAAATTTTTTGAGTAAAAGCTATATGGAGTGAATATGAATAATAATTGGACAGATATAATAAAAGAATATGAGGAAAATTTATGACTGATGACTATATTAAGTGAATCTGAAGAGAATTTTAAACTGGATTCTATACAAAGGGTATATAAAGAAAAGTTATAGTAATGAAATATGATAAAAAAAACTTGGATTAAAGTTGTAGTAAGAAAACATCAAAAAAAATTTGGATAGAAGGCTGTAAGGGAATATAAAAAACGAAAAAAAAATTGATTTAGGCTATAGTACAAGAATGTCTAAAAAAATATGGTCTGAATAAGGATTAAGAGAGAAAAAAGGGTTTAAAGACTTTAAAAAGGGAATATGCAAAAACACTTTAGCTAAACACTGTGGAGTATGAAGAAAATATTGGATAGGAGGAAGAAGAAACACCTTTAATTAGTTTAATCTATCGAGTAATGTTATGCGTACAACACTATGCATACAATGAGTACATCCCCCTCACTGCAGTAGCGGGTATTAAAATACTCGGGTGGGTCCCACTTATACAGTGGGAACGTACCCCATTGTACGCATAAAGTGTTGTACACAGACTTATTCTAATCTATATGACCCATTTCTTTGTCATATCTTCATCGAGTGGGCATACCTCACACATTGCCAAAGGCCCAAAATCGGACCCAACAATAAATTCCTTTTTTCTAATATGAGACCCAACAACAAATTATTATTATTATTATTATTTTTTTTGTAATCTCAGACCCAACAATAAATTCTTTTTTTATCTAATCGGAGACCCAACAATACATTTCAAGCCCCGTTATTTAATGGGTTTGCTTCTGATTTAAACCCCGTAGCCGGTGAAGGTAGAATATGTTCTTTCCAAAGTCTAAGTCGGGTCCCGGCCCGGATCAAAGTTTTTGTATTTAAATGTGGTACAAAATGTAGTACCTGTTCAAAGAAACCCGTTCAACAGGGAATTGTTGGGGTTAAGCAAACACTATATGCTACTCCAAAAAAACAAATTGCTGGCTCCGGTCATTCAAAATAAGAAATTACAGATGCAACAAGACTGACTACTAAAAGAGAATTACACTTACAACTTGGCTAGAGGAAATAACTTCACATTAGTTTACACAGGAAAAACGTGAGTAAAACAACTCAAGATTTCCACAGTTTCATTGTACAATCTTCTCCGTATGTTGCAATTAAATTCCTATGAGGATGATGAGTAATGCCAATCGCGTCCTTCTCATGAACCTACAAAAAATCAAAGCAAATTAAACCTCGGTGTTGACATAGGCTTCACAAGGCAAAACTACCGAAGCAGGGGTCTCAATCAACTTAACAATGACAAGAACTGCCACCTATAAAAAGTATGTGATGACTTGGGTATAAATGCATACCTTCATGAGATGTTCAAGTTTGCCGGATTGATAGCTGAAGCAATACAAATTTCTGCAAATCAAGGAGGTTTTTCAGGTGCTCAACAACTTGGAGTGAAAATTAACATGGGTGGTATACAAAGATGGAGGGAAGGAGAATTTTAATGCTTCATAACACGAAATAGTAGCAACAAACAAGATAAATCATGAAAGATAAAAGAAAATATAATTGGAGCACGCATTGCCTGCTATGATATGAAAATGGATTTTTCAACAAAAGCTAAAGCTGAAGTTCAGAAACACCATTCAATTCCATATTCCTGAGTGCTGCTAAATCCATTCATACAAGAGATAATTATAAACTAATACATTTGACTGTAAGTCTAATTCTGATGGCCTGGGGGCAGACTTGTAGTAAAGGGATCACGTAAAAGAAGAAGTCTTAATGCAAAACAGACGGAAAAAGATTCAACAAGATCATGTAGACATTATTCCAGCAGCAATTTTTTGTTTTCTCAAGCACCGGTAGAATTTTGGAATTCGCATTGTAACCAGTGAAACTTACTCTCGAAATGTATTCTTATTCTCAAAGTGGTGCTACTTAATCGCATCTATTCTCATCAGAGCCCCTAAAAGAAATTCAGGAAGAAACAGATACCTATCTTCACCAATGCAATAGATCCAATCACCCTTTGGAGAAACACAAGCTGCAACAAAATCTCCCCCTTCTCGTTTACCAGATGAGAAACTCTTTACTACCTGAATAAGAAATAAAATAGACAATGATCTAAACTCTTCGCTTAAAGCAATGCCAAATCTGTCAACCATTAAAGAACAGAAAAGAAGTTTTGTCAACCATGATTATTGCACAAGAGCAGAATAAAACAGCATACCCAAATTAGGGCAGAATGTCAAAAATAAAAACTTTATTAAGAGTATTATTGACTTCTAGAAAAAAGAGGGCCAGCAAGAAAGTAAAATAGAACCAAATCAAAATCAAATAAAATCATGAAACACATGATATTTAGCTTACGAAAGCTATATAGAACACAAGTCACCAGAAGTCAAATACGAGCTAAAACATTTAAAAGTCATAAAGCCAAATATTTGACACATATATTCCTCGTGACTGCTATCTGCATATATGTATGTAGGTAGACAAGCATGAAAGTGTAAGAGAGGTGAATAAACTAAAGTACCCTGATTCACTAAGGTTCTACTCCCAACCACCACGTGCAAGAACATCGCCAAAAATTTCATTCCTCAGGAGTTTTTCTGAACATAACTTTTCTTTTCTGCCAGGCAAGATTTCAACCTAGACCTTCATTATTTTGCATCAAGATCTTGCCATAAAGAACCAGTACTTCACAAGAAGAGACCTTCAGGACAACAGTAGCTCCCCAGAAGACTCAGGGTGTCCTCTAATATCGAAATCCTAAACCACACGAGAAGCTATCCACCACATTATACGTGACGATAAAATCCAACTTGTCCACTTTTACAGCAATAATTTATATTTTCGTCCTTACTCCTAAATTAATTTTTAACTACTTCCCGAAACTAAAAATTTTCTGCGTCATGCTAGGGAAAGCAACTGGTAGGGTTCCAACCTGTTTGATAGAGGGATGGGGTCTTCATTTCTTAAAAACCCACACATGGATGGGGCAATGGTTTCCCTTCAATCTTTCGTTGTAAAGGTCCCTCCTAGTTTATTGAGCTTTTGACTCTAGCCTGATAAAACAGAGGTTTCTTAAAAAAGCGAAAAATAAACATTTTACTTTAAATGATAGGAAAAGAGTTAAAAAAATAAAAAATGGAAGGACAAAATGGGACACATGGGCATATGGGGTTTGCTACGGATAGAGTTGGAACTCCAATTCTCTCACAAATTTTCATGGGGCAGGATTGCAAGGCATTTGGGAAGGGGCTCAACGAGTTCTGGGGCGATCATTTGCATCCTTATACACAGAGGCCTAAATTAGCAAAACAATTGCTAAAATTACCACAAAGCCACAGAAACATACCTGACCCTGAAGTGTCATGAGATAGATTGAAGATGTCTTGTTACATACTATCACGTGGTCTGTATTCTTGGGAAACAAATGCACTGCATTTACAGATGCGTCTCCTCCCTAAAGCACCAAAGGAAAAACTGTTTCCTATGAGATTCAAGAAACAAGCTGTTGATGAAAATAGGGATTCCTGACTCAAAAAATACCCTTAAAGGAGGAGGTGGCTTGAATGTTTGCAAGCAGTCAGTCGTCTTCATGTCCCAGACCTGCCATGAACAGCACTTACCTATTAGGAGCCAAGTGTACAACATAGTAATATAGCAGAACTGACCATATCAAAGCAAGCAGCCATGTAGATCACAGCTCACCTTTACAGTGCAATCACTGGAAGCAGTAATTACACGACTCCCATCACTTGTAAAAATGGCATCGTTCACGTATGACGTGTGACCACGAAATTCCTTCAACAACTTCCCAGATTTGAGGCCATGGATTCTGCCATCGGTGAGAGGAATTCCACACAAGACAGTTAGAGCCCCATCACACTAATAACATATTATGGTGATTATAGCAAACTACAAAATGGCATAACATATATTTAATCATGTATGGCACAAAATTTTGTTTTAAATGTGTAAGTGAGTTTACATGTAGGATGAATTGATAAGATACACATTCAGTTCTCTTTTTTTCTTTCTTTTTTTTTTTTTTGAAATGTTAAGTTTGATAGCAACAGAAAAAGAATTACAAGCGGTTTCACAAGGTCTCTGGAAGCTGTATACAGGTTGGTCATACACCCCATTCTTAGCTAGTTTATCAGCCATTGAGTTGGCTGACCTAGGTACTAAAAAACGAAGAATATAGCAAAGCCCAATTGGCTAACAAGCATAAGCTATAAGAATTGGGACAAAGCATTCCAGTTATATGGGAGGGCAAGAGACCCCCTGGTTGGGACGAGAATCAGCTTCACAGTTAGCAGCCCTAAAGCTTTGCTGCCAGATGGCCTGAAGTAGGAGATTAGATGGAAGAATCATAGATATGTTTCAGATTCCGGGGAAGGACGGCTTTTTCTGGACCACATATATTTGATGTAGAACTGGAAAAATCACATGCATTTAAATTCTCAGGGAATAGAAAATCACGTTGGTGTCTTACACAAGAAACGGATGGAGGAAAACCATAATAAAGCAGTCAATCACATGCCACCAAAGAACTAAAAGCAATAAACACAAATAATAAATCACAAAAAAATCTTTAAACCATTAGATGCCCAAACTTAATTTAAGTCGTTTTGCTGACATTTGTATAATTAGAATAGTAATTAATCACTACTCTACAAAAAAGTAAGCTACTACATGTTGGTCACAAAAAGCCATTGCCATAAAGGGAAAACCTTGCTGTACTGTCAAAGGAAGTACTTAGTATTTGGCTTCCATCTCGAGAGAATACAAGACTTGTCACACCCTGAGCATGGGCACGCTCAAGGCGGCGTAGGCACTGACCTGTCCTTATCCTCCAAACCTGCAAAATTATTTTTCAGATATCTTAGAACATTAGCGAACATGTGAAGTACACAGTATAGAGGACATCCTCTATTTCTTGATTTCTCTTTTTGGATTAGCCAATTCTCTTGGTACATTACATACCGAGAATTTGAAAGGAAAATGTCGCATGACTAAAATATTGATCATGAGCTATTACCCAAGTATTCTACAACTTAAAAGAAACCATAAGTACATCTCGTTAACCTTAATCTTCCCATCCTGTGACCCAGATGCAAGCATCTCAGAATCTCTGCTAAAATCGACACAAAGCACCGCATCCTCATGCATCATAAAAGCATCCTGCAGTTTACAGACCGGATTAATTATTAACTGAACCTGAATCCAAATACATTGGACATAAATTAACACAAAAAGGATGTACGATTTGCATAATCAAATCCTTCTTTTCATTAATTGCTGTTCCTAGATATCAAAAGCTTTTGTCACTCACATCTGCCTGGTATTGAAGATCCTTCTTCAGCTTCCCACTGATGTGATCCCAAACCTAGAAATTCGCCCATGTAAGAGACTATCTCATTCAAAGCTTTTCCTTTTACATTTGACCGATTCGTACCTCAATAAATCCATCCACAGAACACGAAACAAGGTACTGGCCATCTGGTGAGAAACGAGCACACTCCGGATGAGTTTTGCTTCCAAACTGCAGATTGCCATATAACGTGAAACACATGAACAAGAAATAGTCCACGTAAAAAACAAAAACAGAAATAACAAGAAAGAGAAGAGAGGATAATATACCAAGATAAGTTGAGAAATGAGACAACCACTTTAAAACTACTAATTTTACCTTTTTTAATATGGGCTACTAATCTTACCTTGATAGTGTGCACAAGGGATGTTGGGTACATATCATCTTCATCTTGCTTCATCGCAGCAGTTCCACGAAACAAGTCAAATTGTGTACCAGGTGGCAGTAATCCTGGAATTCAACAATTTGAGAAATACTCTGCAACATAAATGTATGTAAATCCTAACACCAGTAAATAATAAATATTAAGGATTGGAAACAATAAATGTTAAACCTTGATGCTGTTGCCACTTCAAAGCCTGACCGATTAATGCCATTAAACGTGACGGTGGCACCACAGAGACTTCAGCAGCAAGAGCTGGAAGAACCACAAAGAAAAGTTGTTTAAAGTTACTAACATATACACAACATATCAACATTTAAAAGCAGCAACTCATCCACCTATCAGATAGATACAATAATGCCAAATTAGTCAATGCCTCGTATCTCAGAAAAGTCTTAGTGAATGAGTAATCCCATACCAATGGGCTCAGAACAATATGATCTATGTCAGTTAAAAAGAGGCATCTCTAACTTCAGCCAGCTATCTTCAGAGGTGATGGCCCAACTTTAGTATGGTATTTAGAGCAAATATAGGCTTATCTTTTTCCATTTGAAGCCCATAAGATAGCTCTTGTAGTTTGTGTTTTCAGCGGCCCGTGTGGTGTATTTGTCCATGTCCTGGGTTATGCTATCTTGCAATCCTGGAATCTAGGGGAACTATTGGGTGAATAAAAATTCAACCAATCTGAGGTTGTATATGTGCCTAACTCTCGAGCTGATTACCTAATATTGTGGAAGTAAAATGGCTGAACAGCCCATAGCAGTTTGTATTTGCAACAATATCTCTTAGTTAAGAACATGCCTACTAGCCTTTGGGCTGGTCACTTCAGGAGATACAAACAAAAGGCCCACTTTGTAGACGTTTTATGAGAAATAACCCAACTTCAATAGTAGAGATATAAGAACAAACAAAACATGCCTTGAGCAATTTGTGCACGACGCTTCTCCTTAGACGCTTCTGGATATGCCTGTCACATGCAAAGCAATTAATCTATTTCAAAAGGAAACGACAAATTATATAGAAACTCTTTGACCGGATACCAAGCTTATAACTTATAAAGAACAAATGAACCATCTAATCCCAAGTTTCGGCTACACCTAACAACACAATTGCAGTAACGCAAAACAAGATCAAAAGGTCCACCCATGAAAAGGCAAAGATTAGATTTTCACACCCTGTTAAAATAGTTCAAGTAAGCTTGATATGGACCTAAAAAAGTCTACCACTATCTCAAACCTGAAAGCTTGCACATAAGAATATCCTTTAAATCAATAAAAGTATCTTAGAGAGCATTTTAGCTCTTGTTAAAACCTACCTTTTGCATTATTTATCATCATACAGAAAAAGAAACTTAAATACAACTCAACAATGAGTAAACATTCTTCAAATAAGAATAAGCTCCAAAACATAATTTTTAGTTTTTGAGGTGAAGAATATTAAAATATCATGTCAGTGGACAAAAATATAAAAATTTACAGAAGACCAAGAAGCACCTCATGAGGATCAAAGTATGTCCGAACAAGGAGATGCTCAAGACGCAAATATCTTTCCGGTTGCTCCTGTTTCATGACACCCATAGCTTGAGTTTGCCTTAGAATAGCACGTGCAGTATCCAATTCACGGAGTTCAATCATTTCTAGAACAATCTGTAATGCAGAAAATTTAATATGAGAAAACATAAAATTGCTTGTAGAGCAGATAATTCAAGATCAAATACAACTCTTGAAAAAAATGATTCCGATAGAAAGGTATAATCTGAAGTTCAGCCAAAAAAAAAGAGAACAAAACAAAAGAGTTTCAAACTAATCTCAGAAAAAAACAAGGAAGAAGGAAACTTCCTATCCGGTCAGCTAGTCCAGTAACTACCGTAGGGACATGCAACTAAGTAGTCACAAGCACAATTGACTGCCAGTCCAGTAGCTAAGTCACGAAAGAACTGTCGATGTCTCCACACAGGGGTTTGATGACTAAAGCACCTAATTACCACTTTTGAAATGCTCCACATGAAGCTTCCTGGTAGCTCAGACCATTTGAATGGGGTGTTAAAGTTTTGAGTCCTAGAGAGTGGAACAGAAGTCAAAGAGTGAAGACCATGTGAATTGAAACATAAGAAAATTTGAGTGATAGAAGTCTTAGAAGAAGAAAAAATGTTTGTGGTAGATCAGCATTGGAACAGTCATCAAATGGAAGCCGAATAGTAAGCAAATAGATGAGAAGTTTCTCTATGTACATCCTTCAAAAAGGTTTCCACCATTTGAATGGTATTGCCCGTAAGGTGACAGTTGCTACATCATTTAAGCCCTTGAATGACAGAAAGTGATATAAATGAAAAAAAAAAAACTCAAAGATGTGCTAGACTGCTTGAGAGTCCAATATTTGAATGGTATCAGATAGCATGCTTTGATCTAATCCTGGAATTCAGCCAAGCTCACGTCATCCAGACTTTACAAGTCACTTATCATAGTCTTCAACAGCTCAAACTCTACAGTTTTAAGTATTTTTATGGAAATCTCTTTGACTTTTATCGGAACTTTGAAGAGGGCAAATTGGGGCTTTCCTGCTTTAACAGTCATATTCAATACATTAGGAGTTATTCAATTTAAAAGCGTCTTAACACAACTTTCCGAGTAATACTCTCCTAAGTGATCATGAGCCTTCCCCTTCCCCATTCTTGTTTGATGAACAATTCTTCTACAAACTTCATACATTTGAGCACCTTATCATTTGCTAAATATACTAGAAATATTCATTTCAAATTCAATGATATACTTGAACTGCCAGTTGCAGAACCTCTGTAAATATGATTCAAAATTCAGCTACCTTTATATAAGGTAATTATTCTTCCAATCATTGTCGAAGTTTCTCAATGAGCTAAACAAATTCAAATATGATTATAGGTATTGAGCTACCATGTGAACTTGAACAGAGCTCAATGGTCACATGGGGGAGTTTGTAACAGGGGGTCTCGGGTTCAAATCTCCTTGGGGGCATAGGGGTAGGGTTAAAAAAAAAGAAAACAGCCTTTTCCTCAAAAAAAAAAAGAAAAGAAACTAATTGACCTGATATCACAATTGAAAGGCGTAACCTGATATCACAATTGAAAGGCGTAACCTGAAATCACAATTGAAAGGCGTAACCTGATATCACAATTGAAAGGCGTAACCTGATATCACAATTGAAAGGCGTAACCTGATATCACAATTGAAAGGCGTAACCTGATATCACAATTGAAAGGCATATTACATCGGCTGCAATTTTCTTTGTGCTCCATCGTTGTAATACCCTATATAAGAGACAAATGGTGGGCTTGATTGTAAAGCAGACCTTGCTCTTATAATCAAACAAGCCTGTATAGGTAACTCTAACACCCCCTCACACTACAATTTATAAGCCTTAGTAGGTAGTTGGCTGTAAAAATCTCTGTTGTGGGTTTAAAGTTGTTCTGGTCAGCGAGATGAAAATCCTCTCAATGAGCTGAAACAGTGCACTCAGCAGATAATCCACCAAGTGAGAAACTCTGCCCCATCTAAAGTCTCCTTCACAAGTGCAAGCACATGAGCCCGGTATCTTTCTGTGTGCACTGTTGTAACTTAGCATGTCAATCCCCACCTCCCTCCTCCCTCCCTTTAGAATTGTAATCTCAAAGACCTAATTAGGGGAGGGTTGGTTAAAAGGAGACACAATGGAGAGAGATCCCTCCCTGTCACAGAAAACATAGTCCCCCTGCCCTCCCCAATGACAATATCAACCAGCAGTGAGTCACATCACCGGGTTTGATTTTGTAACATTGAGATAAACAATATAGAAGTGAGAAAGATCGTGCATACTGAAAAATTTGCAGATAAGAAACTCAAACATCTACGGAGATATGCAACAAAATTAAAGCTTCTAAAGAGCATTCTTTTCAACACGAAAAGAGAAGAACAAGTAGAGAGTGAGAGAGAAGGGGGGAGAGAGAAAGAGGAGGGACAGAGAGAGAGAGCTTGTACTGGTGGACCATTTAAAATGTAATCTCAAAAAGTTCAAAAGTGCATAGACTACAACTGATGTACTCGAACTTGATTAGTTTAAGATGCTGACATATTGGTTATGTGAACCAACAGAAAGTTAAATGGAGAGAGAGAGCTTTTAGTGGTGAAACATTTCAAATGTAATACTGAAATTTACAAGTTGCTGAAGTTCAAACTGACTTTTCGAATTTGATCAGTTTTAAGACTGATGGTCTAATTATGTGAATCAGAAAAAAGAAAAAAATGCTGAATTTGTCGGTCATGCGAATGAAGGAGCTAATCATCATAAACAGTACAAACAAAGGACTGATTGATTTGATAAATGAATACAAAGAGTGTGGAAATGTACCTGCTCATATAAGTCTTCCAACTTCTTCCTGGGAAGCTTAAGTTGTGCTACTTGAGGCAATATCGCATCCCACCTTCCACTATTGATATCCGCAACAAATGTTTCTAAGCTATCAACCGTATTTAGGGACACTTGACACTCGCTCTGTAGTGTCTGAAATGTTTGGTGCAACGAGTGTTCTTTGCAAAATTGAAGAACAATCTTAATCACACTGCAAGTTAAATGAAAAGAGACTTTTAATGTTATGTTATACCCACTAACTGACTTCATAATGTTATGTTTTATGGAAAATGTTGCTTGAAAATAAGATTGAGAAAAAAAGTACAAAAATGAAAGAGAAAATATTAAGACAGGATTCCATAACCGAAAACCAACCAAACACCTAATTCAGATATGCTGGGAAGCCAAAATCACGAAAAAAGCACAAGAGCAACAATTCCACATTGGAACATCTTATGCCCACCATCCTATCCAAGTGTAATATATTCAAACACAACAAGATAATCCCCTGCCTTTAGTAGATTATAACTCTGCAGGGTTATATAAGGGTTTGAATAGATACATGATATCAAATTATAGAACTTTTAACATCTTAAAGAAAATTTCTGCAATAATCTTAAGGATACCTAGCCATTTTAAAGAAAGAATAAAAGAGCAGTAACTCAAGGCTACAGATACGCTACTCAGCTTTAGAGTAGCAAGCCTTTCGACTTGAGAATATTTTTGCTACAATATTTTCTTTTAACTCGACCTCTTGTTAATTTGAAAGATATTGTAAAACAATGATGCGAAATAGAAGTACTGAGAAACCTGAAGCAGGAAAGGAACAAGGGTGTTAGATAATCTACTGCCAAAAAACCAGAATAACACTCAAATTATTGTCAAAATAGCTGTTTTTAACTGCTAGAGCACATTTTCCCCCCATAATTCCCATGTATTATCCCAATACGTTCCAAATTAAAACAAGACCAAGCTGGAAAGGGAGAAGAATCGCATGAAATCACCGTTATTGGTCTTTTAACTCCTCTAACACAAAAAATACGAATTTATCAGCTTCCTTTTCCATTTTTTATAGCAACTAGTTTGATGACGAGGCGACACAAAAACCAAAACATGTAAAACTTCATCCCCTTTAAACTGGAGCTTCTCCACCGCCACTAATTTATATGCTATCGACGGTGTTATCACATGTATACAAGTGATTTGGAAGGGAAACTAGGTAAACAACATGAAAATTCAATTCTTTATTCACAAACTCAAAATCCGCAAAAGAGTCGAGAATTATACAAAAAATACAAAAAAAAAAAACAGTGAATAAACTGCGAGCATCCTAGCCTATACTTACTCCCGGGCTTCGATTTCTAAGGTAGACATGCGTAATGTTGTAGTCTCCTCGAAACAAAAATATCGACGCTCGCTCTACTTGAAAGTTTCTGATACTAACACTTCCATGAAATTCGTCGAGTTCTGCGGCTTCTGCCGTCGGATACACTATGTAGGTTTGGCGCTCCTGGGGTTTAACTTTAAATGAACCGGATCCGGTCCCGAAAACATACTCCGGAGTCCGAACCCAGGTAAAGGAGATGCTATGCGTACAACACTGTAAGCAAGCGTACAATCGCTACAGTGAGAGGATGTACATCTTTTATGTATACAGTGTTGTACGCATAGACTTATTTATTATCTTATTTTATTTACAATAGTTCTCTTCATCTTTGAGGAAGATGAATCCGTTATAAAAATTAACTGCAAGAAAGACTCCATCCATCATTAGATCCCCTCTTCGAGATTATATAATGCTAATTTTGTATAAAAAACTAAATCAAGTTTAAATTTATACTGCCCATATAAGTCACCATAGATGGTAAGAGAGGATTTAGGGTTTACCGAAAAGAATAAGAAGAAAATATTTTATTAAAAAATAAAATTTTATCGATTATCTCCGAATCTATTTCTTACCCTGAATTGCAATACGTCACTATGTAAACCCTTGAAAGTAATATTTGGTACCACCGCTATTCTTTTAAAACGATATGGAGGAAATCATTTGTAAGTTGTTTAATAGAATTGGTGACTTATATATATATATAATTAAAAATAATTATAATATTAATGAGTAATAAATAATTTACAAACAAAAATTTATAATAATACGTGTATAGAGTTAAATAAAAGGTCAAAATCAACATGGACCTTTTTATTTGAGCCAATCGCAGGGACTAAAGTCCGAGCCCATCAGAGACAGCGAATGATCCCATCGGGATCAAGGGCTGAGACCTGTAGCGGCGGCAGGCCGAACCTTGAGAACGATGGGCCGACCCAAGAACGATAACGGGCCGAGAGAAGAACAAAGTGCTTTCAGAAGCCCATCAGAGGCCCAACCAACGCTACCCCAGCACTGGCCTCAAGAAAGCCCAGTATAGGCAACATGCCACCCCAATCAAGGCAACATGCAAACCCAGCCCAGGAAACTGGCAAGCAGATCGTTTGGCCTCAAGAAAGCCCAGCCAATTTGACATGAAAGACCATGTTAAGCCAGTAAGCAACTATTAAGACCAGCCCAGGAAACAGCCCATGACATAGACCAGCCTAGCCTTCGAAATAAGTAGCATATGCACAAGTGAGCCCAGGCCAGGAAGCTGAGACGCCCAGGAAGTTGACACGCCCAGCCCAGTCTAATAGCAAACCCAGTCCAGGCAACATGCAAACCCAGCCCAGGCAACAAGAAAACCTAGCCCAGACAACATGCAAACTCAGCCCAGAGAACATGCAAACCCAGCCCTGGCAACATGCAAACCCATCCCAGGCCTCTCCAATCCCAGCCCACCCGATGCCACGGGTTCCCCTTCAAACAACTCATATATCCTCCCAATTATGATAAAATTTATTGAACAGACATTTTGATCCGTCTCTCTCATGGGCCTTGTTCGGGCAGAAAGAAGAGGATATGAACCTTATAACGGAAAATACTATTTCTATGCTTTCAAACTACCTCTATAACAACTTCTCTTCCCAAATTTTCACTCACACACCTAGCTGCCATCCAAATTACCTACACACTTCTTCTCTCACTCCACAAACACACTACTGTACTATTTCATACATCATCATATATTGATACATCTCTCTTAGTCTTTTAATCTCTCAAAATTCCTATCACAATTTCTCAATTTATAAGCTTTCCCTATTTCTTTTCTTACTGTATCATTCAAACTCGTCTATATTTATTTTACACACTCATATCTCTTCCTTTCTCTCTTTTCGTCCAACCATGAAGTCATTCCAGTATCCTTTTCACAGTCTCTTCCCGCTTACTACATCCATACTTCTATCAACTTCTTAAATTCATCTTCTCATCCTACTTTATCTCCCACAAACATAATCCCAACCCAACAACCAAAGCAAAGTCCTTACACAAGAAGCTCTTGAATATCATTGGACAAGAGACACACTTCTCAAAAATTTCAGTCAGCCAACATCCTCCATCTCCCTACAAATTCACACTACTCCCAGGGGAGCTAATTGGTTGAGTGGTAAAACAAAGAACATCTCCTTTATCTAATTGCGAAGATCATGGCGCTGACAGTAAGTCCCTATTTGCCCCTTCCATTTGGCATTCTTCTATTCTTCTGTATCACCATGTGTATTCGACTGACGGTCCCCTGACATTAACCCCTTTCACATTGACAGATTGTACTTCTTCATCTTTATTTTCATTAATACTAATACGCCGAAATCACCCTCTCTCTGTGTGCATAACCAATCACTACCTGCATTACTATCCAAACTTAATTTCAAATACCCTCAACCCGTGCAGATCGGATTCCCCCTGAGACTTTCCAGATATCCACATCCCCTAGCCATTACCTATTTCCAAGAACCTCCCCTCATTAACACCGCCCCTCATGCCCCTTTACCCTATAAAAACTTTCTTAATCATACGAATACTTTTTTCTACAATTCATCTTTCCCACAACCATCTGCTCTGCTTGCCCCCCTCGATCCCCGTCTTCCCCATTACACAACTCATTCTACGTTTGTGGTTTTACCTTAGTCTCATGGCTTCCTCGACATCCACTTTAGAATCTTCCTCTTTTCACTGTGTAAAAGTTCCCGAAAATACAACCCATCACCCTCCTCCAACGGCTACCCAGCCCTTAGCACAGCTACCCAGCCCTTAGCACTTCGCATTCAACCTGTCCAGCCACTGCCCGATCCAAAAATCCTCCCCTAACTCCGATTATGTCTCTCACTCTGGCTTCAAATCGAGTCGACCCAGTAAACAATCTTATAGACAACTTCCATCGTGTTACCTTATCTCGAGAAATCGTTGAGCATGGTTTACAGAACATTCAAACATCTCTCTTTGGTTTGTTCGTTGGTCGTATTCCTAGTACCACAACCCTCATAACATTGCTCTGTCGTCCAAATCAATTTGACCTAGAGGTCATATTTACTTCTCTCAGGCGAGGATATCTTTCTTTCATCTTCCCAATTCGAAAGCACTGTGAAGATTTACTTGCACTCTGCCCTATTAAAATACGTGAATCATATTTACATATGTTTCCTTGGTCACGTGACTTTCATGTGGAACATTTCATATTCACCTGACCCCCTGTCAGTGTGAAGCTGGTCAACTACCTCCACCTCTCTTCCATGATGAGGCGTTAACCATATTGGTTCACCCGTTAGGTTATTATGTTGGAATAAATGTCGAAACCTTAGCCCATAGAGACAACTTAGCCTTTGCCAGAGTAAAGGTCGAAGCCAACCTACTTGATGCTGAAATTGAAGGGGTCATAGTCGAAACACTCACGAATAACTAACATCGTGGAAGGCAGGCCGAAAATTTATGTATACTGTGGTAGATGGGGACATGCTACATCTGAATGTGGACTTTAACCAAAGTCCATCCACATACCCGTTTTACATCCTCCTTCTCAAAACCTAGATAACTCTTCTTCTCCCGGGTGGAATACCATTCAACGAAGACATCCTCTCTTTCGGCCGGATGCACCTTCTTCTTCAAATTTTCACCTCGACCACAATCATCGCCAACCTAGTAAAGATCGGGTAATGCAGCAATATCCCATACTCACCCATCAAACTAGTGTGGAGGGTCCACCTCTTTATTCTGACCTCCTTCAACCTATCCATGCGTACCATAGTCCATACCTCCAACAAACTAGGCGTCGACACGTTGAGAAACTTACTCATTCTATTGATGGCCCAATTTGTACCGTAATACCCTCACTCTCCAACTCACGTGCCATACATAAAAATATCATGTTCGTTACTGATTTCAATACAAACCACACTGATATCCTCCCTTCGATCACCCCTCTAGCCACTAAAACCATAAAAGAGGAAGCGAACTCCCCGTTTTCAATTCCGTGTCCCACCAGATGCTGGACTTAAGCTTCGGCCGTAAGAGACGGACCTCTGAGCAATTACATCAGTTAGACACAAAAGCAGGTTCGGGATCAGATGGATTCAAACAATTGAAATACTCCAACGGAGCAATAGTGCTCATATCTGAGTCATCGGGTAAGACTTCAATGACACAAATTACTTTTATCAATGATTAGTTTTTAGTATGGAATATCAGAAGAACCCAAAGTGCCTCAACAAAGCATGCCTTGATTATACTCATTCACACACACGCACCTGATGTTATTTATTTAAGTGAAACTAAAGTGTCTTCACCAGCCCAATCAAAAACATTTTGCTAGCTACAAACATTATATACTTTTGCCCACACTGAATCTTCAAATGGCCTCAGTGGAGGCCAATGGCTACTTTCAAAAAGCAAAGTTTCTGTTCCAATTGAAGACTCAAATGATTTTTTCATAAAAAGAACAATATCACTCCCCCAAGGGGGCACCATGCATGCTATATTTTTCTATCTTACCCTAAATCCCTAGAACTGGTTAACAGGTCTTCGCTCATTAGAAACAACTCACACATCCTCATCCTCTCCTTTCGTCCTTATAGAACACCTTAATGCCACTCTCTCCTAAGTTGAAAAATTTCTCATACTCCTACCACTATAGACCAAACCATTCTTTTGCGGATTTTATTACTCATGGAGGATGGAACGACTTAGGTTTTCAAGGTCCAAAATTTACCTGGTCACATGGATGCATAAGTAACCAGCTTGTTCTGGTCCGTTTGGATAGAGCCCTAGTCAATCATAGATTTTTGAGACAATGACCCCACTCAACTGCCCAATCTCTTCATAGAATTAGATTTGATCATCACCCATTATTACTTACCACCTCACGTCCCAAAACACCCAATCGTCCATTCAAATTCCAGGTGATGTGGATGGAAGTTGAACGGTATAATCCTCTCATAGAACAAAGTTGGAAGTCCATACAACACCCTCACTTATCCACCCTTCCCTCCGAATTACTTCCAATCAGATTGTCCTATATACCCTCCAAACTACAACAGTGGAATAGGGATACCTTAGGAAATTTTCATATTCAAATAAAGGAACATTATAAAAGACTAAAAGCTATTCAAAGATACCTTTATCTCCACCCAAGACAACAAGATTTGATCTCTCAGGAAAAAAATTACTCAAAACAACTTAAAGAAACTTTCTAGAATAAAACACATCCATATTTTTCAACAAGCGAGACAAAACATCTTTCGAGATGCGGATGAAAATTCTAAATATTTTCATTCATTTGTGAAAGCCCAAACCCATGCCAATAGAATACAACATATCCAAACTAGCACTAGACAAATCATATACTTAGACTGTGAACTAAAACATGAAGTACTGAACTACTTTCGCAAAATCTTCTCTGACCAATCTACTACCCAACGTCTGCCTACTATCCACACAACTACATTTTTTGAGTCCCATAGGAGTTGTCTAAGTAAATCCATTACTATGAAAGAATTGAGAACAACTCTCTTTTCAATGGACTCCTATAAAACTCCAGGTCTTTATGGGTTTCAACCCATATTCTTTAAACATCATTGGTCTCTAGTAAAAGAGGACCTACTAAAAAATCTAAATTCTATTTTCCCCTCCACTCAAATGGAACCAGTACTAAATAAAACATTTTTAATCCTTATCCCCAAAATACCCTCGCCATCTTCCTTTGGTGATTATCGACCTATTAGTCTATGTAATGTCATATATAGAATCTTAACAAAAATTTTGCCTCCAGACTCACTAAGGTCCTCCCAATTATTATCTTCCCCACCCAAACGGCCTTCCTCAAAGGGTGTCAAATTTTAGATCATATTATTTCAGCACATGAAATACTACAAACCTTTCAATCAACAAGGAAACAACATTCCTATTTTGGAGCCAAAATAGACTTACATAAGGCATTTGATACTATGTCCTGGTCATTTATTCAACATGCTTTACAGACTTTTAATTTCTCAATCTCTTGGAAATATCTCATCCAATCATGTCTTATTACCACTACCTATCAGGTTCTCATTAACAACTCTCCCACTTTGGTCACCACCCCATCATGTGGCCTTAAATAAGGTGACCCTCTTTCACCTTCATTATTCATTCTGGCTACTGAACTTTTATCAAATCAAATACAACAAGGCATCTTATCCCAATAGATTAAACCTTGGAAACCAATTCCAACAATGCAACCCATATGCAATTTACACTACGCAGATGATATTTTTCAGTGCAACGGATTTAACATCAACTCATACCCTGATCATTATCCTAAACGAATATCCTACTTTCTTAGGGCAACATTATAATCCCATTAAATCCACACTATGCTTCTCAAAGAGCATCCCTCAAAACCCAGATCAGCTCCCTCATCCCTTTTGCCACATCTGAATCTATGCGAACATACTTAGGTATCAATATTCCGACAACGCGCTTAACGCGAAACACATATGACCCTCTTCTCAAGTCTAGTGACAAATGTCTATCAAGTTGGACAAACAAAGCCCTATCCTTCACTACTAAAAATAGTTATTCCACCGGTGGATGTAATGTTATCCGCTGACGGAATATGATTCGGCCGGTGGTTATAGACAATGCGTCAGCCAAATCACATGAAATCCGACCTAACCGCCGGCGGAATAAAATCCGGTAGTTGGGCTGGATTTCGATCAAATTCATATGGGCCTCAAATTCATATGAGCCTAAAGGGCCCATATGAATCGGGAGCTAAGTTCTCGTGCCCCGTTACACGCATATCGCGAGTTCGCATAATGGGCCATCTCCCTATTCCCTCTCCCGCCCTGATTTTGACGAAATTCGTCAAATTCCCCAGCTCGCGAAGCACCTTTGGCGTTCAGCTTCCGGCCACCATCAGCACCTCCAGCGTTCTCTTCCCGGCCAGCGAACGTTCTCCTCTGGCAGAAGGCCCAGCTTCCACAAACCTTTGGGTTTTGAAAACCCCGAAGGCTCTCGAGGCGAGTTCCGACGGTCTCCTCTGCGTTCTGGCCGCCCTCCCGATGTCGAACTCCACTGACCTCTTCCCCCTCGCCGCAAGTAATTTAGTTTCATGAAATTTTAACATTCGCCTTGCTCTGTTAAACCTAATTTGTTCATTCGGTGGTACTACTTTGGGAAATTCGGTACTATTTTAAGTTTGATTGTCCTATTTGTCCCTCCTTTTGCTAGAAATTGCACAAGCATTTGTGTGTCGTTTGAAATCTTTTTGTATTTTAGATCAGCCTCTCTCCTCTTTACATTTTGCTCAAAATCAGTCGTGTTTGTCTTTATGCAGTCTCTTGACATTGTTTAGAGAATTATTGTCTTTGAATTAGTGGTAGGTTTTATTTTATTTTCATGAAGTTTGTTGACAAGATAGCATACTGTATTTTTCAGAATGTGTTATGTATAGGTACCACTTTCTCTCTCGAAGCTAATAGTTGGTGGCATTGGGGTATCTGTTCCTACCCAGCAGTTATTCCAAAGCCTCGTTCTCACTTTTGGTTCCTTTGATTCTGGGAAAGGTATCTACCTTCCTACGTGTTACTTCTTCTATCTCTTTTCCATTATATGTTCTTATCATTGTGTATGCTCTTTCAGACTAAGTTTATTTTTCCATTATTCAAATTGATATAATGGATGCATGAGTATTGTGATTCAGTATTTAAGTTGAAAAGAAAGAGAACCATGGGTCCTCTACATGCATATGATTGTATGTCTTCATACTTCTTTTTGCTGGTGTAAGAGATTCAAAATCGATGGTGTGTAATTATGTGTTGAGTTATATTCGATGGTGCATTTGTTTAAGTTATTAGGTTCCTTATAACTTAATTTCATACCAAGTGGATGTTTTAATTAAGTTTTGTTTCTTATGTAGGAAGAGCTTGTCCAAAGCGCAATTGAGCAACAGGTCCAAAAATTGGTACACCCCGCGGATTTGACACCTATTATTGATACGGTCTTTGGGGCCACCATGGGGGTAATGAGAGATGACTTAGGACTGGTGCAGACGCATCACCCGCCAACAACTTGTCACCAGCTCCGCCGGCGGTTTTATGTTTCTCAGCCGACGAATTTAACCGCCGGCTAAATAGCTATTTCTAGTAGTGTTTTGCGGGCAGAATAACCCTTCTTAAATCAGTATTATTGACCAATACACTTGATTACCTGCTTCAGTCTCCCAATTTAATTCACAGATCAAACTGAAAGAAAATTTAGAAACTTTATCTGGTTCTACAAAGGTACAAATAGAATCCACTATATGTGAATCCCATCAAGAGGGTGGTTTAGGTATAATAAATATCCAGTCAACGGCCACAACTTTCCCTCTCAAACTCCACTGGTGTATGTATACCTCACGAGACTCTCTATGAGCCACATTTATGAGAACTAAATATGGCCCATCCCCCCCACAAACCCATACACAAATCTAAACATAGAAATTCTCTTGTTTGGAATCAAATCTTCAAACTCCTTCCACAATTCGTTCATCAACTCTGTGTTAAAATCAGTGATGGTCATAACACTTCCCTTTGGTTAGATACTTGGGTGGAAGACCTAAACCAACCACTAAGTGATATCCCTAGACTCATTTAAGGTCCATTTACATTGGCAGGCTAAGGTCTCTTCTCTTCTCATTTCTAACTCTCGGTGGAATGAATCTCTTGTCAGAATGCTTTGGCCTTCTTATGTGGCTTCCCTTCTCCTTAGGTCACCTGTTACCTTATCTTCCCCTAATACTTACATCTGGTCCCCATCCAATGATGGGTCTTTCTCCACCAAAATAGCTTACCACCAAATACATGCAAACATTAAACATACAAACGGACACATGATCTATGGTCCCCCGGATCCTCTTTGGCAGAAAATCTGGCAAATACATACTCTCCCTAAACAAAAAGGTCTCAAACACATTTCATAGAAAAACTACAAGCTTCAACACTTCTAAGTAGAAGAGGTCTCCAACTAGATCAAAGATGTAAATTTTGTCATTTAGACCTAGAATCCATTGACCATCTTTTTATTAAATGTCCATTTTCTAACTCTATTTGGCAGGCGATAAATCCATATTCTCTTTTAACTCCTCTAACACACTTTATAAGATCCTACTTCCACTGCACCTTACTACACTCTTCCAACACAAAATCACAACCTAGATCACAGATCTATGCAGTTAATACTTTTTGGGAAATATGGTGCACTAGGAATAAATTATGTTTTAAACACAAAATCCCCTCTTCTACTCAATGTGTGAACCACATCATTTATCTTTCTCAACAAACAATTATGCATCAACAAATCCCTTAAACCATAGTCAAACCCAAAGATAGAAATCATATTCAATGGTCCCCACCTATTCATCCGTACATCATGGCAAATTTTGATGGCTCTGCTTCGCTTGACTCAAATCGGGCAGGATGAGGTGTTATATTTCATAATTTAGAGGGGGACATACTGATTTGTGCTATATGGGCTTTACCACATAAAACAAACAACCAAGCTGAACTACTGGCACTTCATCTCACCCTTTCACACATCAATAAATATTTTGCTTCCTTACCCATTATTATACAAGGGGACTCTCAACTCGCTATATAGATGATGTAGGGAATTCAGAACAACCATTGGAAGTTAGCGAATATAGTCCACAACTGCAGAATTGTATTGCAGATGCTGCCACATGTGCGCCTCTCCCACCAGCTTAGAGAATCAAATAGGGTTGCTGATGCCTTAGCAAAGCAAGGTTCCACCGAAGCAAATTTAGACACAGATCACATCCGTATATGGTTTTGTAGTATACATAGGTTTTTACATTCAGTTATTGAGCAAGACTCTATCTGGGCTACTCTTTCCCCTAAACTTTTACTTTCGGATGATTGTATAACTCTTCCCTCTTTAAACTTTGTGCACTCTCGGCCTGCTTTTGCACCTTAATGATATCATAGTAAATGCAAGGTCCCAGTCAGAGTGTAAGGAAGGATTTTTCATAGATCATAGTCCTCGTTTGGGTGAGAACAAACCACAGTTCTTAGAATTTATTTTGTTGTTTGCCTCCTCCATCGTGTTCCTTCTTTCTTGTACAGAGTTAGTTACATAACAGAATATGTAACTTCCTAACTGCTATACAATCACGTATTGTAGGGTGGGTTTGGTTTTGGCTGACGTGTAGATCTTCTAGGTGTAACAATACCACCCTCTTGAGGAGGAAGCTTGTCCTCAAGCTTCATATTCGGAAAATGCGTGAACAGTAGCTCGTTGGGTTCCCATGTTGTGTCCTCCTTGGGTAGATGCTTCCAATGTATCAAATACTCTTCAGTACACGAGGCTCCTCTCTTTGTCCAACGTATGTCAGTGATTTCATCTGGGTCTAATAATAGAAATCCTTGATCAGAAATTGGTAAAGAAGAAGGTTCAGCTGTTGCTGGTTCTCCATGGTACAGTTTAAGCAAGGAGATGTGAAAAACTGAGGGAATATCTGCTGCATCCGGTAGCTGTAATTTATAAACTATAGGGCCCACTTTTTCTATAATTAAATATAGTCCGTAAAACTTAGCTGCTAACTTCATGGATGCTTTGTGAAAGACAGAATGTTGGCGGTACGGTTGAAGTTTGAGAAGGACATAATCATCCACTGAGAATTCCAAGTCACGTCTTTTGCAATTTGCATACTGCTTCATTCTGTTGAATGAATTTTGTAAATTCTGCTTCAGTAATTGTAACAGTGATTCCCTGTCTTGCAACATCTTGTCAACCTCTTGAAATTGTGAGGTGGAAGTGGAGTACGAGGGAAGAAGAGGTGGCAACCTGCCATATAGAGATTGGAATGGGTTAGTTTAGTAGACTCAAGATAAGTAGAATTTATTCACCACTTTGGTCTGTTCATCAGTCTGAGGGTGATAGGCGGAACTAAGCTACAGTTTGTTACCGGATAATTTGAAAAAATCTAGCCAAAAGTGCCTGATAAAAAGAGGATCTCGATCACTTGTAATGGTGTTGGGCATGCCATGTAGTCGCACCAATGTCTCGGCAAATTGTTCTGCAACTGTCTTGGTTGTGAACGGATGACTGAGAGATATAAAATGTGCATATTTTGTCAGTCTGTCTACGATTAAAAAATTTGTATCCTTGCCTTGGGAACATGGAAGTCTCTCAATAAAATCGAGAGTGATGTCCTCTCAAACTTGTGATGGAATTGACAGCGGCTGTAGGAGTCCGGCCAGTTTAGTTGTCTCGGTCTTCATTCTCTGACAAGAGTCACAATGAAGTACTTACGTCTGATCATCTTGATACATTTTGTGCCAGAAGAATTGTTGTTTGAGGCGTTTGTAAGTTCTTAAAATGCCAAAGTGTTCTCCTATCGTTGTGTTATGCATTTTGAATAGGAGTTTATGTCGTAAGGAGAAATATTTTGGAACAACGACTCTTCCCTTTCGCAAGAGTAAACCGTCTCTGGTCTGATATGTAGTTTGAGAAGTGGAAGAAACTTTCTGTAGTAAATTCTGGAAATAAGAATCATTTGTACCTATTTGTTTGATGTCTTTCCAGATATTAAATTGAGGGCAGAAGGTGTGGTTCTTTTCTGAATTTTCTAGCTCTCCGCGAGAGGGCGTCTGCTGCTGAATTTGATGTTCCTGGTCGATAACGTATTTCATAGTCAAAACCCAAAAGTTTAGTGATCCAATGTTGTTGCTTAGGTGTGCCGCACTAGTCCACAAAGTATTTGAGGCTTCTTTGGTCCGTGAGAATAATGAATTTTAGACGGAGAAGATAGGGATACCATTGACGAATGGCTTGAATAATAGCTAGCATCTCCTTCGCATACACTGTGAGATCATGACCTTTCAGTGCTGCTGAGTGCTCTGCTCATGTAGGCAGTAGGATGGCCACACTGTGAGATCGGCTCCAATTGCGTCTCCGGAGGCGTGTGTTTCGATGGTGAATGTATTCTATTCTAAAAATCAGGGAGAGCCAAGATAGGAGTCGTTGTCATGGAATTTTATAATTCTAAGAAGGCAATATCAGCATCAGCATCCCAATTAAATCTCCCCTTTTTTTTGGAGATTTGTGAGTGGCCAGGCAATGAGTCCATAGTGTTTCACAAACTTCTGATAATATCTCGTTAATCCTAAGAATCCTCTTAGCTCGAATATTGTTGTTGGAGTCAGCCAATCTAGCATAACCTGTATCTATTTCTGATCCTCTTTAACTCCATGGTTAGTAATAATATGACCGAAGTAATCAAGCTCTGATTTACCAAAGATACACTTGCTAAAGTTAATAAACAATTGTTGCTTACGTAAGATTTCCAAGGCTATCCTGACATGCTAGATATGGTCTTCCCATGAGCCGTTGTAGATTAATATATCATCAAAAAATCCCAATACGAATTTCTGTTGATAGGGGCGCAATATGGACAAAGCATTGCAAAGACCAAAAGGCATGACAAGCACTCATAATGGCCATTACGTGTCTTGAAGATGGTATTTGAACGTCTGTCTCATGAACACGGATTTGGTGATATCCAGACTGCAAATCCAATTTAGTAAAATATTTTACTCTAAATAATTCATCAATCATGCCATCGACAAAAGGAATAGGAAATCTATCTTTAATTGTAATCGAGTTTAAAGCACGATAATCTGTACAAAACATCCATGAACCGTCTTTTTTCTTCACCAATAGGACAGGTGAGGAGAAAGGGAGATGCACTTGATCGAATAAGTCCACAATCTAGCATCCGTTGTACTTGTGCCTCAATCTCATTTTTTTGAAAATGTGCATAGCGGTAAGGCCACACATTTACTGCAACCGAATTTGGTAATATTGGAATTTTATGGACTATTTCTCATTGTGAGATTAATTGGATTGGTGTGTCACACAAGGTGGAGAGTTCTTCAAGTAACTCTTTTATTTCTAGCCTGATTGATTGGTCAAGCAGGAGGTTGGGCTCAGAATAAAGGGCGAATAAGAGTTGGGGCTGGTGGGTTTCCTTCTTCATATTTTGTAACGAAATTTGCTGGACGGGATATACTTGTAATCCAGTTACTTGTCTAGTGTTTTCTTGCCAATGAAATTTCATACTAGAATTTTTCCAATCACATAGTACTGCACCCAGATTTTCTAACCATTGTACGCCTAAGACCAAATCTAAAACGGTGAGAGGAAGTGAAAATAAGGCTAGTGAGAATTCAGTACCTTGAATATGCACCATAACATTGTCGTGTCGCCACTGACACTGTATTCTTCCTCCATTGGAAACTTTCACCCAAAATATTGGTGTATGAACAATAGGAAGATTTAGTCGTGCTGCAATTTTATCACTGATAAAATTGGGTGTCGATCCAGAAATTACAAGAGCAATGAGAGATTGCTTGCCGATGGAAACACATAGGCGAATGGTTTGTGGGTCCCCCCATCCTGTTAAAGCATTTAATTTAATGTTTGCTTCCGATAAAATCTCCTGGTCGGGATCTTGATTTGATTATGTTGTTGCTGGACTGATATCAACTGGATTTGAATCGTCTGATGGATAACTTTCAAGGAGAAGAAGTTGAGGTTTTTGACATCTGTGAGACAGTGTATATTTATTATTACAGTAGAAACAGAGCTCATGTGCTCTCCGCTTCTGCATTTCTTCCCAAGAGACACGTTTGACGAATGAGTTTGCAGCGGCTAAAGAATGAGTTGGCATCATGGTAGAAATTGGAAGACGATTGTAGTTGGGTTTTATATTTCTTCGTTGTTGGGTCATTTGGTCTTCCCTCATCTTTGCTAGGCTAATGGCTTCTTTAAATGATACTGGTTTAAACATTCTTATGCCATCGGCTATGTCATGGCGAAGTCCTCCTACAAAAGTTCCGATAAGTGCCTTCTATGTCCACCCTTGTACATGATTGCCGAGCTTTTCAAAATTGGTTTTGTAAGCCCGTAGCGTTCCTGTTTGATGAATACGAGATAAAGCTTCGTCAAAATCCTCAGATTCTGGTGGTCCGAAGTGTAATGGGCCCCAATTTGGCCAAAGATAATTTATGCCTTGACATGATCAAAGACGTGCAACAGGCCACTGAGGTGGTATGGGACACCTCAGAAGGGCCCAGGGAAGCAAGTGGCTTCAGCCACATGAAAGATGGTTATCTAAGCCAAGACACCCAAAGATGCACTAGAGTGCATAAGGGTACCAGCCTAGGCGATTTAGCGCATTGGCACCCGGAAATGAACAGTAGCATGTGCATGCATACACGCGCACTGAAATGTGAATGTGTGCTGGGTTGCGAGAATGCGCCCCCAGACGATAACCTATCCGGGGTTGCCACAGCGCGGCACGCGCACACGAAGCAGCAAGAGACGCACGCGGGGCCTACTAGACCAACGGCAGGCGAGGCCAGCACACGCGTGTATAGTGTACAAAGCACAGCCACAGGAGGCAGCCCACGAGAGCGCTCGGCATAGCGTGCGCGCACAGCCATGAGCAAGCCGCTCATGGCCCTTTAGCCGACGAAGTCGGATTATGGGGCAGGAACCCCGACTCATTCGGTGGGCCAGCCCTATTGTGACCTACATTGTACTGAAACTAGACATGCCATATACTGTTGGAAAGCTAACTTAAAGGGGTACACGTGGATATATAATTTAGCCTATGTACAATACATAATCTCCAAGTTCTCATACATTCAAGAGGACTTGAGCGCCAAGCAAGTCTCAAGAAGGAAAGTCCAAGACAAGGAGGATTCTGCTCGTGATCTTAGGATGATTTCTGAGAGAGAGGATCTCCTAGAAATCAGGACAACATATCCATCTGTTCGGGACGGTAAGGTGGCGCCAACCAAGCCATCCGGATAAGTAAGCTCCAGATATGGCGATCTTAGTATGGGATAGGATCTCCTATATGATTCTGGATTGATACTGATAAGGAAGGAGGTTAGGTCGACTAGGAAACCTTTCTCTCCCTCTCCCTCTCCCTCTCTCGCTTTATCTTACATATCCCGCACTTCTTCCTCTTCCAGAATCGTTAAACTCGCTCTAGAGTCAGTAGCTTCAAAGCTCCAACAATCTGTAAAAAAGGGGTTTTAGGCTTATTCGTTCTCCAAGTACAGGAACGAAGCTGAGCGGTTTAGGCTGTCCCCCATCCCCATGACACGAAGCGTGTGCATACTTCATCTTCAAACATATCCCAAGTGATCATTCGGTGTTCTTTATCCATGGTGTTTTGAAACCACCTCCACCATTGATTGGCTTCCCCTTCCAAGTAGAAAGAAGCAAGCCATACTTTTTGCTCATGTGAAAATTATTTGAACTTGAAGTATTGGTTCCCACAGTTCAACCACTCGGATGGGTCATTGCCTGTGAATTTGGAAAAGTCGATTTTTGTGATTTTAGAAGTGATGATTGAATTGTCGACTGGTGGTGGACGAACTGGTGCATGGCTATGACTCGTTGGGCTTATAGAATTTTGTTTGGATGGTACTGAAATTCTTGTGATAGAAGCTTCAAGGTGTTGCAGGTGATCGCTGATCCCCTGTTCCAATCGTTGGATGGATTCTTTTATGCCACCCACCACCTGTTTTAAATTCTCAATCTTTTCTTTGTTGGTGCTCATTATGTCCGCTCTGATACCAATGCAAGGTCCTTGTCAGAGTGTCAGGAAGGATTTTTCATAGATCATAGTCCTCGTTCAGGGTGAGAATAAACCACAATTCTTACAATTAATTTTCTTCTTTGTCTTCTCTATCGTCTTTTCTTTTTTTGTATAGAGTTAGTTACATAAGAGAATACATAACTTCCTAACTGCTATACAATCATGTATCCTAGCGTGGGTTTGGTTGGCTGATGCGTAGATCTTCTAGGTGTAACAGTAAACTTTTTGAGGAAACAAATGATAAATTAATTTTTAAAAAGTAATAATTAATTTAAAAGTTTTATATTATTTTTCCAAACCAATACCTTAAAACTAGACTGGCCATCGAACTGGCAATATGATCAGTTTGTATCGAACCCGGTTAGACCAAGTTAGACCAATGGTTGAACCGTCCAAGGACTGTACCAGTTTAGTATGTTTAAAATTATTTTACCAAAAATATTCCTGAAGATCTTTGAGATCTTGTCGCAGTCTTTTTTCAAGTATATTTCAGTAATTGGGCCGAGGATTTCTTAGCAATCAGACCAGCCCAGATCAAACCGATAGGTCAAACGGTTTTAAGACAAAACGGGTTTGACACTTAAATTGAACTAGAATAACCTCTGGTCCAATCCAACCAGGTCTGACCGGACGGTCCAGTTTGGTTTTTAAAGCAATGTTCCAACCGTCTCAAATATACAAAAATATCAAATAAGATTTATTTCATTTAAAAATTTAATTACTACAAAAAATTAAAGGATAGAATAAGTTATAAATTAGATAAAAAAATTTAGCCATCGATAAAGAACACAAGTCAATAATTTATAAAAATTACCACAATTAATTGATATATCTATAAAATATTTGATCTATAGTTTAAGTACACATAAAAATTAAAAATAAACCTAAAATAAAAAGAAGGATTTGAAAGGAGATGCTCATTTCTTCATCTGATCACTAAAAAACCTAGGAAGTACCTAATATTGCACTCTGTCAGAAGACTCTGAACTGATGCTTCTGCTTCCATCTTTGCCTCACCTACAGCATGTCCAGCTGGTTTCGCATACATATACTCTGTGCAATGAGAACACCTCTGATATCTTAATCCTACATCTTAAAATGTAACTTTATTCTGTAAGAGAAACATATTAATGTCTGTGTAAGTCATGCAAATCTGTTGATTCAAACAAGCTGAATTTGAGCATTGACGATTTTGCTTCCTCTACACTGCTGGAAAGAATTGTTTCAGAGAATGTAATAGTAAAGCTTCTAAAATAATTTTAATGAGTTTAACAAAGGAGGGGTAAATTTTTCAAAATTTAGATTCTCAATAGTCCAATTAGTCTTTACATTTGGTTACAATAGTTGTTTAAGACAAATAATAAAGACTATAAAGCTTCTAAAATTAAAAATATGATGTGGTCTTCAGTATGATGTGTCGTCCCTGCAGCCATTATGTATATTATAATATACGTATTTGTTCACATATATATGTCTGAGAGACTACAGATTAAGCAAATGACAGAGGGCTAGGGAGATCAGTGCAGGGGGAGAGGGGCAAACCAGTTTTCTTCTCTATTGACTTGATCAAATTAGATAGCCCTGTTTACTATTTTGTGCTTGCCTAGTGCTGTTTGGTGCCAAGAGAAGCTTATCCATATCTGATTATGCACCCACCTCCAATGAAGAATCGGAAAGATGAGGAATTTGGTGAGATCTCTCTGATCATCTGGTTTTGTCACCCAGAGATACATACTTTGAGCCACCCATGGTGCCAAAACCACGTACTTAATTCGATCATAAACATGAAATTAGACAATTTAGAAGGGAACTCGACATATGATAACCAGCATGCATCTGAGATACAAATAAATTCATATATACCTTAAAGCAACCAAGCATCTGCCAAGGCCATGTAGTGATAATCCCAGGTTTAGTTGCCATGAGTATCATTTCTAAATATCTCTGTGATCTCTACTTCTTGAATATATCTAATGATTACTCCATTGATGTTCTTACAGAACCAAGTTATTAAAGAATGAAGTCCCACTTGTATTCATTCACATGGCAGATAGTGGATTAATTTACAGAAAGAACAAAGCCTAATATGTCACACTTCATTACCTTCCGGTTGGAGACCGATCGGGCCTAGCTACGTCCATGGTGTGAACATGCATACTGGCTTTTCTCATAAAGATGATTTTTTTTTAAAGAATCCGATCCATTAATTTTTGTAGCTAGAAAATCAATACTTTTTTAATGTAAAGATGATAACCATAAAAAGTGTTAATTTTCCACTTTTAGAGTCTAGTGCTATATGACAAAAAAACAGTTTTAACTAATGAAAATCAGAAATAATTTTATGACAACTAGTTATCCATCCTGTTTTATATTGATCAATTTGTTATACTTTTCTACGAAAAGTAGTAGGTTTTTAAAAGTGCAAATATATCACTGTTTTATATGAAATATAAAAAAGAGAATTTTTTTCACTCAAAATGTTCACACTAGATTCTTGGGCATAGTAGCAGTGGTAAATTAATTTTTATGCTCATAGATAAATCTCAAGTGTCCCTACATTGTCATGCTTTCACACTCAACTTCCAACCTATTATTTGTTTAGTTGAATAATTTCCCTAGTCTATTCATCATTGACCAAAAGTACAGATTCCCTCTTAAATCTGTTTAGTAGATTAATGGTCCCGCTGTTTAAATTAGTTCCCTTAAAACCATTTAACCAATGATTTCAACAGCTTTCCCACACTTTAATGTACTCATTATCAACACAAGCTGACATTAATACTAATCTGCAACATATAACAGTTAAACATTGCTTTCCACACTACCGGTTTGATGGTCAGTCCAGTTTTTAAAACATCACTTGCCGTATACTCGACACTGATCTGATCAAACCCAATCTAACCAAGTACTTAAACCAAAACCAGCCATACATTCCATTCAGTGGCTGAGTTTGGTTTTTTTTACTAGTTTGAGATATACTTTCCATGTTTAAAGGCACTAAGAATTAATAGGGCACTATGTTTAACAACTTTTAAAAGTTTGAACAACTATATACATCATGAGGAAATATATATATGCAAGCTATCTCAATAGAAAGATGCAATTGGTAAGGATTGGATGAATTTTGATAGCATAGAGTTTGGCATATATATATGAGTAATGCTAACGGTACATTACTGTAGCGTACCGTTAGCGTACCGTGTGACGTGGATGCCTTATGTGGCTTCCACGTCAGAAACAAGAGAAACCGGAACATTCAGTTTCCGGTTTTCTCTGCCGGGAGGGGAGGCCGACCTCCCACAGGAGCAGCCCGCCCGGCGGGAGGGCCGACCTCCAGCGGGGAGCAGCCCGCCCGGCGGGAGAGGCCGACCTCCCGCGGGGAGGCCGAGCTCCGCCCGGCGGGAGAGGCCGAGCTCCCGCCGAGCGGGAGAGGCCGAGCTCCCGCGGCCGTCGGCGCGGAGAGGCCGAGCTCCCGGCCGTCGGCGGGAGAGGCCGAGCTCCCGCGCCGTCGGGCGGGGAGGCCGAGCTCCCGCAGCCGTCGGCGGGGAGGCCGAGATCCCGCAGCCGTCGGCGGGGAGGCCGAGCTCAGCGCCCCGCCGAGGGAGGCCGAGCTCCCGCAGCCCGGCCCTGCCGAGTGGAAGAGGGCGAGAGGGGCGGGCGGCGAGAGGGGCGGGCGGCGGGAGGGGGCGGGCGGCGAGGGGGGGCGGGGCGGCGGAGGGCGGGCGGGAAGGCGAGAGGGGAGGCGGGCGGAAGGCGAGGAATGGAAAACCGAAACTGAATGTTCCGGTTTCTCTTGTTTCTGACGTGGATGCCACGTAAGGCATCCACGTCACACGGTACGCTAACGGTACGCTATAGTAATGTACCGTTAGCATTATTCCGAAATCTCCCTTGTTTGTTTGTGGGTTTCATGAAGTGAGACCTAATAATTGGCTGCTCTGTTGAGATTATGTGTTCACGTCTCTGGACCTAGATGAGAGTGTTAAGTAGAAAAAAAAATCCTACATTGTAAAAGTTTGAGCAATGATATAAAGTTATAAGGTTGGGTAATAGGCCTCCTAATTTGGCTAGTAATTTTGGGATAGAACCGGACTCAATCTAACAAATTCACTCTGGTTAACAAATATTTATTGAAATTGATAAATGGGTTTTTGTGTGTGTATATGCGTGCATTTATGTGGTGTGTGTGT
Source organism: Aristolochia contorta (assembly GCA_022405105.1). Lineage (NCBI taxonomy): Eukaryota > Viridiplantae > Streptophyta > Magnoliopsida > Piperales > Aristolochiaceae > Aristolochia > Aristolochia contorta. The sequence goes on from CM039668.1 coordinate 3,557,358, forward strand.
CATTATGGTGCGTGTTTGTATTATTGATATGAACCAATTTAATATGAAAGTTTAACCAGCTGAAGAACATGTGAATTTAGAAGCTGAATGTTTACTTTGACATTGAAGAACAAACGAGGAACAATTAGATTGAGTAATTGGATGCAGAAATTTTATTTTCTTAGTAGGGGTGGGGAGGCAAAAAAAAATTATAGGGTAGATCTATTGATAAAAATAAAAATTTTAAATAAAAGATAATAATATAAAGATTTCTAATATTTTTACGAATTTTTAAACTATTGAGTAATGATGAATACCTCCTACAGGTACCTTCTGACATGATATCCAAGTTGTATCAAGGGGAGTTGCAGCAATTCCTCTACAGTACTGTCTCCGGCATTATAAAAAAGTGCATCTCGTAAAATTATGGGGTAGTAACAATAAGTTAAACTTCATCTTTGCTAGGACCCAAAAAAAAAACCTTCATCTTTGCTATATTAAAAAAATAGTAACATATATCTTTTAGATTTTCCAAGAAACAAGAGATGAAGTTTTATAGCAAATGACGTTACACATTTTCCACAATTTAATTGGGGCCATGATCCAGTACCTGTGATTAGTTGGCAGTTTAAAGTGTGAATGCATGCAGGACACCTTAAGCTATTGATATATACTCGAAACTTTGTAGACCTTGTAACTTGATTCATTGATGACATTAATTGATGATTTTGGAATCAAACTCACCAAAGTGCCCTACAATATGTACGACATTGTAAAATAAAGCAAAGCCAACTCTGGAAATGCCATAAGGTACTCTGATAATAAAAAAGCTACCCTGCCCCAATCATTAATGACTTGTTCTATAAATTTAATGAAAATCATTAGATACATTCAACAAGCACAGACGAGATTGAGAAACAACCTTGGAGAATTGGTCAATTTAAATGAATTTCATGATCTAGCAAATGCAGTTGTGAGTTAGTCTCATATAATTAGGAGCGCTAATGGTTGGGCAAAGGCTTTATCAAAACAAGGGTTTCGGGAGCAACATCTTGTTGTATAAACCCCTTGAGTCTGTACCATTTCTGCCCAACTATTGGGCTGTATTGTGATTTCTATTTTACTGCCAAATGGCAAATGAAATAAAAACCCAATCTTCAAAAAAAATCTCAATAACATCATATTTGTAAAATTCTGTAATTAATTGAAAAGAAAAGAGATCTAGAAGAGAAGAGACAAGAGAAGAGGCAAAAGAAGAGAAACTACCTTAAGTTGACAATGTCGTTAGAAGCCAAAGAAGATCTCCATCTATGTTTCATTTTTAACTTGATAAAATATTAAAAACCAACTGAAATGTGCCTCTTCCATCTAGTCTTTCACTCTTCTCTTTTTCTCGTCTCTCGAATTCAACACTATTCATGATCTGAAACAGTCTTTTGCTTGGTTTAACGATTAGAGTAGTTTTTGAATGACAACAGGAAAAGAAAAGAAAAAAAAAACATCTTTGGAAGTTGACCAGTAGCAAAGGGAGACCAGTAACTCTAGAAGGAGATTAAAGACTTCAAAGGACGCAAAATAATTCTCTATTAACCTTCAATTTTTAATCACTGATTAAAGAAATAAGAGTCGTAGGCTGTCTATACTATAGGGAGGTAAATAAATGAGAGTTAATTATTCTGTGTGAGATGACAAAATCTGACCCAGATACTGCCTAGGAAAGACACAGCACTAGAAGATAAACACATCTGAACTATCTGAAGAGGTGATATTGGCTTGTAGTCCTCTAGACTGCATGGCTTCCTGCAATAACTTTTGAAACTCATCTTTGTTCAAGAAAAATAACTCTAGCCCTGGATTGATGTAAGAACTTAACCCAATCTCTTGCATAGCAGGTATCTGTCCATTCTGCTTTGCCAAACTCCTCCCTACATTTTCTCTGGCCTATGATACCAGCCATGTACAATGAGTACAAGACAGTAGTTCTAAGTCGTTTTCTTCCTTAACAGCCGCCTCTTCTTCTTAAAGTACCTAACAACCACAACCACTCCGATTAAAATGTAATTTGTATGCAAAAGAGTTATCATCCTTCCATAAAACTTTGGAGCCAAAAGCAATAGCAGGTTCAGCCATCAGTACGTAAGTTGGCATAGTTTTCTTCAAGGAAATGTAAAATAACACTGGCTAATATTCGTGATCTTAATTAGTCATATGTTAAATACACCCACTACATATGCACCTATTTAAATGGATTAAATTAGTTTTGGATTAGATCCATGTTTTGGATTATTAGGATTGAGAAATATAAAGTTGTTTATTCATTCAAGTCTGGTTGGTGCATGCTGTAAATTATATGGTGTATATCCACGAAAAATCTGGAGACACTTAGAAATCACGGTACCATATATACATGCCGTCCAATAAATTTTTGTACCAGATTGTTAGGTCTGAGTGCAGTTGACACTTATTCGATATGTCCCAAGACGACAGGTCTCTTTACCATGTATAATAACATTACACCTAGTGGTTACATAATTTATTCATGTATCTCAATCACCAGTGCATGCGTCGTATATAAATTATATGCTCCCATGATTACTTAATTGTCCAGTGCTTATAAAGTCAATAGTCAGGATTAATTATTGAGAAGAACTGCGGAGTAAAATTGGTGCCAACTACACACAGGTTCAACTCTAAAAGACATTTGCCAAGAAAAGAAGTATTATATTGATCTTTTGACTCGATTTACTCTATGAGTACCGAGGCTACTCCACTGGGGTACAGCCTCCATCACTGTAGCCGTGGGACCCACAAAGGAAATATTTTAATACCCATTGCTACAGTGAGGGAGGCTGTACCCAGCGGAGTACAGCCGCCTCGGTACTCGGTAGCATTATTTTTTCACATTTTTAATTTCAAATGTAATTTTCGCACTTCCAAAGTGCCAACCCATTGTCGGTGAATGTTAGTGATTTCTTAGGAGATTAGGAGGTATACGTGATTTTTAAATCCCAAACCACTGACGTAGAATAGGTAACAACCCAAAATCATAGAGGATTCATTGAGCTGTCGGAGAACGTACACATCCAGTAAGAAGCAAATTAAGAGTGGATCTAATATGGGCTTTCAACCACTTAAGAAACTACTGACGTAGAATAGGTAACAACCCAAAATCATAGAGGATTCATAGAGCTCTCAGAAAACGTACACATCCAGTAAGCAAATTAAGACTGGATCTAATATGGGCTTTCATCTGTAATTCTCTCTCTCTCTCTCTCTCTCTCTCTCTCTCTCTCTCTCTCTCTCTCTCTCTCTCTCTCGAGATCTCTCTCTCTATTTTTTTATCATCGTCGTTTTTAGTCTATTTTGAACATAAGCCTGCTGCATAAAAAGTTTAATTTATTGAGTCCTTTTTTGTTCCTTCGAAATTATGTATTTGTTGTGGAGTGTGGAAAAACAGTTCAGAGCTGAAGAGGTACACATAGGCACTGAATAATCTGGGCAATTCATATATGTTTTTAGTTTGTTTTTCTAAAGTTTCAAATATCCAAAACACGTCAGTTCAGATCTGAAGAGGTACGTACACACTAGCACTGAATAATCTGAGCAATTTATATATATATATATATATATATATGTTTTTTAATTTGTTTTTCTAAAGTTTCAAATATCCAAAACATGTTTACAAATTTGATTATTTTCAGAACTTTTATGGGAACTTGACAATGAGATACATTTTAAATGGAGCGTTAATGTTTGATTCAATTCCTTCCACGTATCCAAGCCAAAAATACAAGTACTACTGTCAGCTTCAGCCAACAAGCAAATTAGACACTGTCAAGTAGTTGTCTTTTCGTGATTTAAATGGAGAGAACCAGCTAGCTTAGAGAAACTTTTCGGGCCGCACAACAATATTTCTTCAAACTCTACCTCTTATTTTGTGAAAATATCTTCGTCTCTTTCTAAGACTTGAGATCTGTCCGAACAAAAACTGAGTGCAGTAAGACGGCGTATTCCAACTTCCATAATCTGAATAAAATTATTTTACATCAATATTGGAGCATCACTAGATTCTTCCATTTGTTTGGTTTCGCATGTTCACTGGTGCAGAATATGTGGGACTCTTGCAACATTTAAATCTTAATTTAATCATAGAAAATAGGATATATATCAATCTTAGTACAAAGCAGCTATCACTCGAGTAACGAGTATATGAACTAGATAGAAAAAATTAAAAAATTAAAAAATCTAACTGTAGATAAAATAAGACTATAACCTCAGGAAAAAGGCCTATATATATGACATTGTAAATTAAAATGAACTTCGGAAAGTAGAAGGTACATGTGATAATGATATTGAAGCTTTTCTAATTTCTTGTGAATTGGGGCTATATTCCCATGGGAATATGGTCCCCTTACACCCTACGCAGCCCCATTCATTAATGACTTGTTCTATATATTCAAACGAATGAAGGAATTAACAAGCAGAGATCATATAGAGATCAGGAAACCACGATGGCAACAAAGCCTGGGATTCTCACTGCATGGCCATGGCAGATGCTTGGAAGTTTCAAGGTATTGTTAACTTCAATACTATATATAGCATTCTCCTTTAATATCACCATTAGAGATCAAAGGCTGATGGTTGTTACTGTCTTTTGATGATACTTTGATAATTGAAGTACGTGGTTTTGGCGCCATGGGTTGCTCATAGCATCTACTCTTGGGTGACAAAGCCAGAAGGGGAGAGGGATCTCACCAACTTTCTCATTCTGCCATTTCTTGTATGGAGATGGGTTCATAGCCAAATATGGATCAGTCTCTCTCGTTTCCAAACTGCTCGAAGCAAACACAAAATAGTTAACAAAGGCATTGAGTTTGAACAAGTAGACAGAGAAGAAAACTGGTCTACCTTTCTCACTTCTCTGGCTTAATTTCAAGGCTGTTGCTCTTTCTCTCTTCCCACTCTAAGACATTTGGATATAATTGCATATCTTGCAGGGATGACCAAATACTACTAAACGGCATTATTTACTACCTGTTCAATCACTACTTTTCTGGCCTATCTCACTTACCCATGTGGAGGAAAGATGGGATGATCTTAACTATTTTGCTTCACATGGGTCCAGTTGAGTTTCTCTACTACTGGCTCCACAGAGCTCTCCATCACCACTATCTGTACTCACGTTACCATTCCCATCACCATTCCTCCATTGCCACAGAACCCATAACTTGTAAGCATCTTTCACATTTTCTTTTCATCATCTATATTTATCATCACTACCACTCTCCATTGTCCATTGTATTTTATCTATTCAAAAACCTTGTCGTTGTCATTTTAATTAACTATCAGTTTACTGTTTGATATATTGCAGCTGTGATTCATCCATTCGCGGAAGTCCTATCTTACTATATATTGTTTTCAATTCCGCAGCTGGTAATTTGGTTTACTGGAACAGCCTCGATACTGGTAATAGTAACTTACCTGACATACATTGATTTCATGAACAATATGGGCCATTGTAATTTTGAGCTTGTTCCCAACTGGGTCTTCAAAATATTTCCCCCTCTCAAGTACTTGATGTACACCCCTTCGTGAGTATTTCTCTTCACCTCTATCGGCCTCTGTTGAATATTTCAGAAATTGATGCATGTATGAACTCCATTTTCCTAAGGCAAATGAGTTTTTATATGAACAGGTTTCATTCTCTGCACCACACCCAGTTCCGAACCAACTACTGCCTCTTCATGCCTTTGTATGATTACCTGTATGGTACAGTGGATAAATCGTCTGATGCCCTTTATGAGAACTCTCTGAAAGGAAACAAGGATATGCCACAAGTGGTTTATCTCACCCATCCAACTTCCATTGACTCCATCTACCATCTGAGGCTGGGACTGGCTTCCTTGGCATCAAAACCCTACTCCTCTAAATGGTATTTGCTGATGATCCAACATCTTACATGTTTTTCTATGATATTTACCTACATATTTGGATCCGCTTTCACTGTGGAGTACATCAAGTTAGATAAACTCAAGATGGAGACATGGGCTATGCCGAGATTTAGTTTTCAAGTAAGTGAAAGACTTTTCAGTAATCTTTTGATGAAGTGCTAGCTTTTGAAGGTGGTATTGCATATACCCCGGTGTGACTGACGACGTTCATAATATGTGTTGCAGTACTTGTTATCGCGGCACAGAGATTCAATCAATAAAATGATAGAAAAAGCCATAATAGAAGCAGATCGTGAAGGGGTCAAAGTGATGACCTTGGGTCTTTATAATCAGGCAGGAACCGTTTGATACCAGTCTCCTTTTTATTTATATATAGCTGTGATGTTTTATAAGGTATAGAAAACTATTTAAAAAGCTAACTCAAAATGAAAGAAAGTTGAAAGATTTGCATTATTTTAATATTCTTGCATGCAGTCCAACGAACTAAACAGAAATGGAAAGCTCTTTCTCCAAAAGCACCCAAATCTCAAAGTGAGACTAATAGATGGGGAAGCACTGGCTTCTGCAGTTGTTTTAAATGGGATTCCACAAGGCACTGAAAAAGTTATCATGAGGGGACAAGTTTCAAAAGCTAGTTATGCCATAGCCCTTGGATTATGCAAAAAGGGAACTAAGGTAACTAGTTGGCTTAACCCATTCTGTCAGATTAATTAGTTAATCAGCACAACACATGATGCTAGTTTTTCATACATGGAATGATCCAGGTCGCACTAGTTTGTAAGTTTGAACACCAACGGCTACAGAAACAATTACCAATCAAATTCTGGAGTAACTTGGTTCTTTCAGATAACTATGATGCCAAGATATGGTTAGTGGGAAATGAGATTACTGATAAAGAACAGGAGAAAGCACCCAAAGGAGCATGTTTCATTCCCTTTTCTCAATTCCCAGTGAAGAATTTGAGGAAAGACTGTTTCTACTACACAACTCCAGCCATGAGAGTCCCCAACAATCTCGAAAACATGCATGCCTGTGAGGTATTTATCTCCATCTTTCTAGCTTCTGCGACTTTTAAACTCCCTATTTATATAACGTAACTATATATAATGAAGTTACTATATGTGACAGAATTGGCTGCCTCGGAGGGTTATGAGTGCTTGGCGTGTTGCAGGCATCATTCATGCACTGGAAGGGTGGGATGACCATGAGTGTGGCAAGGAAATGTTGGACCCTCAAAGAGAATGGAATGCTGCCCTTAAACACGGATTTCTTCCTATCACATATCCTCCATTCAATGGCCTCCCCAAACAGAGTTGAGATCAGTACTAGCTAGTACTATAATTTGGCACGGGAGTTTTAAGATATATAATACACAGTTGTGTATTAAATACAATAAATCATGTCACAGCTGCATTCGCTATGGACTGTTATAACATGGATCAGTACTAGTAATATAATTTGCCATGGGAGTATTAAGATATATAATACACAGTTGTGTATTAAATACAATAAATCATGTGACAGCATTCGCTATGGACTGTTATAATATGTGGTAATGAAATCAACTGTATTGAGATATATTTAGTAATTTTACTTTTTCTTTAATTTTGTGTTTAATTCATACACAGATAATTAACAACACCCAACCGGGGACCAGGTTATAGTACATGGATATAGTGGACATGGATTTATTGGAAAGCAATAGTAGTCACATTGTTTCCTTTTGATCACGATTAAGTTTCTCTAGATTTTTTGCGATATACATCATATAATTTCTCAGCATAGATCGACCTGACCTGAATGAATCAATAGCTTCCAAAATCCTGATATTTATTCCAAAATCTGGATGAAATCCAATCTTAATGTATTCCATTTAAGTATGTAGGTGCTTAGAGTATTGTCCCAAATTGACGTAAAATATGTTGAAATGTTTAAACACAAACACTAGTAGAAAACACCCTTCGCCCGGTGGTGAAACACGATCGGCCTAACAGCCCATCCCGTCGGGTCATCACTTCCTGACGAGAAACGACTGTCGGGTCATTACCGGGTCGAGCAAGCATTTGCCCGACAGTAAACGTCTATCGGGGCATTTTTAAACATGACGAAGGGTAAGGACAGTTGGTGGTAAGGCTAAGGGATCACGGTGGTCGTTTAGCGTCAAGAAAGGAAACGGACTCCCGATGGCTTAAATTCGTCGAGACTGACGATAATGCTCGACGGTGATTTGTCATCAGAATATAATCTTCCGATCGACGGGCTTTTATCGTTGATAGAGATTCACTCTCCTGACGGGTTTATGTCGTTGACACATTTGGTCCCGGTCAACAGGCATGTGTCGTAGAGAGAGAAGTGAGTCGACGGATTCATGTCGTCGAGTCAAACAATTTGCCCGATGGTATATGACCGTAGGGCCATTATTAAGACCTTTACTCGACGGGCATATGTGGTTGAGAGAGGAGTCGATGGGTTCATGTCGTCGAGTCAAACTATTGGCCCAATAGTTTATGACCGTCGTGCCATTTTCAAGACCTTTACTCGACTACTCTTACCCGTCGTCCATTTTATTTCCATACACGACGGGTTCTACAAGTCGACACAGGACTTTAGGCCGATGGTGTACCTCTGTCAGCCAATGGAAACGATTTTCAGCACCTTTGCTTGACGACTCTTTCCCGTCGTCCTTTTTTATTCCCTTCGACGACGGTTTATTTTGGTCGGCCTATTTCTTTTGAGTTTGTAGACGACGGTAATAACCCGTCGGGATAGTTTTTTAAAAAATATTTTTTTATTTCTGATATTACTCATTTAAGAGACTCTAGCTTGTAAACACTACCTGCAGTAATTATAAACAACCTGATCTCAACCAACAACCAACAACTAACAACATCTCAGTTTGTAAAAGTAAAAATATCCAAAATTTAAATTGAACTTGCAAAAATTCTACCACAACCAGCATCATCTAAGCTATTGTAAACAGTACTTACATATATTTCACAACCAACACCATCTCAGTTATAAAAACAGGTAAAAATATCCACCACAAAAAAAAATATTGGAGCACTGCACTAGCATTGCTTTCAGCTGTTGTTTTCACCCGCTTTACTGAAATTCCTCATCTTTTTATGTTCTTCTTCTTGACAGCATAGCCTTCTTCATTACCCTATATCCAAAACCACACTTGCAGGTTAGGAAACTTTTGACATAATTCTATTTTAGACATAATTTGCAGTATAAATTCCTAATTTTTCTACTGATACAATTTTAATATGAATTCCTAAATTGTCTCAGACTTTTCAGAAAATATTACACTATACATCAGGCAAAATTACTAAGCATGAGTGAGAGTGTGAGTACTTCAAAAAACAATCTCGTATGTTATCAGCATATTAGCAAAATAAATGCTGAAGAGGTAAGCTTTCCAGCGTGAAGTCATAAAGTTTGTCTTGTCGTAAATGCATATGAGGAATGACCTTTCCTCCATGATTGAATTCCTAAAACTGTGTCAATGGCTATCTGCCAAGAGTACAAAACCCAAGTTAGTTCAAGTAGAATCCTTGCGCTTTATATCCATCCATTTGGTAGATCTTCACATTTGGTGGATAAAGAGCATGATATACAACATGATATACAGCCAAGAGGTTGACCAGCTTGTTAGCACTTGTTAGGTTCTATTACATCAAAAGAAAGAGCATGATATACAACATGATATACAGCAAAACAAAGGCATATTTTATCAGATAAATTTGTTCTTGAGACTTAAAATGTGAAAACCTCAAGCAAATACAAAGACATATTATCAAAAACCTGTTTCACATAAAAAAATCTGTTCCATAATTCAATCTCACTGATTATCAAAAGTTGACATAATTTAAAAAGCAAAAGTAAACGTGTAACTGCTAGATGGTACAATAATCTGTTTCACACACAAATCAGATATACATAATCAAGTCCTAGCAGACGTAATGTACGTGAAATACTCAAACATCTTATCATCATTCCAATAAGCAACAAGTTTTTTCCATCCTGCCGAACTCATAGTGGATATCTGATTATGTTAAAGTTCTTCTTCAATCTTACCATAGTAGTGCACCTTCTTAAACGACGCCTGGTTATCTCTGATTATTTTTTGCAGAACTGGCTTGATGGTTGTCATGGCGACACGCCTAGTCACCTCCTCCCCATTGTCACCAATAAATTTGTATTTTTCTTGTGAAAAAAAATCTTCAATTTGTATCTCGAATGAAGAAATAGGCTTTAAGTAAAACAATTAACTACTTACATTGATATGTGAGAACCACTTAGAGTATTCGGTATCATCATATTCTCACCACTGTAGGTGGAGGGAAAAATACCTTTCAGCCCGTGCATAATTTCCCATCAACTTGGACAAATAGCTTAGATATTTTGTATCCATCTACCGATTCTTAATGGGTACATTCCACACACAATCTGCAGGCATACATGAAGATGCCCTAGTTGGTCCCCCTACCCCTCCTTCTAATAGGTTGCTTGGGTAATCTGCTCCCTCTTGGTCCTCCATATCTTCATCCGGATTTTGAGTTTCCATATATTCATCATCGGATTACATACGTTCCACATTTTCCTCTTTTATAGGAGGTTGGGTCTCTGAACCCTATGCAATGGAATGCCTGATGTCCCTATGAAATCAGAATACCAAAATATGTTATATACTAGAGATTAGCTTTCAAAATGAATTCAATTTGATGCAATTGAAAAAGCACAATTAACTTTTACTTGACTAGTTAGTCAAAGGGGAATTGTACTCCGGAAACAACACTCGAATGTCTACACAAGCTGGATAATTAGTTGTTGAATTAATATATAACTATTAGATCAATCAAATCCAAGTAATTGACAATAATAGTTAAAAGCCTACGTGGCTGTTCGGTCGAGTCCGGTGGAGGACCCCTTCGCAATCGAATATATTGACTCATAGGAGTCTCCTTTGGTTGCTTGCCCTTCATTCTTTATCTTTTACAAAACACAATTACAAATGTTGTTATATTTATTATAATACATATTCGAAATGTACAATTAGACCAAAACATGCACATGAGACAAAATAACCTAACATACATTAAGTTACATTCAAATCAGCCACGTCAACCCTTATGCCTGAGCCAAGTTCTCTGCTCACCCACAAATCCTCATCTTCCGTGTTGAACACAACCGTGTGTCCCACCCCTGGGTCTTGTGCCAACAATAATGTTTCATCCTTTTTTGCACTTGTCTCCCCATTACCCACTGGGATATCGATTTAAGTGGCCCTTGGTTTCCAATGACAGATGACACTCCAATTTGGGTGAATAGAATCTTTACAATAAAAATACTTGTTGCACTTGCGATGGAAAAATATAGGGTTCATCTTTGTAACTTCGCTTAGTTGTATTAACCAATAGGAAGTCAAATTCATCTAACACACGACCAGTACCCTCCTTCGTGTCATACTAGAGACACTTAAACAAGTGGATGGGTGTCCATGTTCCCATGTACACTTGTAGGAATGGATTGTAAGACCCCATAAAAAATATCTTCCCCTTCTCCCACTGTTGTGATGCCATTGTTTTGAGTGATTCGTGATATGTCAACGGTCTCTATCTCAAATTTGTATCCATTATGAAAGAACACATTGTATGACTTAGCTTCGCGATCGGGGCCACAAGCAAGGGAGATTAATACATCTAGTTCATCTTCCTGATCAATAGACAGATTTCAAACCTACATTTCACAATTAAGGTCACAATCATCTATGACGTTTGTTTGAAACCACTGCACAAAGTAATTACGCTGCTTGTTCTGTATTCTATGTTCAGTCCAACGAGGGTGCAACTGTCTCAAGTAATTTTTGATAGGTACAGTATGTACTGTTGAGAATCTGGACTATTAAACAGTACAAACCGGTGGACCCGATACGCCTCCTCAGTACTAAGGAAATAAGAGCAGCTCGCCCCCAAAGGACCTTCATCGTAACGTTCAGGTCTCATCAACTTTGTCTCAATTCCTTCAACATACTGTGAACAAAAAGTAGTTGCTTCATCCATCAAATATCCTTCAGCAATAGATCCCTTTGGCCGGTTCCTATTACATACATAATTTTTCAACGTCAACAAATATCGTTTGATTGGGTAAATCCACCTATACTGGACCGGCCCTGCCAATCTAGCCTTAGTGGGTAAATAAAGCATCAAGTGGATCATAACATCGAAAAAATGCAAGAGGAAAATTTTTTTCGAGCTTACACAAGATGAACGAGATAGTCGCATCTAACTTATCAATTTTCTTCAAATCTAGCACCTTCGAACATAAATCTCTGAAAAAAGAACAATACTCATTTATGACTTTGCAAACAGGCCTCGTAATTGATTTCCTCAAGGCCAGTGGGAGGAGTTGTTGCATAAGAACATGGTAGTTATGACTCTTGAGCCCACGACTTTCCTTGGTTGGACTTGAACTTGGGTGGAAACATTCGAGGAGAAACCAGAAGGAAGTTTCAAATGTTTCGACACATTGAGAAATTTCATCTTCTCTTCCTTGGTCATATTGTATGAGGCATGAGGAAAGATGATTTTGCCAGCTACTTTACTTGAAAACTTTGGGTAGAGTGGTTTACGTATTTTTAGCCTCTGCTTATCTAACCTGAACTTTATGTTGTCCTTTGACTAGCCATCTTTCTGTAAAATGGTGCTCAAGATACTTTCACAAACATTCTTCTCGACATACATGACATCTAAATTGTGACGGATCAATAAAGTGCTCCAGTATGGGAGTTGAAAAAAATGTTTTTCTTCTTCCACCCCTCTGGTAAATGATGACATTTAGCTTTTCTCTTACCAAATGCAATATTGTCATAACCTTCCCATTTTTTTAAGATATCAATGCCTGAAATGCTTGGAGGAGAGGTTTCACGTTCCTCTATCCCATTGAAAGACTTCTTATCAGATCGCAATGGGAAATCTAGACCCAATCCCTATTTTAAATGGACTAAAACCGTCGCTCGCAAGACCGAGTCAAACGTTTCGTGGATCAAAACTGAATATCGGGTGTGAGGAGTTGAAGTGCTTCCATGCAATGAAATCTCGTGGGTGAATCGTCTTCCATTCTTCGGTTGCAAGAGTAGTTCCATGCCATGTCATCAATTTTTGCAGTTTTTCTTGACATAAAGACCCTCTGCAGCTTCGGTACCAAAGGAAAATGTTGGAGCACTTTAGTTGGCTTGCAAGTTTTCCCTTCTCCCGGTTTCTTCTTATCTGACCATCTTGACAAACTACAACTTGGGCAACTATCCAAATCCTTGTATTCATTCCTGAATTAGAAAATCATTTGGGCATGCTTGAATTTTCACATAATCCATCCCTAAGTCAGCCATCAATTTCTTTGACACTTACCAGTTCTGTGGGAAAGTATTGTCTGTAGGAAGAGTGTCCTTGATAAGAATGACTTGTTTGTCAATTTGTTCAAACACTTCAGTTGAAATAAGTGCACCATAAAAGACAACGTAGAATATTTCTCACACCCAACATATAGTGGTTTCTTCGCCTTATCCAGTAATTGTTCAAATCTACGCAATTCTGGGGTATCACCAACAGGATCCGTAATGTCGTCTTGAACTTCTTGCATAAAAGCATCATTTAACATCATTCTCATTTGCTCACCATGTCCAGTCTCCAATTGGACTTGTTCTCGTTCATTTTCTGGTCGTTCCCCATGGTAGTATCACGTGTTGTATAGTGGGGCAAAACCTTCTAATATTATATGGAACTTGATGGTCTCACACACAAGGAAATGCTCACATTGGCACATGGACACTGAATTGGACTATTTCCTTGGAACCCCATTTGTTGTTTAGCATACTCAATAAAGTAATTGATTCCACCCACGAAGTCTGGATGGCATCGATCATGCTAGGTTCTATACTCGTACATCCATTTTTCTCAGTGAAATAGTCTATCTCGATGGGAATTGTCAAAGAGCGACTATTAGAGACATGAAATGAATGATGAGTATTTGTTACAGGATTACAAGTCCAACCAATTACATCCTATCCATCACTATGTCCCTCTATCCCTCTCTTTGCTTACGTCCCTAACTACTGTAACCCTATTGCTAACTCAAGAAATGATGTTGCAATCCTAGAGCTAGTCTTATTTTAGCCCTCTACCCTTCTACACTGATAGTAGCAGTACCAAATATGATTTACTAAGATTATTACATGAGAGAAAATCAGGGTGTAAAATACCATTATGCTCTTATATGATTCTTATGCCAATCTAAAATAGATCTCTCTAACTAGAGGGACGATACAAATACTAGTAACCAGATAAAGTAACAAATTACTAGGTCCATAATCTAATATCTACAAATGTGCACATAAACAAGCAGGGATTGCACCTTGTTTTGGAAGAAGGCGAGATATGATTAACTAAAAGTGAAGCTACATTCACTCGAGGGTAAACAATTCTGTGGTAAACAATCTGACAATTAGACAATTCTCTTATCTTCTCACTGATGGCCTTCATAAAAAGAGTAGAAGAGATCAGCACAATAGCATCACAAAAAGCAAACTATCTAAAATCTCAAAAAACCATAGCCAGACGTAACCATCTTAAGAAAAAGAAACAAGGTATATGAAGATCAGTCACTAGTTTAGAAATAAAAAGATAAGCAAGTTAACATACAAGTAGTAAACATAAAAGGTTCAAAGTCAAAATGAGCAACTTTAAAGTTACAAACTTAGAACCTATAGTAGGCCCAATTTCTCTATATGTCCCATAGAAAGAGCACAAGGTTGTTTTAGAGATAAAAAAGTGTTATTCAAGATCTATTAATCTCAAGGGTTTTATTCTACTGCTTTTCGCTACATTGCTTAGTCTCACAATCAAATATCAAGCAATATGATCCACATCTTGTGAAGGCCAAGAAGGCCCTTAATATAATAATCAGTATGTACTGATTGAAAGATGGTTGCTTGCCCTAGAGTTCCATCTAACTAAAACTACATAGTCAACAGTCAGACAAAGGAAACGTCTGCAAACTACATAGTCAATAGTCAACTTAAAAATATCCTCACCACATGGAATTGGGTCATTTTCAGCTTTTCTCTTTTTCTTGTCAACCGAAAAGACATTCATGAAACCCTTCTCATTGATATAGAAGATTTATTTCACATAAAAATTTGAAACAAGCAAAATGGTACAGAAGAACATAATACCAGCACCCAAGCTAAAACACTAAGGGGAACATAAGAGAGGAAAAGAGCTTCTACGATGGGCTGCAAATTTCTTCAAGAAAACCAAACTTTTATCTCTGAACTTGGAAGAGATTCAGATAATAGTATTTTACCTCCCATAAAATAAAGCCAACGAATCTTACATGTTAATTCCAACACAATTTCATGTTTCCAAGATAATGACAAAAATGAGTATAGAATAATCAAACACAGAAACTAAAAATCAACACCAATGAGACATTTCATTGAAAGAGGGTGATGCCACTACGTTTACAATGCAGTACACTGGATTAGATTTCAGGATTAATTAGTTGAATTTTTCGCATAAGCAACAGCTAGAAAAAACTACAATCTAGATTTTAAATTATAAATGGTAAAACCTAAAGTACAAAATATAGGGTTTCTACAGCTATTTAGAAATAGCAAATGGAGAAACTGTATATCTCAAAGGAAAACTTTATCCAAAAGATGACAAAAACCAAAACTTCATACAGTAGCAAAATCAATTTCTGGGTCCCTTTAATAGGATACAAATAAGCAAAAAATAGAAAAATTCTATGTAATCCAATCAATAAAATTGAATCTAAAATTACAAACACTACCCCGAAAACTCAGAATAGATGCAAATTCAAATGGGACCATAAAAAAACTTATCAGAATAAACAAACAGGAACAAATCCTTATATTCGATAACATCAGTGGACATAGAACACAAAGATTAAGAAATTAAATAGCAAAAACACGTACATAGTTTATCTCACGGACAGATAGAAGGAGGAAGAGAGTTCAAATGAGCAAGGAAGAGTGTTCATAGGACTATGTAGTGTCAAATATATACAAAGCACTAATCCAAACGATCATAGGACTATTCCCAAATCTTCAGTCCACTATATATGAAGAAATGAAACCCTGGCTCCATGAAACAATAATATTTGACAACAAAGAACCATCCCACTTTACCTCCGTATCAGATTCTCAAATCTCTCAAAAAGATGTACATCACCCATGCAATAAAAAATAAAAGAGAAATATGTAGTGCCAAATATAATTAAGATAACAAAAGGCTCAACTAGAAAAATCTCCAAAAAGATGATCAAATTCAAACATTGACATGAAGACACGAACACGGCATAACAGTTGAATCTTCTAACGCCTACGTGAATTTGCCCAGAGCTTCTCCATTTAATTATATACATAAATAAGCCGCAAGAACAATGTAGGAAATTAAATATGACAAGGCAGAACAGAGCAAGTTCTCTTGTTAATTACCTCCTACTTATAAGAACCGATCAAGGAGAGAAGACTTAATTAGCTCCAAGGATTTGGCCTAGATTTGGTTCAGTAGGCTTAGCGTCCTACCCATGAAGATAAAGTTCATATTAACATAATACATATAAAGAAACGAGCTAGCTAGAAAATCACGAACACAATTGAATTAAATGTACCTGCAAGAACAGAGCTTATCCATTTAATTATGTAAAACAAGGCTTGCTCAATGTCTCAAATTGTTACCTCGGATACCCTCTAGACGAGTGTATGGGGTCGTTCTGTGTGTCGTCTTCAATTCGCCGATATCTGTCAGAGTCTGGCGTTTGCGTGCGCGGTCGAAGAACTCCTTCAGCAAAGAGCGAACGGAAACAACAAAGTAAGAGCGAACGGAAACTGCAAAGAGCTGCGAACAAAAACGACAATCCTCGATCGAAAACTGCATAGAGCTGCAAACGGAAACGGCAATCCTCGATCGAAAACTACAAAAAGTGAATGGAAACTGCAAAGAGCTAGCGAACTGAACTGCAATGAGCGATCGGAAACTCCAATGAGCGAACGGAACTGCAATGAGCAGTTGGAAACTCCAATGAGCGAATGGAAACTTAGCGCACGGTCAGGGGAGGAGTAAAAAAAATTTACTCGCATAGAACTTCATATTGGGGACAATGTTTTTACAACTTAGGGTTTAATGGCACGACGGGCAAGAACCATCGTTGGTTCACAGAAAAAATGAAACGACTGTTCGACCATCGAGTTAAAGCATTAACTCGACAGTGAACCAAACCCATCATGTAAATAAATTAGGCCGACGGGTTTTCCTGTATCGCGACCCAGACTGACTGGGTCAGACTAAACGGATGTCTATGGTGCTCAGACCCGATGGGTTCAAGCATGAACCGTCGGGTCAGCCGAGTGAAAGGAAAATGATTATTGCACTCACTTTTTGTTTGAAACAGATCAATAATATTGAATGTATTCAATAATGCTACTTTCTTTTATTTTTTTGTTTAAATATTCATGTGCAAAATTAACTCCACAACCAACAAGGGACCAAGGAGCAAGGACACGGATTCATTGGAAAGCAAGTACGATCCCATGGTTTCTCCTCGTGATTAAGTGAGCATCTCTAAATTTTTTTGTGATATATATGGTAAAATTTCTCAGCACCGAACTGACTTGAATGAATCAAATCTAAACCTTAGCCCACCCATTTAAGCAAATAGGTGCTTCGAGTAATGTTCCAAAATTTATGTAAAATAAGTTTAGTAATTTATCACATAAAGGAAAATTAATCATTATTGTTCACCTCCAAGGGATAGACGCCAACTGGAGAGTTAATTGTAGCTCAGTTTTTTGTTTAAACAGTGATATATAAAAGAAAGAAAAAAGTAGATCTTAAACCTGAATATGTCGGGTTGCCAGAGAAGTTTCTCAATATCTGGTCCTCACAATCCAAATTAAATCATGAAAAGACAACTTCATGAGGATGTCTAGCTAATCTGCTAATGGGTTTAAGATGACACTCTTCTGTTTTATGGCTTGGATAAGTGGAAGGAATTGGATTAAACAACATTCTATGCACTCTATGGGAAATCTCCTTACAATCTTCAAAAGCTTGGAAATCTACTTTCTGTCTTTAAGATCCTACGACAAATCTGGAGTATAATTTTCTAAGAAAATAGGCCATGTTGTTATGACAATCGTCTTTGACTTCAGATCCTGATTGGTGGGATCTTTGACACAATCAAGGTACGAGAAAATCCAGGATATTTCCTCGCTTTTGAAGATGACTAATGCTATGCAGTACCTATAATAAAAGATTTTTTTATTTTTTTAAATCTTAAATTCTAAAGAATAAATCCTACGCAACTGTGTTTTTGATTGGCTGGTTAAGTTATGTACGTCAAATAGGTATTGTGCTTAGGTGCAACTAGCATTTTCCTTTGAAAATAAGGATGACATTGTTATATTAGCTAATTAGTTCATGACTTTGGACTTTAGATCTTCTTTTGAATACAAATGAAATTGAACCAGGCTAGATTTTTAGTGAGCTCATGAACGGCTGCGTCAACTGCTAAATTGCCCAAAAAAAATTAGAACCAAATTTATTTGAGTAACCAATTCATGTGTCGAACAGAAAAAATAAAAAGGATATCATATATGTAGTCACCAATTGTCGTGATCAATTTAACAGCTAAAATAGTTAAAAAAAACTGTATTATGCATAAAATTTTGGAAGAGAATATGAAACTTCAAATCACCAGTAGTGCAGTATGACATCTTACAATGTGGACGTCAAAGAATGGCCAAAACATATTAAAGAATGGGATAAAACATATTTATAAGAGACTGAGACAACTTCTGACAAAATAAAACACATTAATAAAATAACTATCATAAAAATATTTTCACAAATAGGCCCGAGCTATTAAGTTAACTTTTTAGAGTAATAGTGTAAATTAAGCAGTTTGGACATCACATTCTTAAATTTAAGAGAGACTTTGAAGTCTCACTCCTAATGTAATTTTACTATCTAATTGAGAATTAATCATCTTCTATAAATAGGTGAAAATTATAATTCTCATGCTACTCTTAGCATTATACAATTAAATCAAAGATATTAAGTTATAATTAACACTTACCCAGAATTTATTTTCAATTACATTGAATTCCTAAATAAATTCAAATCTCTTTGCACTAACCCAGTAAAGTAATTGCAATCCTCCTCGGACGGAAACAATGCTAATAACTAATTTATCCAGTTTTAGTAAAAACAACGAGTACGTGAATTAAGTAGGCATTCCTATGCCGCTTTGCGTCATGGTGTGAGAGTGAGTCCGACTGAATAGGCAAAGTAAGATGCTACGAGCCCCTTCCTTGACTGATACTTCAATCCAAAGGTCTTATTACAGATAATTACGAAACGTTTTGATCTATTTTTGCATTAGCTTATTATTTGCTTCTTTTTTCCAAATGAGGTCAAAGTTTTGGCTTAATAATTTATTAGTAATTATATATAGATAAAATAATTAGAATAGATCTATTTTTAGAATATATTATGAATTTATTTTATAATAAAAAATTAACAACTATACCTAGCAATGTTTTAAAAACCGAACCAGTAGAGCATCCGATTCTAGTTCAACCGGTGTATGAGTTGTATCTCATTAAAAAATTCATAATAAGATTTATATATTTAAAAACAAGTTTAAAATATAAAAATTATTAAAAGTGCTAAAAATCTTCATCTAAGACAAAAAAAATATAATATTTAAAAAATAAAATATAATTAAGTAGATCCGTTCATCACTTTCCCAATTTGGTTCATTTCTAAAGTAAATTTAAATGGTTAGGGGAATCGGTAACTAGACCGGTTCAACCGGTTTAGTCCGTTTAACGGTTCAGTAGTTGAACCCAATAAAACCAGTCGGATCATTCAG
The DNA here is from genome assembly GCA_022405105.1 of Aristolochia contorta. NCBI lineage: Eukaryota > Viridiplantae > Streptophyta > Magnoliopsida > Piperales > Aristolochiaceae > Aristolochia > Aristolochia contorta. The sequence goes on from CM039668.1 coordinate 3,577,247, forward strand.
TTTTTTACCTTTTACGCTTTTTTCAGCAAACCAGACCGTTGAAGCCCCGGTCAAATTGAACCCGATCGACATGGCCGGGTGGCTTCATCCCGGTTCAACGGGAACCGGGTCTTCAGACGGTTTGTTTTGCATGAAAACTGGGTTAAAAACCAGATGGCATGCCCGGTTTTATTGCTTCTACCATTAAACCGTTGAATCGAATGAACCAGTTCAACCGGGAAGAAAATCCCGTCATTGGCCAGGAGCTAATGCTCTACAGGATTTGTGGCGCGCGAAAGAGAGAGCCGTCCTCCAATGGATTTCTTCAAAGTCTGGAGATTAGGACAATTTTTGTCAGTTTTTATTTGCTGAAAGAGAGGGAAAAAAACATAAAAATAGAAAAAAATTATAAAATGTTTGAAATTTAAGGTTTCTTATATCCACGAGATAGTGTCTTGTTAATAATTTTCTTTTATGTTATTAAAATGAATTTAGGGTATCTAATATCCAAGAGGTAGAGAGTCTTGATAATATTTTTCCTTCATGTTATTAAAATAAATTAAATAAATACTAATGAACTTATCGGTAGTCAAAATTAATGATTAAATAAATTAAAAATTGTACATGATATTAAATTTTATGTTGATGATATGAAACCATAATATTTTGAGTGCAGTATTATTATTTAAATTTTTTAAAAATAATATACAAATTTAAAACTTTCCACCTGGCTTTTTTGGAATAATTTTATTTTTGGAAGATACTTTATTTTAAAATATTGACTATACTGGTTAACCTATAATCAGACAGTGTACGTACCAGTTCCCTAACCGGTGGTTCAGTTTTTAAAACATTTGACTATACTTATATTATATTCAAAAAATGAAAATGCTAATTGCACCTATGTGAAGTGCCTATCCCACGTACATGTTAATCTAAACCATTAATGCCTAGGGTTTATCCTTTAGAATATAAGATTTTATAAAATAAAACATATTTTTTATATTTGTAAGGGCTTAGATTAACATATACGTGGGATAGATACTGCACATAGGTGCAGTTAGCATTACTCTAAAAAAATTATTTTAAAGAGCAGTGATATAATTACTGTGGGTTTTTACTTCCAAGACTTTATATCCTGACGTGGCGTCCACGTTACAACTTAGTAAGAGATAAACTTGGAGATAAAATATGCGAGATTTTAGTTTTTTAATAAAATATTATAAACTTATTCTATGGGTAAGCCATAAACCCTAGATTTTCTCCTACCTAGGCCGCCAACTATGCAGCCATGTCAGGATGTAAAACCTCGAAGTAAAATCAAAAAGTACTGATATCATTTTTCTATTTTAAAACATACCTCATCCCTAACGTCCTTCAATAGCAAAACCTTTCCCATGCATTTTAAAACTCAAATCATGGGTTTCTTGGCTCCTATTCTATCTGCTCCATATATATCATTACTTAGGCTAGTCTCCAACTTAGTCCTTTCCCCATATTAGCAATTTTCCTTGCCCTGTGTATGAATCACAATGCGAAATTTTAAGTTCTTACCTAAATCAAAACTTATGTCTCTACATATCCGACTTTGCGTTACAACAGGAAAACCCCAACAACTAACTTTTCCCCACCCTTCAAAGGCAACACCACATTGAAATATTTTTACATAACATACGTGTCTTCTTAAGGATCCTTTTGTATTAATATCAATTTTTTTTCAAATAAAATACACATACTAAAGTATTGTATACAATAAATTCATATTGCATTAAAATTTAAAAACATAATTTATTCGATATACACTTATGGAAACCCCAAAAGCTGTTCCCAAATTAATTAACACCCAAACAGGTTTTAGAATCCAAAGTTTAATTGGGTTGAAGAAAATTCATGAGTACTTATAATGAAACATGAAATATTAACTAATAGTTTCTCCTAGATCCTTGAAAAGAATCCTACGATGGCTCCTAGGCTAGCTAGATATATCCAATACCATCAGTTTGAAATATGGCTTCCTCTTTCTTCTACGTTCAAGGCCGGATGCAACTGATCAGTCTGATCCTCATAACCACAGCGAACAACAAATTAGCTAAAAGGAAAGCTGATAAAAAGGAAAGCAAAGCTGAAAACAGGTATACATGATAGCTTAAAATAGGAAAGCACATATAGCTAAAGATGGGAAAAGATAGATCGATGAAAATAAGAACTGCCGAACATGACTGATTTATTTTTAGAAACGGGACTTGGAGAATACGTATTTGAAATTGTAAAATTGTAGCAAATTAGGAATGTAACCAAACGTACGTATGTTTTCTTCTGCTTAGCTAGCTTCGAATTAAATAGGTAATCATAGTCGGATATAAAGGGGTACTGGTTCGAATTAATTTTGTTATCTAATTAGGAGTAATTGGTTTACTTTATCTAGCACGCCTACTGCCAAATTCCAATAATAACTACTTTCTTCATATATATTCTTCGTCGTCTATCATCAGATAAACACATATATATATAACTTATAATTAGAAGAACCAAACAGAAAGAAAATAGTTTAATTGTTAGGTTCCCAGTAAACTTACTGATCACGACAAAGTTCATGAACACATTCCAATTAAGTTATATTTTCTCCACATGATCATGAATCATTAAAACAATCCAAAAAATAAATATACAGCTATAACATATCCAATCCACTAATATATGTGATCAATTACAATCAACATTAAAATTAAAACTCTGTACGTACGTAGCTCGAGTAGAGAGATCAATTAAAACTGGTGGCTCATTCTTCTCCAAAATCCGGAAGTAGTACTGCAGCTGGATTCATGACCTGCAGGGCTCCGATCACCACCTTTCTCTGCAAGACACTTGAGCGAGAGGAAACAAGGGGAGAAAGGGCAAGCTACTGCCAACAAACCCGCCATATCCTCCGCTGGTCTCTCCCCACAAAACTCCCACCACGTCCCATTCTCAAGATGACAAGCATAAAACTTGCCCTTCACCGTCTTCATAAACACCACCGCCACGTCCGGGTGAATGAACAAGATATTCATGTTAAAATCATACCGAGACGGAATCTTCACATTAACGCTACGATCAACCACGAAATTATGATCCTCCCATTCATCTCCCCCGTCTTCGCAGTAAACCCAATTTTGGAGGATATTTAGAAGCTCTACCCCCTCCTCGCTCTTCACACGACAACTAGTACTTACAGTACTGTTCACGACGTACTGCAGAACCCCTTCACTGACTCCCAGAACTCCAAGAGAGGAGTAGCTCATCATCATCATCTCCCTCGGTACCTCCTCTACGATCAGAACCTCCTTCTTCACGTCAAACTTCAACAGGTGACAAGGGTAAGCCAAAAGATAGAGCAGACCCTTGTGATAAACAGGTTTGCTGCGATGGGCGAGAATGATCTGATGAGGAAGCGTAAACCTTATCTTCTCCCATTGCATGGTCTCGGAGGAGAGAACCTGGACATCCAAAACTGCATCGTCGTGATCATCCGCCATATTCTGGGACAAGTACCGAACCACAGTGAACCCGGTGGAGTAATTACCAATGTCGTACGCGAGTCCTACCTCGTGAGGCCATCCGCGTACAGGGGGTAAGACTCGAAACTCCTTGGTGGCCGGGTTACAGACGACGTAAACCCGGTCCCCGTCGACTGGGGCTAATGGGTCGTTCCAGCCGAGGCCATCGTCGAGAAGGCACAGTAGAAAGCCGTTGCAGGAGGCGCAGACCTTGGCGATGTCTCTGTGGGGTAAGAAACCCAGTTCGGTGTCGATACTGTGGAGTCCAGCTTGTAGTACCGTTGGGACGAAGTTTGTTTCTTCCGAGTTGTAGAAGCCATAGTGAAATATTCCAGCCATGAGTGGAGGGAGAAATCGCCGGGCTTCAGGGTCTTTAGATATTACCCGGTTCCATGACTTTGAAACGCATGCAGCTGCACCCAGTTGCTTTGGATACGAGCGTGATAGTATTTCGATGAGCAAATCCTCGTGGATGTCGTTTATGCCGCAGCCTTCACCCATTAGCTTGCACCAGTTAAGATGATCTGTACGTAGAAAGAAGAGATCGAGTACTGGAATTTGCACAGGTGAAAACTGTTCCAAGGCGGGCAGCGTAAAAAGAAGAGAGTATTATACTAGCAGTGCGTGGCGAAGAGGGAGGAAAGTATTACTTTGAACAAATCTGAATGGAACTCCGACTTTCCTAATTGAGAAATAAAAGCAACTTATTAAGAAACTTCCTTGTTCGATCGTGAGTACGTTCTATTTGGTCAGTACTATTCTATTCCTAATGATATTAGAAGTCTGACTTTGGTCAAAGAATGTGGTTTCCTTAATCAGGACTGGGTTTAATGTTGTATTCGAAGAGGGTTCGACTGTTCGATCGACGAGAGCGCTCATTAATCGTCATCGCCTCTCTTCTTCTGCTTCTTTTAGACTCCAAGTGCTGTGTCCGAGTTATTCGCGTACGGAAGAGGAGAAAAAAGAAACGGGAATCTCTGATGAAAAATCAACAGACTGAAGAAATTAATGCGGCACGAATCGTCGGGCAACATCGTTTTTGAAGCTAGCTTCTCTTGTTTCTGATCTGTTGTTCTTATATAAAACCAATACTATACGGGTCTCTACATATGGTATAGTACGCATGCTCAAACATTAACTCCACTGATCCGTAACACTTCTTTGGTAAGTTTTATTTTTCCAATCTGAAGTTCTCTCAGAATTTGAAATTTTTCTCATCTTCTATATATATAATAACCTGAGAGTGCTTCACGTACAGTTTCGGACATCCAAAACATGTCAACTCATGCAGTATGAGTATTAGAGGTTGACGTTTGGGTCATAGGTACACGGTTGTCACTTGTCTCCTCAGATGCAAACATCCTATTTAATTTGAAGAAAATACTCAGAGCATTGTTGCGCATTGAAACTCATCCTCCCACTTCTGATTAAATCACAGTAGTTGGGGTACTGAAACTACTTTACCTGTCTTTAATTGAACCTTCCCAACTGGGCAACACTTGCACTAGGGGACCAATTTGAGATAGCCTCACAGGCCGAGCAACGGTGCTGCAGAATAGCCACCAGAGGACCAAACACTGGCATCAATGAGCCTGCTGCTGAGCATTAATGACTGGGTCTTATCTGTGCATAACATTCCTTCGATGGGAATTGTACCAAATCAAAGCAGTTCAGCCACTCTGGGTCCTATGGACCGGCTGTTATCCTATGTACGACGAAGACCCCTCGGAAGGATCCTGTTTGTTACTAAAAGCAGAGTCTTGGGTTCGATGTATTTGTGGAGCAGAAGACATGAGAGCTACATTGATTAAATAATGTTCGTATTAAAATTTTACAAAATGTCAGTAGATTGGAAGTCCTAATTTATCTTGTAAACAACGGATTTGTAGAGAAGCAATTAGGAGTGTTGCGCTGCACATATAAGGTTCAGAATTCAGCACTTCAGTAGGAACTCGGCTGGTTTCAGGAGATTGTGTAAGAAAATGACATCAATACCAGCCACTGGGATTAAGATGGAGGAACGCCACGATCCATATTGGTAATCTCAAAAACCAACCCAACCATTCAATCTTACTAACCCCTTCCAATCCCAAGGAGGCTGAAACACTTACAAAGTTAAATCATCTCCTCAAAATCCATCCAGCCATGAAGAAATCAAACCCTTCTACATGTCATGCTCCTCCCCAAAAAAAAACCAGTGGAACAAAAGAATCACAGCACCGAAGACCCTTTTATGAAATAAATATTTCGCTCACAATTTACATACAAATTAATGAACCTATATTCTTTTTTTACTACACATTTTCTTTTAGCTGTATACAGATCCCTCAACCCACGCTCTTCAACCAAACTAACCTGATCTGATGATGTAGATAATCTTCTAAGGGGAAAGAAGGTACCGGAAACTAAACTCATATGGAATTACTTGTATGTACTGTGAATTTCTCTCTTTTCTCCCGCTCTCCAGACACCTTATCGCTTCCTTGTCCAATCCACCCGGCAGTTGGAGGCATATCCAATCCAATAATGACTCCATATCCTTCGCAAAATCCAACAGGTACCAATCTAAGAGCTTTGGTATTGCTACTCCCGTTGTGGTGATGCTGACAGCTGCCTGCAGGTAGTCTCTTTTTGCTAGATGTAATTCATGCTCCACATTGGATGCTGTGTACACTCGGACCTACAGAGTTCACAAACCAAGATTTTTATTTTATCATGCATGTTAAAAGTACTAAAAACCACTGGAAAACCAGTCTTTGAAGTTTGAAGCTACCATCAACAAAGGCACAGCAAGATCATGGTTCCAAGCAACAAAGGTAAACCATGTCAACAACCAAAGACTAGAAGGACAAAAAATTAAAATTGTCTTCTTATGAATGCTCACAGGAGCATCTATTTTGTTGTTTTTAATAAAAAGAAATAAATGAAAATTATAAAATGAAAAATTCATTAAAAATTTCCTTCGGAATGATTAACCCAGAGATGTTTGTGTGACAAATATATCTTTCCAGGAAGGTCCTTTTGCAACCTATCTCATAAATTATTGTAGAAAGATTTTGACTTTTTCTGCTTAAAGATTGTGAATGCTTTATTGAGACACACCGAGAACACAGCAAGCGAACAAATAATCAAAAGGCCATTAAAAAGTGGAACTACTGAACCCATTGCCAAGAAAATTTAACCAACTTACAGCAGGTGAGGACCAACTTCCACACGAGAGGGCAAATGTCACCAAAGGTTCTGGCCAATCCAAACCAAACACAGTCCTCATAATCAGGACATCATTTTTTACACCATTGAGATTGGTCTGTCAAATACAATAAACAAATAATATACTCTATATTATTTCCTCCACTCCAGGATAAAAGGGTAATAATTGCCACCATTCAAAAAAATAAAAATAAAAACTACATACATATTTAGAGTATGGTAGTCTCAAGATGAAGTGCTCAATTGTCATTGCATTGAGCAAGTGGCCTCCCACATTTATGGTTGCCTGCAATGCATTAGATACATAGTTTCATTACTCCCTTACTAATCCTGTACTGAAGAGACTAACGTTACCAGACCTCACAACAACATACTTGAAGGAAGACATACCTTCCTCATCAGTGCAACAACCATCTCTGGACTTCCAGGGATACCATGCTCGAGGTAAGCCTGAACCAATATAATCATAATTGTAAACCAAAATAGTCCTATAAGATGAAAAGTTTCCCATAAATAAGTGTTCTAAAGAAGGAGAGTCTTGAAGAAGAAATTTTCATATAAGATAGACAATTCCAGAAATTGTTCTAACTATGTAAAGACTTGAAGAAGGACAATTTGAATTAGAGGAAAGCAAATAAGTATAGGATATATGGAAAGGGAAAAAAAACACACAATTAGAGGATTACAACCTTTTAAGAAAAAAAGCCCAATCAATTTTTAATACTTAAAATAAAGAAGGAAAGCAATGTATTTTCAAAATGCAATTAAGGTTTGTAACTTCAAAAAAGGAGTGAATAATAAAATAAAAAGCAAATTCATATACAGATATCATTAAAACACTTACATTCATCATGCAGGAATTATAGATATTGATCCAGAATGCGAGCTTTTGTTGATGGGTAAGCTCCCGTAAATCCACTGAAGCAAGCTTCCCCAATAGAATCCTGTTCCCATGCACATGAAAAAACTCTGATTGATTAGGATTGGTACCATGGAGGACAATGAAAATAATCTGAGCCATTTAAGTAGAAAATTACTCACTTCAATCTTTGAATAAGAAATCCAGAACTAGCAACCCTGTTTGAAATGATTGTGCTTGCTTCAACAGCACGAAGGTTCTTGTAAGGACCAGCATCCCTTTTTCCAAATTCAAAGCAGATTCTGTATGGATCTTGGGATTCCATATCTTCAGAACATTCACCAGAACCGGAAAAACTTGATATGGAAGGGAGCATCTCAGACTCCATTGTTGTTGCTTTTGGTCTGCTCATCCTCAAGAAAATACTCAGAAGGCACCTCAATATATCTTCTGAGACTTTATTTGGGTCTTCCACATCAGATACCAATTCCTTGGGAGTATTAGTGCTTGTCACCACTCTTTCATTGTCTGCTAATCGGCAATCTAGCTGGCATAGAAACCCAAATGTTATATTGAGATCTTATTCAAAGTTATGTTCAAGTTTAACAAAAACTGTTACCTGTAACTTGAGAGGTTCCACACATTTCTCAGTAGTATTGAGTTCTACAGATGTTTTCTTCAAGACTGCCCGGCTTCTAGCAGGTGTTTGTTGAGATGTTTGTTTGTTGTTTTTCCTAGAATTAGCATTTGATTGATTCTCTTTTCCCCTGCTGTCCTCAACACCAACTGAAAGAGAATTGAGCTTCTTTGGAGTTTTTAATCCATTGATAGGCAGATTACGAGGGCGTCCTGCCTGAGCAGGGAGATCTGATGATGATTGACTGGAAGTAGAGGGTTCATCAGCAGTGGAAGGACAAGGCCCATCCATGGATGATTCCAGGCCAGCTGTCTGTGAAGAGGATTTGTATTGATCTATCTTCAGTGCTCTGGAAGGATACTGATCACATAATTGAATTGCATTTTCTATATTTTTCTTCGAACATGAGATGTATACAGCTTCTTGGTAGAGGCCTTGCCGGAAATTCACAACTTGTTCTTCGAGTCTAACTACTTCCTCTTCAAGAACGGCAACCTCTGCAAGAAGCTCCAATGTCTGCAGCAAAGCAATAATGCATATTAAATCCAATTAAGAAGCTGAATTCCATTAATAAGATCTCAGTTAAAACTAAAGAAGTCCAGATACACAAGTTAGAGAAGTGCAAAAGGTGTTTCCTATGCCACACTCAGGGCATTTGACAGTTTCTGTAACTTTTAACGATTTCATTTTATAGACGATAAAACTCTGGCACAGAATCCACCCGCATATTGAACAGATGGCAAATAACAAAACAACGGGTAGTTCTTGAAGAGAATTCCATCATGAAAAACCACGTCCGGAAAATAGAAAAGAAAAAAAAAAGAAGTATTTGAATCATAACATATCATGCTTTATACAGAACCAACTAATAAAGCGAAGTACAGGGTCAATTCCGCTGTAACAAACAGAAATCGAATGTCATTATTTTATTTAGAGTTAGACGGAGCTCAACAGTTAAAAAAATAAAAATAATAAAGACAGACTTCTTATTAAATTTGTAATGTGGCTTAATTGTCCTCAAAGGCTGCTTAATTGCAGGCCTAAGTTTGCTCCTAATGCAACGCTTAAGTTTGCTCCTAATGCAACGCTTAAGTTTGCGACTAGTCGCTTCACTGTTTCAGAAGTTTGTGAGGCACGAAAGGCATAAGGCAGACAGAAAAGGACGGAGTATGAGCTTACGTAAGGGGGAAGATAAGGAGGAAGCCGTGGCAAAGCTCCCAAAGGTCTCGTAAAAGCCCTCTCCAATGCTCTGTGAACATTCTCTTCTTGTCTTAACTTCTTCTTTAGCTTATCAACCTGTGAAGTAAGACGCCGAAGAAGCAAAAGAACAATGAACGACAGAAATATCAAAGGTGACAAGAAATTGAAATCTTCGAGTAGAAAGATCTGTACATCTTGCTGCAACGCCATTTTTCTTTCGCGGCTTGAGCAGCGACGACTGGTAGGCTGGTCGTTGTCCATTAATCTCTTCCCCCGCATCTCAACTTTCTCTTTCTCCTTCAAACGTATCATTGCATATCAGAAAAATCCACTCAAATCGGCAGGTAAAAAGAAAAGAATAAGAAAGACAAATAAATCAAAGCAAAAGGAAAAGACTTACTTTATCATGTCCGCAAGGAGATTTGGCTGCCTGCAATAAGAAAACAGATCAAATACTATCCCCCTCTTGAAAAACCATACAAAGTGGAACATTTTTAGATCAAATTCACTGGCCCAGTAACGAGATTTTCAGTTTTCGGATGAAAACAAAAAAACGAGAACAAACTTTTGGTGCCAAACTTGACTTATAAGAAATAAACAAATTCGAATCCAGACATTTTCTTCCAATATGGAGGTCTCCAAGAAAATAAGAGAAGACACTTCAAACTTGTGTGTTTAAGATCGAAAACGGTTCAAACTTTTCTGTTCTAAGATCGAAAAAGATTCGGACATTCCAGTTCAAGATCGAAAAACGGATCAAACAGTCTCAGTAGCACCAGTCGAATCACAAACAGGACGGTAGCCTACTTTCTCATGTTTCGTTGGAGTCTTCATGGTCTGCAACGTCGTTCTCACTCTAGTGTTCATCTCTCCTCCCTGTAAGAATAGCTAAAAAAAAAAAGCCGCTAAACCATTCAGTACCCATAATTCCACGACAAAGAACAAAACAACCAAAAAAAGCAAAAAAGAAAAAGTATAAATAAAAAGAAACGACTTAGAAAATGTTATTACCACGCATATTCAAAAATCAAAATTATCAGAGGAGCGCGTCATTAAATGGAAGATGACAACACACCACAGCTATGAGGAGGGAGGGAGAGAGAGAAGAAGAGGGCGTAAGACCTTGAGTAGCAAAAAAGCTTCATTCCTTTTCAATCCGCGCGGGAAACTTGAATGCACGGCGAAAAGACCAGAATCAGCGTTCCTCGATAGGAGGGAAAAAACAACAAAATTCGCAGTAGAATACGACGAAACCCGGCTCTGCAATTCATTGAAGGAAGAGAAGAAGAAGCAGAAGGCGAAACAGAGTGACTCCCCCACGGAAGAGACGCAAATAAAAAGAAAACAAAAAAAAACAAAAAAGAAAGGAAGATAAGAAGAGAGAGAGAGAGAGAGAGAGAGAGAGAGAGAGAGAGAGAGAGAGAGAGAGGAACCCCGATTTTTGAAGGCGAGGGGAGAAGGCGCAGACTGAAAAGGCAAAGCTGAGCGAGAGAGTGAAAGAGGAGAGAGTGGGCGTGTTGGCTGCTCTCTGTCATAAAAACAACGGTTGCTTTTTTCCAGAAACCCATGCGCATCCCCCGCGTAGTTTAGCGCCTCTCGTCTCCCAGTCCGTCCGCCGAGTGTACGATCCGCCAATCTACCCTCGGCCCCACCACGAGTACAGACAACCCAAAGACCGACCTCGGAGGGGACCCCCCAGATCCAGTACAGGAGAAAAGCCCCACTCGCGCGTGTATACTTCTCCGGCATCACCGTGTCGTCATCATCACAAGCAAACATGCGCTGTTTCTTTTCTTTTCCCGCTCATTACGAAAAGGAGGAAAATAATATTCTCTTTCTAATTTTTACTCTGTTAAATATCTAAAATACCCTCTTCGTCCATTGTTAAATTCCCTCCTTCCCATTTTTTAACACGTTCTCGTTATTTAATACCAAATCCAAATAATATTCTTTCAGACTGCTTTTGTTTTTTTATTTTTATTTTTTTCCAGCAAAAAAAAAAGAGAATTTGAGATTATACTCAAAAGACATTTCCACCCAGTGGCACCTTCGGAAAAAAATTTCAAAACCGTGGTCATACTCATCGCCGCCTTATTTTTTCCTAATTTTTCTCCGTTCCGATCACGGTGACCCCACCACCTTGTCAGTTGACTTTTCCTTTTTAAATTTTTCGATCAAAAACGAAACTAAGGGTATTTAAGTAATTTTATTCCCATAAAGAAACATCCCGGGCACGTGGCGGTTCCTCGAAAAAGACGGATCCTCACCGAAGGGACAAAGATAGAGGGCAGTGTTTCCGGATTTAGCCCTCGGAAGGTCGCGTAACTGCGTAACGGGCACGGACACGCCCCACCCGCTCGTATCAGAGAGGGTTTCAGCTTTCAATTCAAATGTATAAATAAAAATAAATAAATAAATAAAAACGTATAAACAACTTTTAGAGAGATAATAAATTAAGGTAAGTTACCCACGTGACGTGACAACAAATCATGCGTTAATTAAAAAAACAAACTTGATAAAGCCAAGTTTGGGTTAAAAAAGATAAAAAGGGAGTATCTGTCCCTCCGCTATAATCATTAAATTCTAAGGTTACTTATGAAAGCCAAACCCTTTATATTATTATAAGTAATGAGAGAACCCTTTAAAATTATTATAAGTAATTATTATAAAGATCAGTTCATGCAGGTGTCGGCGGTCCAGTTTCATGTACCACAATCCATCATTTATTAAAGTTATTTAAAAAAAATTATTAAATATGAAGGCTTTTAGAAAAAGAAAAAAAAAATAGCTCAAAGTACCCACCATATAACGGCAAAAGTGATTTTATGACATATATGATGATGGGGTCTTATATTATGAATTCCATTTAATGTATAGAGGCAGTCAATTAATTGGGGGACACCTGATATCTTTGCCTTTTAAACTGAGGGAACAATAATATAATATATGGTTGTTTGGACCTACATTTATTGGTCTATACTCTTATATTGGGGACAGTAGTAATTACGTTATTTTTTAAAAAGGCATTTTAATGACAATAAGTAGTATTCAAGAGAAGCATTTAATATTTCCACTGTCCATATGTTTTTCAGAGTGTACTCAAGAGAAAGGTGTATGCTTTTTCTCGAAGTCACTCCTGATGCACTTTCGTAATCGTTATTAGATAGATAATCAAATAAGAAAAAATCTCATACAATTTACGAGGCAGAAGAAGAGGAAGAGGAAGAGGAAGAAGAAGAAGAAGAAGAAGAAGAAGAAGAAGAAGAAAAAGAAGAAGAAGAAGAAGAAGAAGAAAAAGAAGAAGAAGGAGAATCTACAGAGGAAGAGCAGAGGCGATTCGGAATTTCAGAGCGCAATAAAGGGGACAACCCCATCACCTCCTTCCGATTCTCCCAATTAAATGACTCCCCATTTTTTTCCTTTCTTCTCTTTTTTTCTACTGCAAGAAAAAAAACCGGCTCTGTTCGCAACAACTACTCGACGCCATGAACACGATTCAAATCGCTACTGTGAGAAGAGCTTTCGGCGAGCCGCGTGCCTGAGATGGCACGTGAATCAGTGTACTCATAATTTCCCCCCTGCCGTCCCCCACTCTTTAATCTTGGATTCTTTTGTTCGTTCAAACTCGTCCTTCTGAATCTTCCGATCCAGTTTTTAAAATGGGGCAAGGCCGAAACTTGGTCACCTCGATATGTTATGGTTTAATGCTTAAGCTGTATCTTGGGATTAGTTCTAACAAGTTGAATATTTAAATCATCTGCGCTTGTTTGCTTGCTAAGGAGTAAACACTAGACGATTTTTTAGAAATTAAAGTATTGTATTATCTATAAGCTTGTCTTATTAAATGTTGGGATTAGGAAACTTATTATGGTTGGTTTTAGGACTCTAAAGTCTAAACTGATAATAATCTGATTAATTAAGTGTTACTGTGGTAGAGTATACTCAGTGAAAAGAATTAGAAATGGGTTTTATGCTTATAGTTTACGATTATATTATTATGTTTTTTAAACTTTTAAATTTTTTTATATTTTTAGATGTTATTTATCTGCTGTTTATTAAGTGGTGTGTTTAATAAACAAGTAATAGAAAGAAATGGAATGACTTGAAAAACTAATTAGGGGAAACGGAAACAAAACATGGAGTGATAATTAGAAAGAAAAATGCTATATGCACTTTGTGCACTTCCTCCTCATGTAGCGGTAGGACCCAAATTAGGAATATTTTAAGAAAAATGATTTTAGTACTGTGAGTTTTTACATCCTCGATGTCATAAAGACCCCAGGTCACCCTTTAAACCCTTACTGTAAAATAATTTGGCTTTATTGTTATCACCACTTATATTTTAATATCCTAAATTTGGCTTTACTGTTATCACCACTTATATTTTAATGTCCTACGCTAAGTGCAAATTGATGTACAATAAAGTGCATATAGCATTACTTAATTAAAAAAGATAACTAAAATAGCTTATTCCAATTTATTTCATTTACTCCCCTACCTCTAATCATATAACAGGCAATAATATGAATCTAGTCATTAGTAGATGGGTTCATAGTCATTACGATAAATCATTAAACTCTTATTATTCTCTTGGTGGTGGGACCTCGGGATTTTGTAATTAAGTCTATTATTTGTGCTTTGATTATCTCTTTGACTTCATAATAAGCACGACAAATCACATATATTTGTCCACTGATCCACTATAATTGTCCCTGATATGAGTTGGGATGGACCCATCAGTTTGAACTCTTGTTAAATAATATAAGAGGTTTAGGATTGGGACATTTGAACCACCATGAAAGAATTAAGTTATTTATCCATTGATCCATTACTGTTGTCTCTAGAATAACAATAACAATACTAAAACAAAGCTTGATTGCCTAATTAAGTATATATTAAGGTTAATATGTTCATCATTAGTGTCTTTTAGCTGTCGCTTTTATGGGTTATTGAAATGGTTGATGTACCATGGTTGGTGGGACCGGTTAAGTGAAGCGAGAAGATATCACTTTGCTGATAGATGACAACTTTTACCTGATTGCATATCTTCATTTACTCTTCATTAAATAAAACGAGAATAATTAAACCTTTTCACTTGTCTAAGTAATCGGTAATTTTACTTTATCATTCATTTGGCATTTTTAGGTGAGTTGAATAGTTTTGGTGATTATTTGGTGTTTTTTTTCTATAGAAAACTTATTTTGTTCCAGTATTAGACCCTTCATACGGCACATTAACTCTTATACAACACATGATGGCATTTAATGTATTATGATTGACAACAAGCCCTTTTATGCCCAACCCCTAATTCCCTCTGCCTAAAACCTGGCACCGCCTTAAAACGTTTGGCCCTCTATATATGGCTTTAGTCATGGGTCTTACCACCCTAGGATGGCAAGGGTCTACCTTGATGGTGACAAATTCACAATGCAGAAAAGCCTTATAAAAATTTCCTCCGAGTGAAGAAAAACCTCGGTTCCCTACTTTAATTATACTCTTATGCACCATTCCAACTGCAAAAAAAAAAAAAAAAAAAAAAAAAAAGCGGAATACATACATTTCCTTCACCTCATAGCATATGTACATCAATTCTCAAAACTGGATTTTCCCCATTCCTCAAGTTGGCACATTTTTAGTGTATTGAACCTTGGAGAATGGATTCCAATCCCCCCCACCTCTTATCTTGTGCTCTCTTTTTCTGATATGTAATTTATTTGCTTGTTTAGTTTCATGTGAGCCCACAATTTATGTGATTTTAATGGTCTTCAAAGTAAAGAAGAATACAAGTGCAAGTGGGAGGAATAGTGGGTAAGGAGTGGACCACTAGAAGGCAAAAAAAGGGAAGGTCCCAGGCATGTCAATCTGGGTGGCTGGTTGCCTGGCTGCCTCTTTTGATTATTTTCCGGTTCGGACAGAGAAGGAAATTGGAGGTATTGATTTTGATGCATCCTCTCCTCACCTAATCTTTCCTCTGCAAAGTTTTAAATACTCATGTGAGCACTATGTGGTCCATGGATACATTATTGTGGGACCACCAGATCCTCATCTGTGGGGCCAACTAGAATTCAGCAATTTTCTGGCAAGCATCTCGAACTAAAGAACAGATACCCAGTTAATGCTTGGCATTTATAGATTAGAGTCAAACAGTTTCTAGTCAAACTTCTCTGTTTAATAAACAAGCCCAGTTCTCTAAGATTTTGGTGAGGATAAAAAAGGCTAGAAAATTTTGATCGAATGTAATGCGCTCTGTGCTCTTTGGCTTGGAGTGCAGTAGTGAACTTCGTTTATAATTAGCAGAATCCTAAGTCTTTTTAATCTCTTGAATTTGCTTCGTCCACTCACTTTTTAATCTCTTGAATTTGCTTCGTCCACTCATCTGGTAAAGAACCCTGATGTGGGGGCACTGTTTAGAGGTAAACTTCTAGGGTTCCTTGCCGCTGTGAGTTTTTACTTCCCCTCCCATCAAGTCATATTAGAGGAAACAAGAGAATGTGGAGCATAGGACACAGGAGGGGTCCTTCCGGGAGAATCGTATAATGGGGGGACACACTCAACTGTAGTAGGGGAAAGTGGACTTGTGGCTTTTCCTCTTATGCAGAAATTCCCGCAGCAGTCTATGATTACTGAATTTCTTCACTGGCACATAGGAAAAGGGGTAAGTGGAGCCGCCCAATAACTTGGCTTATTTTTCTTGCTGCAGATCTTTGAAGCTTCCTCTTACTCATGGAAGCAGCCCCATTACAGAGAAGAAGGGACATGTGCTTCACATCCATGAAATGATTGCTCATCTTTCACCAAAACTTTTTTTTATTTTTTCCTCACATTCACAGTCATGTCTCCTCCTTTTAGATGAATTCGACAGCACCAACTGAGAAAAGTGAAACCGGAGTTTTGTAATCCATGACCCCTTCATGTTAAATTTGATTTCTTCATCCCTAATGAGGGGATACCAATTGAGAAAAGTGAGACCGGAGCTTTGTAATCCATGACCACTTCATGTTAACTTTGATTTCTTCATCCCTAATGAGGGGCTACCAATTGAGAAAAGTGAAACCGGAGCTTTGTAATCCATGACCCCTTTATGTTAACTTTGATTTCTTCATCACTAATGAGGGGATAAATTAGGGAGATCTTTGACCTCAAAATGGGAATCAGATTGATTGAAGTGAGAGGCAAAAGATGCCCCAAACCTACTGATTAAACAGGACTAAAAAGGGTACTGATAATGAATTGCCCACAAGCAGAAATCCTCTGGACTTTTAACTAATTAAAGTGGGAGGATCAGCTAAAATAAAATAGAGGGCGAAAGTGGTAACTTCTCTCTCCCTTTTTTGTGGCAAAAGTTTCACTAACTACCCAACTCCAATTGAGGCCATGAGAGTTACCACTCGACTCCCTGTCACGTGTAGGGTGGGCCAACGAATAATTAGGTTTCGTGGTGGCACTTGCATGTCACTGTAACACTTTTGATCTGGGTGGCTGTGGAAACTGGAAAGGGGATACATCCCCTTGGGTTGCCACATGCATAAAGGTAACAAGAGCCAAAAACCCAAAACAGATTTTTTCATTGGAGACCCGGTACAAACACCTTCGATGCAGGGTTACCACCGCGCCCCAACTACCACAGAACGCCCAAAATACTAAAAAGGTAACAAGAAGCGGTTGAGGCGTGTGACGAGGGAGAGGGACAGTTCGTATCTACTTATGTGAGTCTGGTGTAGCCTTGCATGGGCTGTATTCGGCTTCGGACGTGAGAAAGATCGGAAAGAGAGACAGAGTTGCAGAGAAAAACGGATACCTGAATTTGATGGCGACTGAACGAGAGGACCCATCGTCAGAGAGGAGGGAGGACCCGCGCTCTGGGTGCTGGGGAATGGGTTCTTTTAGTTGCGTTAGCTGGATAAACGAAGGATGACCGACAGGCCAGTGTGAGGCTGCGTTTTGAAACCGCATCTGGGTGGGGGTGGGTCTGGGCAGCGGAGTCATGGAGGTCATCCCCCTTTTGTCTTCTTGAGGCAAAGGGTGAACACACACAGGCGATCTGTAATTTCTGAAGGAGAAGGGGAAAGAAACAACCGATTCGTGAAACGTACTGCCACCGTAGGACGACGGGTGATGGGATGTTGTAGGGACCCGTGAGGCCCGCGTTTTGATTGAAGAAGTCTGAGACTCTGAGAGTGAGAGAGAATTCAGTTCCGGTGAGAATAGAGGAGGAGAACGGCCAAGAAGATTACGAGATCGTCTTTAGAAGGACGCTCAAAAGCGAGTGTCAGTCGAGGGGTGTAGCTGAGAGCAGCTCGGCGGAAACAAAGGAACAAAGCAAGCAAATTTCTTTTACTTTTTGCAGGCCCAGAAAAAGTGAGATACTTTTTGGGGCGCTTACAGGCTATAGAAACTTAGATGGGACGGCCTCTGTCGACTCTGCATCACTGCAACTAAATGAGAACTAAAAGAACTCAACAGGAGAGCTCGTTGTCAGAGGAAAATGAAATTATCCCAACTTCTATTTATCAATACATTACCCTTTGTGATAACGCAACCGCTTAAGAGAACTTACTCATACGTCGAATAGAAATCACGTTTAATCTCAATTTTTTTCTTTCCAAGTCATTGTAGATGTGTGTTTTAAAAACCAAACGGGTGATCCAACAGGTTGAACATTCGATTTCGGTTCAACCGGTGATCTGAATAATAAGTTATTAAAAAAATTCATAATATAACTCCTATTTATTATAAGTCTATTACCTATATTTTAAAAATAAGTTTAAAAATACAAAAAATCATTAAAAATTTTAAAATTATAAAAATATTTTTTTAACTTTAAAATAAAATATAATTAAATTATAAAAATAAAATACCTTTCCAAAATATAAAATTATTTTAAAAAAATTATTTTCTTGAAAATCCAACTAAGTCTTTTCCGCATCTTCACCTATTCACCTATATGAACAATCTTTTTATCTTTTTTTTCATCCATAATAACTACAAATGTAAAAATAATCAATTTGGTTTCATGGTTAGAGTTTTATTTTAACTGGTTTGAGTCAACAGTAATTAGACTGGTTCAACCGGTTTCGATAGTTCACCAATAAAACCGGCCGGGTCATCCGATTTTCAACCTCTTACCGGTTTGAAAGCAAACCGAACTGCAAGAAGCACCGGTTCCAGTTGAACCCGGCCGGGTCAGTCCGGTTTTTAAAACATTGGTAAAACCATATATAGACCTACCCATTTACAAAAAGGAAAATGTTTATTGAAAGGGTGGAAGTGGTACCAACTCCCCTCCATTTTCAAGAATGTGTTAAAATATGTATAAACTTTTATATACATGTAAGTTTGCAGGCCCATTCGGATTTGTGCAACGAGAGTTGATGGGTGTGAGCGCATATTTACTTGTAAGATGATAAGCACATTTGGATTGGTGTATGAGAGAGTTTTGTAAATCTATGAAATTATATCATGTATAGGACCGTATACATCTAATATATCCATATGAAACATACCCATTCATAATCAAATTGACGTATGGGTTTGCCTCAACAAGTCAAGATTGTACCCATTGAAAGTCTTTATCATTGCGGCCACTACACATTTTGTCAAACTTTACAGGTGATGAACCATAAGCGGTTCTTTCTGGGAAAAGCTCCTTTGAAGTAGATTTACTCATACGAGACCGTTCGCTTCACAAATAAAACCATTTGTCTCATTAGCAGAAGGCATTTCGAGTTCTTTTTCTTCTCTTTTCTTTTGGAAACATTTTTTCTGCTAATACGAATCACAGAGATTATAGCAGTACATACACCTTGTATAAATGCACATGCACCTTGTGTAAATAAAGAATAGATTATGAATATCCAACGAAACGAGCAAGACTATCGGGAGCAACAAATAACAATGGGTTAACTTAGAGGAAGTCTTGTACTTGAAGTCTGATCGTTTCAGGCCTTTCGGCTTTTCACTTACAGAAAACTGAAACGGTAAAACTAAGTTAGCATTTCCTATCAACAACTCAAGAGACCAAAAGTACAGAGAAGCCCAAATTTTTTAAAGTAAATTAACTATCAAACCGGGCACAAAATGGGCAAATGGAAAATTAATTCGTTCAAAGCACACAAACAATTTCGTAGAATAATGAATCGGACATGTCATCATATTGGATGCAGAATCCAAAAGCAGACCACAAGATAGTGATGGAAATTATACATCCAGGCACCCTATGAATTGCTTCTAGTAAATCCTCTATCGTACATTGGACAGAATGCATAGACAATAATACTTTGAATGCAGAAAAGGTGAAAATCCTTTCTGACAGATCAAGTAAAATCGCAATAACATAATAAGTTAATTACCATAACCACAGGTAAAAGATCATCAATCTTGGGTTACTTTTTTTTTTTTGAAAGTTCAATCTTGGGTTACTTTAATGCAGCCAGAATCAGAATGTCCGACGTAAATTAGAAGTGGAAATATGGAACCTACCACGTCTGAGGGAGAGGTCACTCCCACATGAAAACCATACTGATACTGATACACTTAAACTATGTATCTTAATATACAAATGTGACTTTAGAAGCATAACCTAGGACTCACGTCTCATATGAATCTCAATAGCAAAGCCTCCCGAGTGGTTTTAGGAACATTTAAGAGCATGAAGAATTTAGCCTCGGTGAACTACGACTGTGTAATATGCAGGCAATTCTTTAAAAAAAAAAATGAATATTTAACGAAGTCACAGATTCACAATCCTGAGTCAGTTCAATCAAAACTTGCTTACCTGCTTCAAACTTCTATTAGAGGAGGATTTAACCACAAAAATGTTTAGCACTGGCATCTGGATAAAATCTCATATCCAAGTCCAAATGCAAATTCAGATAATTCAAAAGTTATAGTTCACAACTCATATTCTATGCGACAATCAGAAATCCTTCCAACTTGTGCATTATGTCTATCAAAAGTTTCACATGAAAGTGGCAAATATTCCTGTTTTGTTTAGAGAATAATAGAATATGTTGTTAGTGATAGTGTATAATGACAAACTTTATTTTTTCTTTTCTTATTTTGAAAGCGTATAATGACAATCTATATGTTGTTAGAGATAGTGTATAATGACAATCTATATGTTGTTAGAGATAGTGTATAATGACAAACTTTATTTTTTCTTTTCTTCTTTTATAAATGTATAATGACAATCTAAGGGTCAGGAGAACCAGAAATGTAAATGATTGGGTGCAAATCTTCAACAGAAGAAATGAACGAATTTGGATTCAGAACTTCGTCAGAAACACATTTAACAGTAGAAAACAAAGAAGGTCAATAATAAAGAAGGCTTCCATTTCCTAAATTTTTCAAACATTTCCTTCTTTACTATCAACATTAATATAATTCTTTTTTAATAATTTGAGTATAGCACATATAATTTTTTATATTTTCAGTTATTTGTCAATTGTATTTTTCAATTCAGTTAGGATATTATAAAAGTTTTAAAGTGGTTAAATTAAATAATATTAAACTAAATTATATTAAAATAAATAATATTAAATTATGTTATGTTATATTATATAGTATATTATATTATATTTTTTTATATTATATGATACAATATTATATTTTGTTATATTATATTTTTTTATATTAAATCATATTATATTTTGTTATATTATATTTTTTTATATTAAATCATATTATATTATATTATATTATATTTTGTTATATTATATTATATTATATTATATTATATTTTGTCATATTATATTATATTATATTATATTTTGTTATATTATATTTTGTTTTAAAATGACAAGACGACTTGAAAGTGATTAAAAGGAGGCTAGAAATAGTCTGCACCTAATTGCTCATTTGATTAAGACAATTTGCATCATAAATAGGCAGATTAGGAACAGGTGATACAGACCTTTTGGGTACTTTATTCATAAGGCTCTGTGGGCCCCTAGCAAAGAAGCTTGTAGATTCACCTTCGACTGCATCAGACACATATGAGGGGACTGCAGTTGACTTTCCCAGAAGATGAAACTCCGAGAAATGGTTGCCCCATATATCATAGGTAAATTCTTTCTGAGCCCCACCTTTCCCTTCCTTCATAATCCCTGTATCCTTACAGACTCTAGTACCTGGAGCTCTTGCATGACGAGCAATAGGAGACGTCGAAGCCAGAAACTGTGCACCAGGTTCACTGCGACCTGTCCCAGGAAATGTAGCAGAAGGCAACAAACAAGGCCTGAGAGCCGGTCTCGGCATTGAAGGTGAGTTCACAGCTGGAAGCAACCACTTATCATCACAGCATACCACAGAAGTTCTTGATTCCTTTTTTGTATTTGAGGCAGCTTCAACTAGAAGATCCTTATAACTATCTTCATCTGCTACGGAAGAAGGGTGCTCAGAGGAAAGCCCACCTGATTGATCAAAATCAGGAGATAGAGGCGTTCTCTTTGATGTGAAAGATATTACGGGGGACAAAGGGGAGGAGGGTGTTGAATTCCCACTTTGACTGCTAGAGACTTCAAATTTTCCAGCGAGTCCAGAACCTCTTGCAGCCCTTCTCTTCCGTCTTCTTCCTCTTTCTCGCCCAGTCTCAACTGTAAGATTACCGGCATGATGCACTTCTGATAATCCATAGCTCTCCATCATCGTTTTGGGCTGCATTTTTGACGGGGGAGATGTAACATCTGTCTTAGAATCCCCAGCATAAGAAAATATTCTGGATTGCATTTCTTGCTTCTGTTTGAAATTCTGATGAGTAGCTTCAGGTTCCCGATTTCTATGTAGAGGATCGGCATATTTTGAACCAAAGCCCATGCCTGGTTCATGAATTTCCTTAACTGACCTGGACATTTGACAATGTTATTCAATGGTTCATAAGAAAAGAAACAGTCAATATTTAAGAAGAGATACACAACCTGGAAGTTCTTTGGTTTCTATGCACCCGTGCTGGCTTTCCTATTGCCTGAACTGAAGCTACATAATTCTTATCACTCTTGCAGAATACATTCTGGTAATCTGAATTCAGATGTTGTGGATGAACACAACAAAACAGTGAAAGGGTCACAAATGTAGCAACTATGACTATTACAAATATTTTCTTCACAAGCATCAAAAGGAAAGATTTTCTGCAGAAACTAAGAACTTTAAGAGGAAAAGTTGCTTTCATTGGAATCACAAAAACTCCACTAGATATTCTAAGCTCAAGATTTCTATTGACAACTGAAGCAGAGAAATCTGTCTGATATGATATTAGAAGCCTCCTTGACTCTCCAGGAGAAAGAGCAAAGGCTCTGCATGTGTGCACTATAAACCCATCGCAGCTACAGTCTATCCCTGAAACTTCCATTCCTCTGATTTCTAATGGCAAGTCCCCAGTATTTCTAGCAAGTAGTTCTTTCGACAAAGGCCGAGAACATGCTGCACCTGTGATTTCTGTGTGAAAAAACAGCTGCGGTGGGGACGCATTTAGTGGGACTGGCACATCAAGATTAAATTCTAGATTCTTTACAGGTTGAGAACCCTCCAGAAGAATCAACGAGAGAGCTCCACCTGTCCCACGTAAGTGCAGCCATTCCACACCAGAAAGATTGTTTCTTATGAGTACACTGCTTCTCCAAACACAACGTTTTGAAGGACGAAAGACAATTGGACCAAATGAAGCTTTTCCATGTGGGAGGACATAGGCTTCCAGAGTTCCAGTTTCAGATAGAGAGAATCCTGCAGTATAGTTCACAGAATAATTGGAGTTTAAATCACGGAGCTGGAAGTGGTCTAATAATTCGCCAGAATCTTTGCATTCTTCTACAACAGCACCAGAGTTTAAAACGATCTGCATCATCACAGGGTATTGACTTGGATTCTTCACTTTTATCCATTTGGAGAAGGTGGTTCCAATCTGAACAGTTGGGAAAAGTACTTCCCGGTCATCAAGTACAGAATTACCACTGATAGTGCCTTGAGATCTCCAGTTCCTTAGTACCAATTCATCATCGCTAGCCTCCTCAGGCACCTTCAATAAAACATAACAGTTGGAATGTTAGTTTGACCCAAAAAAAGAAGGCCAAAAGAAAACCACGCAATTGAAGAAACGAAAAGTTAAAAACTATCATCTATACGAATTTCAGCTTCTTTTTTCGGAAGAAGCCGATGTCAACTTTCTCAAAAGCTATAAAAAAAGAATCTATAAATGCCAGAAAGCCAGAAGCTGTAGGAAGGTATCCAAAATAATTAGCAATTGGTAAAAAAGATTTCTCTTTAACTTACAAGAGGTAGGATCAAACCCTTAACATTGACCTCAACATTAAAAACACCACCTACCTTCATCACAGCTGATGCCTGGCTTGTGTTAAGTGCAGATCGACTTATTGAATTGCCAGAAGTCTCTTTCTCCTCTTTATAGTGACAATCAGTATATGGATGTGCAGACAAACCAGAGTATTCTCTCGAACAAGATTCTGCCACTAACCTTTGGCAAGGAATCTCAATCTGGGGGTTGTAGGAATCATTTGTTAGAATCAGCAACTTACAGCTTGAACTAATTTTAGGAACTTCCAGGGCTAGATCCTGTAAACCTCCGGCCGGATAGTATGTGATAATAGCTACATGAGTCCTAGTACCAGGAAAGAGTAATAACCCTTCCATGTACTTGACTCGAAGCACTTCCTTGCCATCAGTAACTTCACTAATTTCAACCAATCTTAACAGATATGAGGCGCCATTTCTTAGGGAAAGGGCAAAAACTGTTGGTTTCTCGCCATTACATGCCAAACGAGACTCAAGAAGCACCGAAACTGCACCTGTAAGAGAACTATAAGTTACTTCACCATGCATCTCTGTGTCAAGAGGCACCACCACTGTATCACTCCACACTTGCTGAATTGAACTCTGTATATGCATGCAGAAAGCACCAAAAGTTTTTCCTTTCATCTGAGGAAATATATCTACTTCTAAAATGGGTTGGCTCTGATTAGGGGCCACCCCCCACTTCCTAAATGGTCTCATCCTCATCAATGGCAATCCTAGTTGATCACTCTTCACAGTTAACCACTCATCCAGATAAGGAGAAGATTCTTCCTCACCTATATCATGAGAGGCAACAACTCTGCAAACTGCCTGGACAAGGTGAAATTTTTTTTCATCTGAATAGCCAACCCAAGCTTCAAAATTATCCACATTAACCACATCATCAAAATGGTTGTACAAAGATAAATTTTTCTTTATCCTTCTGTCAAAAGATACTTGACCAATCAGAGGTTCTTTTTCATAGGGAGACTCAATAGCTAAGCCTTTCGCACGAACCACAAATCCACCAAAACTTGTTTGCAAGACTAGTTGAGCCGAGGACAAACCCACCCACTTTGGGTAAAAGACAAAAGGAATAGACGCAGATTCACCAGGTCCCAAAGAAATCTGGTTGAAACTGTAAGTATAGAACTGTGGATCAGTACTCGATGGCTCATCAACATGTAAAATACTGTCGTTGCATCTGTTAGAAATAGTTAGTAGTACTAAAGAGGGGACATATAAATTAGTTGATCCCCAATCTAATAAAGGAGGGGTTATTGAGACGTGTGGGGATGATGAACCATCAAGACCATCCAAGTCAACCCACTTGGAATTATCATGATTTGTTCCTCTGCAAGCAGTAAGTTGGTCCAAATTACTGTTTGTGGTTCTAGCAAATTGGCCATGATTTTCAGTTTCAACGCTCAAAGAGCATGAAAGAGACCTCCCGTCCAACAGCACATAAGTTGCTTGTTTTGAGGACCAAATCAAGTTATTTTCCCTGCTACTATGGAGAACTGACCACTCGGAAGATATAGAATCATTTGGATCTTCTTCTTTTACGAAATCACGTAAAGTTGATGGAAAGCAAAAGGATCTAAGGCTTGAACAGATATAATTTAAGCTAGAGTCTCTCAGTGTTCCTGTTGGGGTAATGCTTCCAAGCAGTGAAGTGGTGGAATCTGCACTATCAACCGCAGAGGATATGCAGACATCCTGACCCCAAAGGTCTTGCATCCCATTCTTCATGGCACATGACCCACCAATGTTCAAAGATAGTAGCATGCACAGAAGCAGGATAACGTGGAACCCTCTCAATGACCAAAAGCATTTCCTGGAGACAGCAGAGAAATAATGAGAAGTCTAGACATGGCATTGAGCAACTAAATTAATGTACAATGAAGGTACAAACTAGTGGAGTTTTCAAAAAGCGCAAGCCTTTGGAATGTAAATATGTTTATGAAAAATCAGTATGAAAAAAGCAGTGCTCATATAAAAGGTTCCTGTTTGAGGTAGCAGAAAATCCAACACGTGGTAGGCAGACAAAAATGCTTATCTCATCTTCTAACATCCTGTACTCAGTGGACTGAGATGAGAACTGTTTGCTCAACCTGAGCCATCAAAGTATACGCTTTTTGTCCTCACTTTCACTTCATAAAGATGCTTAAGAATAGATGCATCTCTTTTACAGCACCGGATGTTAAAATTCAAAAGTTGATTCAGGGAAGCTTACTATTCGTGAAAACGGAAAACAAAAGGTTAGAAAGTAAACAATCTTTGAACGTCAGAGATGTATGGTGGGCTTTCTATAGCAGTCCTATAATAAGGCCATCAGAATCTAAAAGCCAGAATATCCAGCCTGATAGTCATCAGGAATCTACGTATTTTAATAAAGAGAGGTAATTTGCTCATATTTACATAGCTATTAGTACTTAAATTTCACCTCAGGTACTGTGGCAGTAGGTTACACCTTTCTGGAAAATATAACCATCGCCAAAAAATTTACATGGATATAAACAAAAGTAATGCTTTGAAGGTGGATATCAGATATCACAAAAGGTATACAAGACAAATATGCCAATCACTCACCTTTTCAATAAATATCAATTAACTCATGTATAACCAATTAAAAAAAATTCATAACAGCATTGTAAAGACAATTTGTATGTTGAAATCATGATTTTTATGTGTCAAAGAAGAACATGTGCAACACAGATTGAAGAAATGTAACATAGGAGAGAGACAGTGTTTGGCCATTCAGTTAATCTGATAATATTCTTTCGACAAAAACATTATTTTATACATATTCTTTAATTTTCTGAAGTGTGGTAAGGATTTCCATAAATTAGGATGACCAGAACAACTAGAGATAATTTGTCTGAAAGAAAAGATTCAGGATGATAGCTATCAAAATGTGTACTTCTCACTCTACATGGTGGTTTGCTTTTCCATTATTGTCTATGTTTCAGGGATGGCCTGTTAAATAATAGTCTTGATGCGTGAAGCTGAGCATAGCTCATTGGTAACACCAGAGGGATGTGTTGCGGGAGGTCTCGAGTTCGAGCCTCGTGGAGTACGAAGAATTAGGCTATTGCAGCCACAGTATGGTAATCCCGTCTAAATGAAGTGTATATCAATCTCTTAAAAAAAAAATAATAATAATAGACTTGATGTCAAAAATATTTCTAGTTACCAGGAACCAGTTCAGTGGCTTTCATCAATCTTAAATAATATATCTGTTCTTCCAAGTAACACAAACTTAGAAGAAGGTGCATGAATTAAAGAGAAGCCAACTTACTGGTTTGACAGACATAGTAATAAGATCTTCTTCATGAGTCTTCAGTATTTTAGATGATGCCCTCATCCCAAGGGCGTTGAACTCTTTCAACAGGATCTGAAAATATGAAAGGAAGGTTTTAAAAACTTCCTCAAAAAAAGAAAAAAGATATAAAAAAAAAAGTCTCAGTAAGTTCTTAACAGATATGTGATTGAGTAAGAAATAAGTTCTTAAGATAACTCACATGCATTTTTATGCCCATGCTTAACATGGAAGGTGTTTTTTCTTTTCAGGAATAATAATATTTTCATAAAAAATTCTAACTTGATGCAAGTTTTAGTTAAAAACAACTAAATCATCCATTTTCATCCAAACTATACACTTCTACTTTGAGCACAAGTTATAGATTATCCTTCAATGTATACTTATGTAGCAACAAAGCCCCTTAAACATTTTTGTGACAGGAAATTGGATATATCGATTTAGTGCATTTACAATGCCTGGCAAAAAATAATTCAAGGGAATTTTCATCTGCATTTTTACCTCTTTCATTTAAAGTAATGGTTCTTTTAAACTACTTTCCCTGGCATAGGGAAATTGACTACACTTGTAAACAAAAGAGTTGCAAACTAAACGAAGAAAAAAAATGAATTCTCTATTCTTTATTTTTTTTTAAAGTAACAATGACTTCTCTATTCTTTATTTTTTTTTAAAGTAACAATGACTTCTCTATAAAGAGAAATAAACTGCCCAAAAGATAGTTCTGATGTGCACAATAAAAGAACAAAATGAAAAAGAATACACAAGCACTGACGCCATATACAAATGGGTTAAAAATATAAAACTGATATGCAAATACTAAAGAAAGATCCTCCTTTGGGTGCCTAGATATCTCATTCTCTTGCACCTTTTCTTCATACTATATAATCATTCTTGTTGTTTTGGTAAAAAATTAATGAACTTAACATAATGTTGGAGCCATAAAAGGTTAACTTGGGACTTGTTGAATCTATGATTGAGAATAAAAAAATAAAATCTATAATTAAATGCCACCTGGTCACAGTTAATGAGAGGAATAAAATGACAGTTGAAGAAGCATTAACAGATATCATCTTAGGAATTACTAATGTCCTAGAGAAAAATCAGGCGAATTATAACATGGTAGAAGGATTTCACTTTCAGGAGATGAAAAAAGAAGAAAAAGTAGTAGTTAAAACACAAACCATAATACAGATTTTCGGAAAGAGTACATGGCTAAAGCTAAAATTAATTGTAGAAAAGCATAATATATAACTGAGAACATCAACAATATCCAATAAATTCCACAAGATTAGACAGTATAAGAAATGCAAACTCGAATAAGATTCTATCATCACAAAACCACCAAGGAAATTTTACCACTGAATTATAAAAACAGCACAATAGCCCAGAAATTTCAATTATGACATAGTCAAAATAACCAGTTAAAAAAAGATAAAAGAAAAAAACTAGATCAAAACCAAAAAACCCAAATAACAGAGCTATACTATACCAAACATGTTCAATGAATCCCAAGACATAAGTGAAACTCAACGTATTATAGCAGCACATAGTGTCCACTGCTAACAGTACCTATGATAACCTCGCTAAGCAGGGAGTGTCTCTTGTCCTAGCCTAGCTGCAGTGTCTTTCTGTTCACAACTGATATCTTTTCTTTGTTCTTTATATTGTACTTTTTATGCATTCTTTATTCAATTGATGAACTACACCATAGTACTAAAAAAAACAAGAAAAAGAAAAACAACTTAAAAAACTAAAAGAAATAAACAAAGACACCAATCTTTTCTGTGAAAACTAATTTGAATCAAAATGTCTGAGATGAAGCGTTCCATATGATAGTGTTTATGTTAAAGCTTAAGCGTCATAACCAGTCAGTATCAATTAAAATATAAAATAAAACTTAAAGAGATTAGCTACATGTAATATGAAAAAGTATGTGTTCATAACGACTAAAAACACAAGTTTTATGAAAACATGAAAAAAAAATATCATGAGAAAACATGCACGTTTGACTAGAATTTCCGGTTCACAAGCACATTGCACCTGACAGTCCCAAAGAAAAAGTCCGAATGCTGCGACCACATGCACCAAGGTCTATATCATATCACATGTATGACTCAGAATCATGTATATCCTGTGAATGTATGGAAAGTCCAATGTCCTTGAAGTATTTATAGAGAACCAGATGGCATCGTGATACCGTCCTTCACAACCCCCCCTAACCCAAAAAAAAAAAAAATACTATTTCTGCTAACTAAGATAAGCTTGGCCAGAAGCATAAGATGAAAGCATGTATAAATAGCCTGCAGATGGTCCCTGACCTGTAGACAATCAATAACAGAGTCAACTCAAAAGTTCAAGACATCTTGCCAACTCATACATGCTACAGTTCATCCACGTAGATGCTCACATTGGAAAATTCCATCTACCAAACATAATCCCATCAATAAAGACGTTATTATTAGAAATTAAAATAGCTAACACCCATCATAGAATAGTTTAGGAACTTATGACGTTATCAAGGCTTGAGCTCTAACTGTAATTCATCATATTTCAAAGAAATGTGTAAAATCAACCAATCACGAATGAACAGAACAGAGAATGACGGGCTGCAGACACGAAGAAATGTTGCAAGGTTACGTATTTTGATTTCTATTTGCCGGCGTATACAATGCTGTTTGAGGTGAACCAGTACCCACAGTGAGCGGCGTAACAGAAATACAGTATAAACAAAAGAAATACAATACTATTCCAAAACAAGTCATAATCTGATCTAACACGGGAAAGCTAAACGATAGTTAATAAGAGCAAGCTGTCCCAGGTAATACTGGAATGGATAGAAAAAGAAGAAGCTCTGTACGAATATAATATAAAGAACCAAAGAAGCAAAAGTTCAAAACACTCATTTGAGTTATCAGTAAAAGCAACATATTTTTACGACAACAGCCATAAGCAAACAGAGTTCAAAAGAAACGGCAAACAAACTAAATGAAACAAAAGGAACAGAAACGCAAACAGATACACAGTTCCACAGAAACAACCAACAACGACGCAATACAAAGACAACGATGACAGAGGAAATCACGAGACAGCTAGCATCCACAGGAAACCCGGAAACCAGAACCTGCTTAATAATGTAGAAATCCAGAAAAAAAGAATATCGTAAAGGAATGAAAAAAACAGATATACCAAAACACGATTAGCAGCTCATGAATCGACTCCCTCATCATAAACCAACTAAAAATCCGCTTTGACGATTAGGGTTTCAACGATTCCGGCCCAAAATAGCCACAAAAAAGGAGCTAACACCTGGAGAGGAGGAGCTACCTGAGGTCCTCAACGCCACTGTCCATGGAGATACGAGCTAGAGCATTTCTAAACTCTCCGTCTTGACCGACTCACCCCTTGCCCTCTCCTCGAACTACACCAAACCGAACCCGTTACTGATGAAACAAAAGGGCTAGATCAGTAACTTCCACTTTTCATTAATTCTATGCTGAGACAAATGGAGATTTGTCTAATAAATGCGATGACGAAATTAGGCTACTGTAGCAATCGAGATTCCGAAAGAGAGAGAGAGAGAGAGATGACTCTAGGACATGTCTTAATACAAGTCAGCAACATGGGTTAGAAGAGGCACTTAATTAATTGTATTCTAATGACCTATTTAACCTCAAGATCATAGAAAGAAACAGAAGTGCTTATCCTGCAATTCAGCAGAATGTCTCCGCGCCTCGTAAGGGCATTTCGGACAACAAGGATAAAGTACAGTTTGGTGGGGTCATTAAGTTAACGGTCAAGATAAAGTCAAGAGGAGCAAATCACGGGAACCCGAAACGGAGACGGAAACGGAAAAATGAGGTGGGGACTTTTAAAAGGGGGAGACGGCGCTGTCGGCGTCTCGAGATTCTCCCGCCGTTGGATTGGAATTATCGATGATTCGGTCCGTTTCGAGACCCCGTAACGGTAGAAGCGTTAGTCGTTGAGTACGGCCAGGATTCAGGTTCCACGTGTAAGGGGCCCGGGGGGGGTTACTTGGGAATGTTTGGGGCTTCTGTCGTTGTCGATGGTGTCGAGTGACGTGGGACCCGAGTTATTAGGAGGGCGGGATCTGTTCGTGGTGGGCCGTCAGATGAAATAAGATGGAGTGGGCCCCTTTAGGGTCGTGATGTTTGTGCTGTCTTCCTCTGGTCAGGGGCGGTAGTAAAAAAACGGGAAGAACAGGACCATATGTTTTAAAAACCGAACCAATCATCAAACCAGTAGCAAGGCCAATTTTGGTTCAACCCAGTTGGTCGAACCGTGGTAGAACTTTTCTTTTTTTCAATGTTTAAGAGTACAATAAACAAAGTTGGTTTGGCTCAATAGTAGAGGGCACCATTCCATATTTAGAAGGTTTCCGGTTCTAATGTGGGCCGTGTTTTTCTTGAGTTTTTCTTTATCATTTCTCATCTCCTCCAACCAGACCAACCGGACTGACCAGACCAGTCTGGTTTATGGTAAAACCTTATGAACAGGCCAGTTCATATGGTTCTAAATCCAGTTCTCATGGTTAAACCAATCGGGTCGAACTGGCTTGGTCAATCCGGTTTTTAAAATATTATTCGAAATTATATCTCTGTCAAAATATCATTTTCAATCGTAAACTTTAATCAATATTTTATCTTGAAGCCATAATTTTATCAAGAGCGGTTATATAAGTATTGCAAAGTATTATTGCAAATGTTTACATTCTTACATGGCGTCCACGTTACCGTCCAATTAAGATATAAATTAGGAGTAAAATTTTACAAGATTTTATTTTTTTATAATATATTATCTTTCTATATTATGAGTAAACCTTAAACCCTAAATTTTTTCTTGTCTAGACCACCAACTACATTACCATGTCATGATGTAAAAGTAAAATAAAATCCACTTGGCTCAGTCGGCGGCATCCACTTGGCTCGGTCCGTCGGCATCCACTTGGCTCGGTCCGCGGCATCCACCCGGCTCGGCCTGCTGACTCGTGTGGGTTCTACACGTGGCAGAAAGGGGCTCGGCCTGCGGACTCGCCTGGGCTCGGCCTGCGGCATCCACTGTACTCGGGCCATTGACAGCTATAGGCACGGCCCGCGGAATCCCTCAGTTGTGGGCTGCTGAGTCGTCTGGGATTGACCCGAGACATCCACTTGGGTCTGCCCGCATACTTCTCTGGGCAGGCCCGAGACATCTTCGAGGCTCGGCCGCGGACACGTCTTGGCTCGGCCCCCACCCGATAGCTTGTCAGGGCTCTTCACCCGATAGAACCGGGCTCGGCTAAAACGCACATGTTGCCTGATACATGTAGCTCAAAAGTGGACTTTGGAGCAAGCCAACCACAAACTCTTTTACGCTCCACACTCGACCTTGACTTCAAGCCTGTATATGCTGAACAAAGTACCGGAAAAGACAATTCGTTCAATAAATTGGTCGAGTTATAGTCGAGTTAAGTATCACCTTTCATAAGTTGGTGTTAAGAGTTAATTGTTAAGTATGAAATTATTAGAAGTTTTAACTTCTAATAACTAGTTTTGATTCTCCATAAACACAACAGGAAGTTTTAAGCTACAAGTTCCTATAACGCCACCAAATTTTAAAAATAAAAAGGTAATCTGTCCACCTTCTCTACCTAATATTGGGTATATAGGGTATGTATAGTCTTATAATATAACAAAATGAACGTTGTATCATATGAATGTTATAATATTTGTAATATATAGATAAGTTATTATACCATTTTTCAGCAATTATATTATAGACAAATCAGAAGATATTTCTACGAAGTAATTATAACCTACTCTCATTATATAATTAGAATTAATTAACTTTTATTTCCATATAATGGGGCTATCTCAAAATATTGGACATTGACCGTTATATATCCTTCCAAAAGTAAAATGAGTAATAACCTTCTACTTTGTTTGAAGCATTCAAAAACTTGTCAAAAGAGAAGATGGTTAATGGTACCTATAAACCCTAATCTTCAATAAAAGAAAAAAGAGGAATGTGTTGCCTTCCTCCTCTCCTATTAAAAAATCCAAGAGTTGAGAAAT
The DNA here is from genome assembly GCA_022405105.1 of Aristolochia contorta. Lineage (NCBI taxonomy): Eukaryota > Viridiplantae > Streptophyta > Magnoliopsida > Piperales > Aristolochiaceae > Aristolochia > Aristolochia contorta. Next base: position 3,610,341 of record CM039668.1, read on the forward strand.
GTTAATTCACCTTGCCCTGCTAAATAAATGGGAGGTGTAGAGTAGTTCCCTTGTGGTGTGAAAGGTTTATCATGAAATTAGTAATTTTTTACAACCATTTTAGGTGGCGGTTATGATGAGTTGGACCCAAGTTTCTCAATTAAATGAAATTCAACTGCGATTAGACTCTTTGTTGTATTCCTATTCTTCTTAAAAGTTCCTATAGGTGGACTAAAAAAAATGCAAACAACACTTGTATTTAGAGTTCTCACACTACTAAAACAAAAAGAAACCTAAGAAAGAGGGTTATAAAACTGATGCAAGAGAATTGATGTACGTCAGCCTATTTTGCCTACTTAAACTGAAATGGAAGGGAGCAAACAGATTTCTGGTTGTTCAAACAGATATAGGAATTAAAACCCTTCATGGGTTTTGTCAGTTACTTATTGCCATCCCTATATCAATTAATTCAATGCAGCCTTCCCCTTTTTACTAAGGTCTGGGAAAATGGAGACCTATGATGCATCATGGTGTGGTTGAATCTGCAATCTTTGACATGGTAATATGCATATATGAATTGGATATAATAGCCACCTTCTATGCATTTACAATTAAGGTTAGAAGGTCACGTCTGATATTGACCCAATTTTTGTGCATTTCCAATGAGAATAAGGATAAGGAAATAGAATAAAAAAGATATCTTGGGTACAGAGACAAAATAAGCATTAGGAAGAACATAGAATTAAGAAACAAAATGTTTGTAGTTTTAGAAAGTGGGAAACGCACCTTACTGTTTTGATAAAGTTACTTTTGCAAGAAATGAATATAACTTACTATACTTGTTCAAATCTTCGGATGATATTCTTCAATTTGGTTTTCTCCTTTCTGGCCAGTTTTTTGATTTACACATTTTGGGGAAACGCGCCATGTTGGACAGAACCCAATTCAGTTAACAGGTTCAATCCGGGTTAAATGATTTTATTAAAAAATGTCTGATGGGCTATTTAAAAATGGATAAGGCGAAAAAGAAAATGAGTATCGACACCTTTTAATGTAAAAAGAGAAATATAATAAAAACACAACTTTTTAAGTTTCATTAGTGTCTCTAATGAGAGCGAATTGTGATTATTTGCTAAATTAAGATACGCATATGAATGATTAATTGTTTCTCATTGAGATGGGGGCTAGTAAACTAGCTAGGAGTACTCAATCTCAATGGGTTCAAGTATTTGTTCATTCGTCTCTTTTACTGGTAATTTTTTTTCCTACCACCTATAAGAGAATGTTTTGATACAATCCGTCAATGATTTTGTTTGAACAAAAAAGAGAGAAGGGGCTCATTAAATAAAGAGTAATGCTAGACACACCTAGCAGATGCACTTATCTGACATACATGTTAATCTAAGCTCTTAAAAATATATATTTTTTATAAAATCCTATTTTGTAAAGGATAAACCCTAGGCATCAATGGTTTAGATTAACAAGTGTGTGGGATAGGTTCGTAGGCTAAGTATAACTAGCATTATTCTTAAATAAAAAAAAAAGAAAATAAAAGGATCAGAAAGAAACAACTTCGAAACAACCTCTTAAACGCCATGCAACTTTGGAAATTCCATAAGTTTTAGATTTAAAACCATTTTGCCTTATTTACTTGATATAGTTAAATTTAGAGATTCAAGAGGAAGGAAACCACAAAAGCTTGACAAGAACATATTCTCCATTACCATGATTTTGACCCATTGAGAAAGCTACGTTGGACTTCTAATCTTGCATCTTTATAAATTCTCATCTTGCATCTCTATAAATTGATTCAATCCACAACAGCAGTTTGGAATTAATACTCTGCAACTCAACCGACCGGCCTCGTGATCATGAAGCTGGCGTGGTTCCTTGTGGTTTTTGTGGTCTCTGCAGACGCATATGGGCAGCGACATATGGACCCATTGGAGGAATTCATCAAAGCAAGAAGGTCAAAGATGGTGGCGTCAGACACGGCTGAATCTTCAGACCCTGACATGTACTCACCAGTGTACATTGGTTCTCAAGATGGGTTAATGAAAGATGACAAGATCGACGGGTTGCCGGGGCAGCCGGAAGGGGTAGATTTTGATCAGTATGCTGGATACGTTACTGTAGATCCCGGCCATGGAAGGGCACTGTTTTATTACTTGGTCCAGTCGCCGGAAAACGCTTCAGGCAAACCTCTGGTTTTGTGGATCAATGGAGGTACTCTTCTACTCTGTCTCCAGCTTTCCATGGATTTGTTGAATAAACTGTAAACTTCATGCCTACTGCTGCAGCGGCTTCACTCTGTTTCCGTTTCTGTTCACATTGTACTTATCAGAATATTGCTGCTTAATGCTGATGAAATCATTAACGAGAATAGCTTCTGTCCTTGTCTGGTTGACAATCCCCATTTTCTGATAAAAGTTTTTTTTACAGGGCCTGGCTGCTCCTCACTTGGAGCAGGAGCTATGATGGAGTTGGGGCCATTCAGAGTGAACAGAGATGGGAAAACCTTGACCCGTAACAACTATGGGTGGAACAAAGGTAAAATCAACCAAACAACAGTCTACCTGTTCATACAAGAATTCAAATATTTTAATTCTCTGTAAAGCTGAAATGAGTTGAATCAACCACCAGAGATTGAGTTCTCTCTCTCTGTTCAGAGACTCTGTTTTACTAGTCTATGATTTTGGTGTTTTGGGGAACTTACCTAATACTTGATCTACCCCCAGAGGCCAACATTCTCTTCCTCGAATCGCCAGCAGGTGTGGGATTCTCCTATTCAAATGCAACTTCCGACTACAATCTCAACGGCGACAAGAGAACCGCAGAGGACTCTTACACGTTCCTGGTGAATTGGCTAGCGAGGTTTCCTCACTACAAAGCCAGAGACTTCTACATCACCGGGGAGAGTTACGCTGGGCATTACGTGCCACAGCTTGCTCAACTAATCCTTCAGCGAAACAAGATCACCAATCAGACTGTCATCAATTTGAGAGGAGTTGCAGTAAACTCTGCTCCCATATTCGTTATTCAGTTGTTCCCTGGTCTAAACTATCACTACTTATGTTCACCTTTAAGTTTGATCTCACTGCAGATTGGCAACGCATGGATTGATCACGAAACAGGGCATAAGGGGATGTATGATTTCTTCTGGACTCATGCCCTCATTTCAGATGAAACCCACGATGGGATTACTAAAAATTGCAAATTTTCGAATGAATCCCCTTCACCCGCGTGCATACCGTACATCCGTCAGGCAGATATATCTGTTCGGAATATCTACATAAACAATATCTACGCTCCATTCTGCACTTCGACCACTGGTGGCCATCTAGTAAGTTATCCAGAACAACACAGAAAATTTACACAACAAGTATGAATTCATTCATTGATCGGTTCATTTGATCGCATCAAAACAGAGGGATGCAGAGTTTGTGTTTGACCCCTGTTCAAAGGATTACATTTTCTCTTACATGAACCTTCCCGAGGTGCAGAAGGCCTTCCATGCAAATCTCACCCGTCTGCCTGGTCCATGGGATATTTGCAAGTATGCATACTTGACTCACAGATTTCCCCTTCTCTTTTCATTATTGCTCAACTGATAAAATTTCGTGTTGTCTTCCAAAATATCATCAGCTCTCAAATCAACTTCGACTGGACAGACAGCCCAGTCTCAGTATTAGATACCATTCAGGAGCTAAGGGCTTCTAACATAAGCGTGTGGTTATACAGGCAAGTCAAGCCTTTCTCAGCATATTGTGACCTTCACCATAATTTCTGAGTCACTAATCTAGTTTTCTGCTGCAGTGGGGATGTCGATGGGCTAGTGACAGTCACTGCGACAATTATGGCGATAAATAAACTAAAACCCTCCGTAGAGACAGCCTGGTACCCATGGTTTACTAATGGGGAGGTACGAATATGAAAATATGATTGATCTGTGTCTTCATCAACTGATGCCATTGCGATCATAACCCAGATCTCCATTTCTGATGTATTCTCTTCTGTGAAGGTTGGTGGGTTTGCAGTTGGATATCAGAACCTCACGTTCGTGACTATCAGAGAATCTGGGCACTTTGTTCCAAGTTATCAGCCGGCAAGGGCACTGACCATGTTTGCTTCATTCATAAAGGGGCACCTTCCTCCCAGCTCCAAGTACTCCTGAACGATGAAATTGAACCTTGATCGCCTCTTGTGTCTTGAAGCTTAACTAATGTGGCGAAATTAAAGGAAGAAGAAAATATTTTATAATTAGTCTTTGGTGGATAATACATGCGCGCAAGAAGTACACCTTCATTAGTAAAACTACATTTCATTTATATATGTTTTTACATGATATACATGCAAGTAAACATTTAAGAAAAGAAGGTATTTATTACCATACAGTGACAAGTTTTGTTGCTTTTTGCAATCAAACAAGGGGATTCAGGAATTACATCACTTGAACCAAACATGAACATGAATCGGAAGAGTACTGAGACTCTACAGCTATTTTTGAGTACCCAAATTAGAGCATATCGGTACTTCCAACTGCAGCTTGATATATTCTTTCAAAAGCATCATTTATGCAGGAGATGAGCAGTTGGGGATCTACAAATCCTTTCTCCAGTATCAAGGCAATAGTCAACTTGTCCATATAACTCACCACCATTGTACCTATACTCTGCTTGTATAATCATATATAGCAAGGAGAAAATCAAACAAGTTAGTAACTTTTTGGAAGTTATGACAGGACTAAATTCCACTAAGTATATAGTGAGAGATTTGATAAAGGATGCAATCTACATCAGTCGCTAAAGCGTTAATTAGTAGATCAGAAAAATCACCATTACGTTTTAGTCCATCCCAAAATGGTTAGCTAAAGTTGAGAGACATAAAATCAAGGACGTCCTTACAGTATGAGAGCTACTAGTGTTAGTGGGTCGAGTCCTGCATAGCTACACGCTAAGAAATTTTTTTATGAGTTTTACTCTTAAGATTAGAACAATTGGCAAGGGCCTTCTAAGCAGCTGGTTGTTGTGGGATATAACTAGCTAGGTTTAATCTTACACATGAGAAAGTTATAATACACTTATGCAAGCCTTCTTCTTCTTCGAACTAGGTTTTATAATGTTACACATGAGAATGTTATGGTACTTTTTATGCAAGTCTTCTTCTTCTTCTTCTTCTTCTTCTTCTTCTTCTTCTTCTTCTTCTTCTTCTTCTTCTTCTTCTTTTTGGCCTAGTAGGTATCTAGATAAATAATTTTACTGCATATTATGTTACGGTGGGTCCAAATCCATATGCATTAATGGAGCAAAGTGAATCCAAATAATAAACATACCTGAGGTGCACCGGTGACAAAGAAGTAAAAATTCTTCACAGGGCAGTTTGCAATTTGGATTTTTTCTTCAGGACCAATCAAATTTGTTATTGCCGAGGTAGTATTCTGCAGTGTACGATATACGTAGCGAGAAACTGCCTGCACAACAGAAAAAAACATGTCAGTGTTTTAGATTGGGGAGGGGTTTTGCAATCTACCCTTGTTCCTCATTAATAGATTAGCTAGGTTAAAGAAAAGGAGAATGTTACCTCGCAGCCACGGATCTTCCACAACATCTTGAGTAAGCTGCCAATAATGATAATCTCCAGAGATTTTCTTTTCCTCTTTATAATATCACTTGCTTTCGTCATGAAAATCAATGGATTCACCTTGTGAACATTCTCACAAGAAGGGATCGGAACTTGTATGAAAGTGAAATTGTTTCCCCATGCACTCGTCTCCAACATCTCTTGAATGCTTTGATAACCATTAACCATCTTTGTATTTAACAGCACCAATGATGTCATGTTTTGGGAAGTTTGCCCCATTTTTTCGTTGTAGAGGTGAAAGCCATAGAACATTACCCCGACAACTACATCGTTCACCGTCTGTTAAGAAACAATCAAGGATAAGAACTGAAGCTACTGAAAACAAAAACATTTAATTTAATTAGTTAACGAAAATTTTAATTTAATAATAGGTACTAACTAGTTTAATTTAGAGCTAGATTTAAGGGGGACCTTGTAAGGGGCTCATCTCTCTCTCTCTCTCTCTCTCTCTCTCTCTCTCTCTCTCTGCTCTCTCTCTCTCTCTCTCATACGCTCTCTCTCTCATACGCTCTCTCTCTCTCTTATACTCTCTCTCTCATATGCTCTCTCTCTCTCTCTCTCTCTCTCTCTCTCTCTCTCTCTCTCTTTCTCTCTCTCTGACCTAAAAATTTTAAAATGCTTATTTGTAAAATTTCAGTTATCTTCAAATCTTGTGAATTATTATTTGGATAATTTTAGGTTCGTTAGAAAATTTCATCTACTTAATTAGATGCTATAAATATATCCATAAATGGTTGTGACATAAAGGGTTACTAGCTCATGAATTCTAAGCTGCAGGGATGGAAAGTGGTCCTCCCCAATGACAGTTTGAGCACATAGTGTAGTCTTTCCTTGATATTTCCCTATTGGTCAAGATCAAGGTTGTGCGACTCTACCTCCAGACCTGACTCATGTTCCAAAATTTATTGTCTGATCGGATTGTCTCGGCTGAATTAGCCATGTTGGCATTGACTCAGTTTTTTTTATAAAAAAAAAGGATCTTCAAAAAATTTTAAAAAATATCCATAAACTTTTGAAAATTATTGTCCACAAATAATTGATTTATAATATATTATAAGGTACTCAGGTATATATCTCAACCAATCAAGCTGCCTAATTTAGGCAGCAACTCGATCGCCTTCACCTATCTACGTACTCAGGTAATTAAGAAGCAGAGAATTATAAATTAGAGATATATATATCAGACGACTTACTCCTCCAACTTTGGTTTTGACATTACGGATTCTTTCGAGAGAAAGAACAACAGTGGAGAAGGCAACAGGCCGAGACTCGATACGGGGACGCGCCGATCTTATCGCACTCCTTCCATCTTCCACAAACGTACTCTTCAAAACGCTGCGCGTAACATCGCATGCAGTGTACCAAATCCCTGCAACAGCGTTACCCACCATCCTGCGAACGCTCTTCTCGCTTCCGCACTTGGGCTTGGCCGCGGGGGGAAAGGTGAGTGGAAGAGAAGGGTCATCTGCTCTCTTCAGGCAAGAGAAGAGAGCACCCATGAGCGAGAACCCATCTCCCAGGGCGTGGTGCAGCTTGAATATCACATTTGATCCAGCTGCATCAACTGTTGGGTAGTTGAATATATGGATCTCCCACAGCGGCTTGGTCTCCACGAATGGTTCCATGCCTATCTTGCCAAGATACTTTTGCAGGTGATCTTGATAAGCTTCAGGTGCTAAGCCTTCTGGGAAGCGTGGCACCTTGACATGGTCCTCCATGTTCACCTCCACCTTCTTCCAGTATCGTACACCCTTCTCGTTCACTAGGATCGACGAGAATCGTGTATTCATGGGCAGCAGTTCCGATCTCACAGCCTCAAACTTTTGGGTTTCATCAAAAGGGATCTCCAATTCAAAAACGACTATAACTCCAAGCGAGAGCTCCTTGGTGTAAATGTACTGGGAGTTGGGAGTTAGTGGCAGGAGGCGCTGCTTTTCTTGATCATCTTCTTCAAAAGCAGCTTTGGCTTGATCTGAACGACAAATAATGGAAGTAAGCCTGCTGGCTCTTCTTTTGCAGGAAGCCATGGAAGTCATGTGTGCTTTTTGGCTAGCTATATGCTTCCCTATTTATAGTTGATCTAGAGTACTAGGAAGGTGATTCTGAAAGCGTCGATCTAATTTAAGGGCCGGCATCAACGACAGCCTTTTGTTATCTGTGGAGACATTAATTAGTACACCAATATGGAAGACTTGGGCTGCCTCCTTCCACACTCATGGCCGTCAGTACTGATTCAGATTATTACAAGTTTGTGACAATATAATGCCAGTCCTGAAGCTTTTTCATTTTTTCACATCCATATGCATTCAAACTAGCTAGGCTCTTACTAATTATGAAAGTGGCCCGTCATGCTGGAGCAGTCACTGCATCAATGAATCGATATGAAAACTGAAGTAAACCCCCGATTTGTGGTCTAATTTGTGACACAAGAATGAGTCTGGGGTCGCAGGGACATCGGGCTGGTATCTGTTATTATCAGCGATTTATTACACTCCCTATACTTATGAATCTGGCCTTTGACGTGCAGCAAACTTTCAATAGTTTGGTGGCTACAGTCCGGCAAGGCTTCCGGCATGTGTCGGCAAGATCAGGAAGTCAATTTTTGTTAGAGTATTACAGTGAAAAAGAAATACTTGGTATGGTGATGAAGTTCCTAATTGGACTGGTTAATTTACAGGTCCAACGTACGTCTTTAATTTTTAGAACTTGTAAGCTATCGCACTAATAGTCATTTTTATTGCTTAATTGATTGAGAACAAATTGAGTGGCATGTGCGTACTTTATTTTTTCACTTGAGTCAGTTTCTTTACTGGAAATTAAGATGAAGCAGATCAATGGAATAACCAGCAGGCATAGGGATCGTGACATCTTAGGCTTTGATCGCATGGGATAAGATTGATGAAGGAAAGATTAGTATGAATTTAATACATAAGTACGATTTTATTGCTGCATGCTTATCCGTTTGGGATTCATTTGATTTGGTTCCAATATGATCTAGGTTAAAGTTCTAGGGTTTAGGCTTACCTATAAAATAGGAAGATAGGACGATAGTTCCTTTAAAAGTTTGTAAACGGTCTCGCATTCAAACTTACGTGAGATTATCTTGAATTTAGATTTTCAAGAAGAGGTATCTTAAATTGGCTAGTATCTTTAGGACCATCACGGCGTCACCTCATATTGAGACAAATCGTACATATTATCCACCTAAAGGCAGGCGCAGAATCTTGGAAGAGTTGAGCCCGAACTTTGAGCTAAAAAAAGTTCTTCCAAAGTATTGTCTATTACAAAAGTTCTCTAACAAATTATAGCCTACTAAAAGTCAAATGTCTTTACTATTTAATAGATCCAACCAATTGCTCCAACATGCATGCATTATTTAATGTTGAAAACACATCCCTATCTTTTGATGCAGACCTAAAAGTGGTCCTCATGAAAAAACTTCATAGGTTTAAATTAAGATTTAAGTTTATCTACATGGATTATTTGTTTGAACAAATTTCTACAAGAAAAATGATTTCAGTATGGTTTTTACTGTAAGTTTTTACTTCCTGATGTGGCTGTCCTACTAGCAGCCTAGTTAGTAGTCTATATGAGGTCTAGGGTTTAGGCTTACCTAAAGAGTAGGTATATAGTTCCTATTTTATCTCTTACTTGGACTGCCAACCAGCAGTTTCAATGAACCCGCGGGCGAAATTGATAGCCTATATAATAAGGGCTTGAGTAAAAAGTCTACACCAACGGTTTCAGTGCCCTCTCCCGCCCCTCGGTCTAAATAAAACACTCGGTATAAGTTACCTAACATTGGGTTTTATATAGTCCAGTTTCACCGGTGGTTTATTTATTCAAAACTGTTATTGGAAGTTCCTCTTACTTAATCGCCAAATCCTTTCCCTCCCTCCCCCGATCCCATTTAATCTCTTCCTGCGACCTCCATTTTCTTCCTCTCTGAAACGATTTGCCGGGATTTGTCGACAGAAGCCGCCCAACACCATCAGAAACATTCTTGCTCTAGACTTCTTTGTGTTTAGTCTTCTGGTTTTTTTTAGCCCTAGGTGGCCCTTCTCATGTCTAATTTGTCCCTCGACTCGACTTGGTCTATCTCTTCTTTCCTGAATTTTTCTCTATCCTGCAATTCAGACAAAGACTATCTACGCTTCCATGCATCTCTCCCTCAGCCCCTCGACCTTTTCTTTATTTTTTATGTCGTGAATATTTTTCAGTCATTTGTTTTTAATGTAATTAATAATGTGTTAATGGTACATTCAGACTTGCTATACTTTCTCCTACCAAAATCTAATTTGCTATTATAATTCAATTTCTTCCTAGAGGATTTAATGTGTATTTATTTATTTAATTCTCTCTCTCTCTCTCTCTCATTTGATGTCGCTCTCAGTCTCTTTCTCTCGTTTGATGTAGCTCTCAGTGTCTTTCTCTCGTTTGATGTAGCTCTCAATCTCTTTATCTCGTTTGTTGTCTATCTCTCTCTTAGTCTCTTTCTCTCGTTTGGTATTTCCCTCCCCCCCTCTCTCTCTCTCTATCCCTCTTCTCTCTCTCCCTCTCTCTCCCTCTCTCTCTCTCACTCTCGTTTGTTCTCTCTCTCCCTCTCTCTCTCTCTCTCATTTGTTCTCTCTCTCTCTCTCTCTCTCTCTCTCTCTCTCTCTCTCTCTCGTTTGTTGTCTCTCTCTCTCTCTCTCTCTCTCTCTCTCTCTCTCTCTCGTTTGTTCTCTCTCTCTCTCTCTCGTTTATTCTCTCTCTCTCTCTCTCTCTAGTTTTCTCTCTCTCTCTCTCTCTCTCTCTCTCTCTCTCTCTCTTTCTCTCTCGTTTGTTGTCTCTCTCTCTCTCTTGCTCTCTCTCGTTTGTTGTCTCTCTCTCTCTCTTGCTCTCTCTCATTTGTTGTCTCTCTCTCTCTCTTGCTCTCTCTCGTTTGTTCTCTCTCTCTCTCTCTCTCTCTCTCTCTCTCTCTCTTGTTGTCTCTCTCTCTCTCTCTCTCTTCCCTAGTTTGTTGTCTCTCTCTCTCTCTCGTTTGTTGTCTCTCTCTCTCTCTCTTTCCCTAGTTTGTTCTCTCTCTCTCTCTCTCTCTCTCTCTCATTTGTTCTCTCTCTCCTTCTCTCTCTCTCTCTCTCTCTCTCGTTTGTTCTCTGTCCTTCTTTCCTTCTCTCTCTCTCTCACTCGTTTATTCTCTCTCTCTCTCTCTCTCTCATTTGTTCTCTCTCCTTCTTTCCTTCTCTTTGTCTCTCTCGTTTGTTTTTTCTCTCTCCTTTTCTCTCTCTGTCTATCTGTCTCTCTCTCTCTCTCTCTCTCTGTCTCTCTCTGTCTCTCTCTGTCTCTCTCTCTCTCTCTCGTTTGTTTCTCTCTCTCCCTCTCTCTCTCGTTTGTTTTCTCCCTCTCTCTCTCTCGTTCGTTTCTCTCTCTCTCTCTCTCTCTCTCTCGTTTGTTTTCTCTCTCTCTCTCTCATTTGTTTTCTTTCTCTCTCTCATTTGTTTTCTCTCTCTCTCTCTCTGTGTCTCGTTTGTTTTCTCTCTCTCTCTCTCTCTCTCTCGTTTGTTTTATTTCTCTCTCTCTCTATCGTTTGTTTTCTCTCTCTCTCTCTCTATCGTTTGTTTTCTCTCTCTCTCTCTCTCTCTCTCTCTCTCATTTGTTTTCTCTCTCTCTCTTGTTTGTTTTCTCTCTCTCTCTCGTTTGTTTTCTCTCTCTCTCTCTCTCGTTTTCTCTCTCTCTCTCTCTCTCTCATTGTTTTTTCTCTCTCTCTCTCTCTCTCTCTCTCTCTCGTTTGTTTTCTCTCTCTCTCTCATTTGTTAGTTTCTCTCTCTCTCTCGTTTGTTTTCTCTGTCTATGTCTCTCTCTCTCGTTTGTTTTCTCTGTCTATGTCTCTCTCTCTCTCGTTTGTTTTCTCTCTCTCTCTCTCTCTCTCTCGTTTGTCTCTCTCTCTCTCTCTCTCTCTCTCTCTCTCTCGTTTGTTTTCTCTGTCTCTGTCTCTGTCTCTCTCGTTTGTTTTCTCTCTCTCTCTCTCTCTCTCTCTCTCTCATTTTTTTCTCTCTCTCTCTCTCTCCCTGTTTTTGCATGCTGCATCAGCGTCTTTAATAATATAAGATAGATTCCAAATTTATAAACTTTATTGTGTTAATTAACTTAAAAGCAATCAGTTTTTTAGGTCGTGATGTATTTTTTATGTATACAATGTCAATTATACAGATGCAAATAAAATTAAATGGCAAACAAAAAAAATAAAAAAATGAATTACCAACATTTCTAACCGTTGGTAAAACACTTAAAAAAAATAGTTAAAACTGTCAGAAGAAATGAAGTAATCGATGGTTAGAACCGTCAACTAAAATCATCGAATTCGAACACGAATTTTGAGTATTTCCATCGGTGCCTTCATATTCGTTGGTGAAGCAGATACACCGACAGTCAAGGTTTGCAAAATCGATACGTATCGGCCTTTATCGGCCGTACGGAAACTCATCCCCTTATGGGCCGTATCGGAAGGTTTCCTTACTTATCGAGGAAACCTTCCGATACGTTTCCTCCTAACGGTAGGAATTTTACGATCCGTGATTCACAGAATCAATGGGGAAGGAAGATCAGAGGATCGAACACCTTCAAAGTAGGAAACTGAAACTAATATTTTGAAAAGAAGGAGGAGGATCTGCTAAAACCAGAATTTGCAGCTACGGAAACCAGCAATTTGTAGCTACAGAAACCAAAAACCAGAAGGAAGCTACTGGAATTTCAGGTAAGCGATATTCAGATTCGCTTATTTTCTTCTCCGTGTGTTGGACTCTGGAATCCCCCTCTGCAGCAGGAAGTAAAACTCGGTCGGGTGTTTAACTTTGAATACCAAAACAACAAAGATAAAAACAGAAAAAGAAAGACATGAGATCGTATTATACTTGTAAGAACTAAGCCATAGAGTAAAGCTAGGTTCTACAATGAAAGTGCAATCAATGCTCCGACATACACTCCCTCTCTCTTCTTGGATTGTCTCTCTTTCTTTCTATTATTTTATTGTAAGAACTAAGATGAGTAAACCTAGGTTCTAGTGCATTTAATGCTCGAAGAGACACGTCTTCTCTCTTCTTTGATTCTATCTCTTTCTTTTTATTATTTTAATGCATTACTTTTCATGAAGGTCTAAGTCAAACTAGCAAAGTGCCAAGTTCAATAGACTTTCATCACTCGTATTTCTTCTTTTGTTTGTCTTCAGTGCCTCTTCCTCTTTACTATATCTCCTTCTATCGTTATACCAATCTACCAGTGGAGTAGGTTCATAACTATTTCAAAGCATGTAAAAGATTGTGTTTTATGCGCATTAAGACTGAAGCTTATGATATAGAAATCTCCATATGTTAAATAATCAATGGAATCTCCTAAACTAGGTGGGAACATTCACAATTTTGTAGGTGATTTGCAAGGTCAAGGACTTTCTTGGGTTTTATCTTGCCATTACTTTGGAAAATGAAGCTCTCGATGAAAGAAAATAGTGTTTATCTATAGTAAATCCAGGTATCCAATTAGTTGTAGCCTGTAGAAACCTGCATGCATATAGATTAGTTTTTTATGTTCATGGTGCATTGTCATTAACTAGATTCTCTATGGTAATAATTGGTGTATATCAGTACTACTGTTAAACTGATGTTTATTAGTATTTTTAGTTAGATTGATAGTGTTTTTAGATTTAGTATCACTTTTTATATAAATATTGTATTTAAGTGGTATAACTTGACATGTATGTACATATTAGATGCCACCAAGAGAAAGCAAACGTGACATTGGATGGGATCATGATTCTATGATTGACAATAATAGATTAAAGACCAAATGCGAATGGTGTCGACATGTAATGAACAGTGGAGGTGTGACTAGGCTGAAGTAACATATAGCTGGAGGTTTTAACAATTCTCAAGATTGTACAAAATGCCCAAAAGGAGTGAAAAATGCTATCAAGGAACATTTACGAAATTAAAAGAAAGACAAAAGGAAGATTAAAAAAAACGAGGAACAAGTTCTTTCACATTTGAAACAAGCTGAGGGAGAGCAAGAGTGCTTCAATATTGATGATGAGGATGATAGCGATGTTCCCCAAGAGAGGAAAGATTTATAAAGAGCTATAAGAATTACTCGACAAGAAGTTGAAGATTTGGAAGAGCAAGAGTACTTCAATAATCTCATGCACATAAGGGGAAGACATCAATAACAACCTCATTAAAAGATCCTTATATTTATGTACCAGAAGTTGCAAAAAAAAAAAGAACCTAGAGGATAGTTGGACAAGCAAAGCGACCCAGAGTTTAGGACAATGCATATTAAAGTTTTTTCTATTCAATCATATTCTGGCAAATGCAGCTAACTCCGTATATTACAAAAACATGATTTTTCAAATTTAAGAACTTGGTCAAGGAGTTAGACCACCAACTGCAAAAGAAATTTCTGTGGTAATCTGCATGCTGAAACTGAAGAGCTGCAAGATTATATCAAAGATTTAAAGAAGGAATGGGAAATGTATGGATTTGTATTATGTGTGATGACAGGTCCAACGAAGTTAAGTATTATAAATTTTATGGTATATAGTTTTAGACAAATTCCAAAATCTTTCATGTGTCGGTTGATGCATCAAATTTTGTTAAGGACCATCAATATTTATATAAGTTGATGGATAAAATTGTAGAATAAATAGGAAAAAAACACAATTCAGATTGCCCCATATAATGATGCTGCATCCAAAAAAGCTGCAAAGCTTCTAATGGAGAAGAGAAAACATCTGTATTGGACTCTATGTGCAGCTCATTGTATAGACCTAATGTTGAAAGTGATAGGAAAGAAACTTTTCATACAAAATGCGATGGAGAAAGCCAAAATCATAACAAACTATATCTATAACCATAACTGGGTATAGACTTTAATGAGAGAACATACTGGAAGTGAGTTGGTTCGTCCCGGAATGACAAGATTTGCTACTAATTGGATGACATTGTCTAGCCCTTATAAGCACAAACAAGGGCTTAAGTCTATGTTTACCTCTGAAAAATGGTCAAACTATCATTTGAGTAGAAAAACAACTGCAAAAGAGGTGGAGGACTTAGTTTGTAGTAATCAATTTTGAGATAGTGTGCATGAAATTGTTAAGATTTTGGAGCCAATTGTCAAAGTTTTAAGAATGGTTAATGGAGACAAGACGTCAACAATGGGTTATATATATGATGCGATGAGGTAAACTAAGTTAGCAATTCAAGAAGCTTCTCCGAGATCATACAAACAATATTGCAATATTATTGACGATAAGTGGAATCGTCAACTCCTCCATGACTTACATGCAACAGGTATGTTATTATTTATGATTTATTTGGAAAATAAATAATTGTAGAAATTAATTATATATTATTACTCTATATTTAATAATTTTGTAGCCCATTAGCTCAACCCAAAGTACCTATATACTCATAGAATTTATACAAACGAAGAGTTATTGCGAAGCTTGCATAAGGTCATTAAAAATTTAGAGTCAGATGAAGAAAAAGCATTGAAGGCTTTGTTTGAGGTAACTAATTATAGTATTTATTTTATATTTTAAATGATTATGCAAATTATTATGATAACAATGGTTAACTTTTTTTAGGCAAAAACATTTCGTGAGAAGTAAGGCACTTTGGGCTCTAAAATAGCTACTCAAGCTTGGAATAAGTCTGAGCGAGCTATTCTTTTAACTTTAGAAAATACTTTATTTTATATAAAATTATTTTTAATTATTTGTATGTTAGCAGCTGATTGGTGGGTTACTTATGGATTAGATGCCTCCATCTTAGAAAAATTTCCATAAGAATTGTGTCTCAAACATCATCATTAGGTTGTGAGAGTGATTGGCACTACTAAAAATATTGTCTCCGCTGGCGGTTGAATTCGCCAGTTGATGCACAATAATCTACAGCTGCTGGATCCAAACGTATTTCTCATTTCTATCAACATTTCATTGGCCCTTCAAACAAACAGATGTTAATACAATGAATTAGAAACTAAAAATAGAAGATAAATCTATATAAACAAAGTTGAATTGGAAGCTACCAACACAACACTTAATTTCTTTCTTCCCTTCTTGTGATTCTATCTGCCACAGCTTGATAATATAGACAAATATAGAAATGACCACCAATAAAGTCTATAAACAGAGAAATACCAAACTTGCGGCTATTTCTACTGATCCTATTTTTTGATAGTCATAGAACAAGATATTACCCTCTTTCAAGCTCTAAAAAAGCATCAACAACGTGGTAAAATTGAGTCATGAGAAGTTTGTTGTACTCCGTGCCACCTTAACATGAGAAAAAAAATTAGATATAACCACAGTAGACATTACCGTAAGAAAATCCAACTGTGAAACTGTGAACAAATACTAGATCAACCAACACAAAAAGAGGGGACAAGGAATAAGAAGAAGTTGAAGAAGTAGAAGAAGAAATATAGGATAAGAAAACATCATGGCATGATTACATTTTTATATTCAACACTCAAGTTCAACTAAACAATCAGAAGTAGACTTACTTTTTGAAGTTAAATTAATATAGGATATGAAGATGGAATCGTGCCATAGGATATGCTATGATGCGTTGTATCAACAATTAAAAACAAAAAAAAACAGCAAAGACGTAAGATGCTTTACTACGATGAGTGCTAGAAAATCTATTTCCAAAAAAGTAATCTTGAAAACATTCACTTGTTCTCCCACCTCTGATCTAGGGCGCGGGTGCAGGCCGGGGGAGGGAGAAGGGCGCGGGGTAGGGAGAAGGGCGCGGGGGAGGGAGAAAAGGGGAAAATCGTCCGACAACGCGTATCTACGCGTCGGCGCAGATATTTCAGCCGACGCATGAGCAAGTGTCGGTAGAGACAATTTGTCCGCCGACGCGTATTGGGTGCGTCGGCGGAAGTAATGGTGTATTCCCCCGACGGGTTTCATATTGGGGTGCGTCGGCGCTTAAGTTACTATCCGCCGACACTTGTAAGGGTGCGTCGGCGGACGAAATTGTGAGTTCCCCCAATGGGTTCGTACTGGGGTGCGTTGGCGCTTCAGTTTTGTGTCCGCCGACGCGTCTTAGGGTGCGTTGGCAGAAGTCTTTGGGTGTTCCGCCGACGGTTGGGCGGGATTCAGCGAAGTTCCGCCGACGAGACAAAAAGACCGTCGGCAGAGAGGTATTTCGCCGACGCAAAATTTCCCAACCGTCGGCCGACAACACTTTTCTTGCAGTGAAAGTTGACTGAATAGACCTTTCTTTGAGCCCACTGTGGAAAATCTCCAATTTGCTTGCCCAATGATCATCAATTGAGCCCACTGTGGCCTTCTTTGAGTTGTGATTTTAGTGCATAAAACTTAATTTGTTATCTGATGCCTGGTTCTGATAAGGTCTTTTGCAGTCACTTTTATAGCTCCCTGAAGTAGAACGCATGGACAAAGATAAATGAAGATCAAAATTAACACATTTCGAAACAACTAGCAATCATAGTCCATATACACCTTGCATATTTATTGAATAAAGCCGATGCATTCAAAACTTGTTATCATGTTCCATCTTAGCAAACATGTTCAAGTGAATCAATTGTAGTCTTTGTACAAGGATGATCAGACAGTAGCCATATACAGGAATTTGCAGTAAAACCACGACTAGTGCAGAAGTAAAAAAATTAAAATAGAAGTTTTAGAAGAAAACCTCAAACAAAGAGAAAATGATATAATGCAGTTCCAAATTCAGCTTCAATCTAATTATAATATCAAAGAGAAGACCAAAGTATTCTTATGAAAATGATATAATGCAGTTCCAAATTCAACTTCATTCACTTGATCCATATGAACCTCATCGTTACATGGAATCCTATAAATATATTTAAATAGAGGTCATTGTCCACAAAGTAGGTTCCAGATCATTAATGTGATGTTGCACTTATTGAGAGACACTCTTTTTCTTTTTTATGCTTCAGAAATTTACCAATGGACCCTAATGGTATGGGACAAGCAGTTTACATATATCCGGATAAAGAGGCATCAACAGAAATTCAGAAGCATGTAGGCACTAATGATATAATTTAGTAGGATGTAAGCAATAAACCCTATCAGAGCAAAGTAGACATTCCAGAGCTTGGGGATCTAATAGATGCAGACAGAAAACAAAATATAAGCAGATAGAGAGAACTGCTAATTCACCTATCGAATACTACAAACCAATAGTACTAGGACCGCTAATTCACTCTCAAATTTCTATCAAGTAGAGAGAAATAGAGAGAAAGAGAAACTTGAGAGAGAACTGAGGGTGTGAAAACAAGAGATAGAGAGAACTCAGAAATAGAATTTCAGAGATCCTAACAGATTTTCAAACAGAGTTAGAAATAGTGTTTCAGTAGAGAGAAAAAAAGAGAGAGAGGGAGAGAACAAACTGAGAGAGATGAATAGAGAGAAAATGAGGGAGAGAGGAATAGAGAGAGCTTGAGGGAGAGAGAATTAGAGAAAACCAAGACTAGGGAGAAATCAGAGAGAAAAATATGAGAGAAAACCGATCAAAATTAAAGTAAACATGAGAGAGAGAGAGAGAGAAAGATAAGAGACATTGAGGGAGATTCAAAATTAAAGTAAAAAAATTAATATGAGAGTAAACCGAAAGAGAGAGATTAAAGTAAACAGAAATCAGAGAGAGAGAGAGAGAGAGAGAGAGAGAGAGAGAGAGAGAGAGATACTTTTTAAGTAGAGAGAATCTGAGAGAGAAACCCACACATATCCTAGAGAGATAGAGATGAAGTCAGACAGAGAGAAAGATGAGAGAGAGAGAGAGAGAGAGAGAGAGAGAGAGAGAGAGAGAGAGAGAGAGAGAGAGAGAGAGAGAGAGAGAGAGAGAGAGAGAGAGAGAGAGAGAGAGAGAGAGAGAGAGAGAGAGAGAGATACTTTTTAAGTAGAGAGAATCTGAGAGAGAAACCGACACATATCCTAGAGAGATAGAGATGAAGTCAGACAGAGAGAAAGATAAAAGAGAGAGGGAGAAAAGGAGATAAAGTTTGAAACAGTTTTTGAGAGTAAACCGAGAGAGAAAAATGCCATCAAATACATTTTCAATATTGCTAATTCTATAGAAAACAGAAAGGTAACTCAGTTCAAAATACTAATAACTAAATTTAATGATTGACACATCAAAAGACACATAATGTACATGCAGAATTTCAATAAACAAGGGTTACGAACTTGTATAAGCATGACCGATCTTAAAACCTTCAAAAAGTTAAGAATATTAAACAGGAAAACGGAACAAACATGTAAGCTACAACATACCAGCAGTTATCGAGTCTCCTCGTGAATTTATAAATAACTTGATCGTACATGGTTTCAGTCCAAGGCATGATGCACTGAGATACCATTGTCTCCCCTGACTCCGCAGTTCACCTTTCAAGAAACTAATAACAAACATTACAAGAAGGAATAGACATTCATAAAGCAAGAGTGTCAAACTTACTAATTTAAACAACTATATAAAGCCAAAAAAATGATGCACATACACACCATATAACAGAACGATGTACAAGGTGGACATTACAGAGACCACTAGCCTATAATTTGGCACAGAAAAAAGAACAGAAAAAACTAAAGTACGGTGATCTCTTTCAATAACAGTAAAAGACATTAAAGCAAAGTCACACAACAAATACTGGCACGAGCTGTCCATTGAATTCCAATGGAGATTCAACGAATTTCAAAATCGGAGAGAGAGAGAGAGAGAGAGAGAGAGAGAGAGAGAGAGAGAAATCAGGGAGAGAGAGAGAGAAATCAGGGAGAGAGAGAGAGAAATCAGGAGAGAGAGAGAGAGAGAGAAATCAGGGAGAGAGAGAGAGAAATCAGGGAGAGAGAGAGAGAGAGAGAAATCAAGGAGAGAGAGAGAGGGAGAGAAATCAAGGAGAGAGAGAGAGGGAGAGAAATCAGGGAGAGAGAGAGAGAGAGAGAGAGAGAGAGAAATCAGGGAGAGAAAGATAGACTTCTCAGCAAATTACGGAACTACTTTCCATTCAGCCACTAGGGATGTAAGCTTCTAATAACCTATCAACTATCCATTCAAGAAATTATATTTAAGGTGCATAACGAAAAATGTGGATACAAACAAATAGAAACAAATCAATATACTTTGAAAAATAAACAAACTGCAACAAAAATTCAACAAAGATCTGCGACATAAAAAATAGAATGCAGCAGAGACTACACAAACAAGGCTGCAGCAAAATGCATCAAATCAATATAATTTGAAGAAAAAAAACACTGCAGCAAAAATGGGGAAAAACAGAAGAAGAATTAGCAATCGAGTCTTTTAACACGAGGAAGTTAAAATGGACAAGAATGCAGAAAAATAAAGTATAGAGAGGGATTAAACAAGGAAAGAGCGTACCTTTTTTCTGCGATTCACCAACAAACGAAAATTGGGACGATGACACGACTCTGTAAACAACACCGGGCAAATTAGGAGGGCTGTCGGCACAGACAACCAACTTCAGCACTATCGATTAAACACAAATTAGAGAGAGGGAACACAAAGAGAGAGGGAAAAGAAAAACGAAGTCTTTAGAGCTAAAACCCTTACCTTGAAGTTCTGGGGTGCTGTCTAGTGAACTCGCGCGACAGGCCTGCGTTGGAATCCTTTGTCTATTAGGAGAAGGAAACAGATTTGGAGAAGGAATGAGGTTAGGGCGGAGAAGGAAAGAGGTAAAGCCGCAGAGGAGAAAAGCGGTTTCCCGCGTAGGAGAATACGTCACCAGGGGAACGTCGGAAGCATTTCGCGCCCTGGAACTCTTGACTAAATCAGAGGAAACTTTCTAGGGCGGGAGAGGGAAAGAAGATGGCGCACGCCAATTACGCCCGTTACGCGCGTAACGGTGCGCGGGAACTTAGGTCCCGATTCAAATCGGGACCTAATAATTTCATATGGGCCCTTAAGGCCGGGCCCATATAAATCTGATCGAAATCCAGCCCAACTAACGGATTTCATTCCACCGGCGGCTGGGTCAGATTCAGCGATATTCCACCGACGTGTCTGACAGCCGGCAGAAAACTTTCCTTCCGCCAGCGGAGTATACATTTGTACTAGTGTGGAGCACATTTTCACTTATACGAACAAAGCAGAGAAACAAGTTATCGTATGAGAAATTAACAAAGTCGGTGTTTGCTCATTATAATATGACACTTAATGTGAAGCACATATCACTGGATATCAAGAAAGGAGTAAATATTTTGATCCTATCGATTTGACAAACATATTTGATGAAGAAGACCCACTATGTCTTAGATAACAGAGATGGAGGACCTTCCTTTAGATGAACTAGGAGATTTTCTACATCTACCTTTTGATGTTTTGGCTTTAGAGATGAATATTGATGTTGACAACTGGGTTGAAGAACAAATAGTTGCACCTACAAAAAATAGTGGAGAGTTATACCAAGTAGTAAACTCTGAGGAAACTACACAAGTGTTATTGGTAATTCATTCAAAGATATATATTTTACAGAAGAACAAAATTTTGACCATGCTACGCAAGATTCCAATCATGGTGCAAGAGAGAGAGACCAGGAAGTCATACTTTCGGTAGTGATGTAATTTTTTTATATACTTGAATCAATAAGAACATTGTGCTTTTAATATTGATAGCATTAATGAATATTTGAATTTTTCCGTATTTTTAATAAGTTTTCCTAAAGTATCCATGGCCATTACATGCATTTCCGAGCGTATCTATCTGTATCTACAATATATATCCGTATCCTTAAGGTCCGATACATTATGTATCTCCGATAATGTGAACCTTGCCGACAGTGGGGCAAACCGCCAATAAAAATATAGTACAACCAACCACGTATAGAACTTTATATTTTTTTCGACGGGTAAAGCATCATATTTGTCCCACAATTTTTTCTGCAAGTAGTAAACGTCAAGCTGCCCGTAGAAGCTTTCACTGACGCCACTTTCTCCGACGACTTCCCAAGTGCTGGTATATGTTCTACTGCCTATTATGTATAGACGGTCTACCGCTAGTGCAGACCCTGTTTTTAATGTTTAGGCATAACTGGCGACCCTGATTTTAGTGGACGAGTTGGAGATTAAGGTCCAAAAGATTTTTTAATTGAATAGAAAAGATTATAAAAGAAGTGAAATATTATGTGGAATCAATTGCAAGCTACGAAAAATTTCCATCTAAAAGACGATGAGCAAGGCAATTTATAAGGAATGGATTGCTAAATTTGGACATGGTACAAGCTTCAAAAAGGATATCGTTTTCGATTTTGAAAGATGAAATAGTCGTGCACATTGGTCGGGGTCAGTGTTTATTTAGTTTTCTCTTTTGAACATTCCGGACTCGGCCTTTTCATCTAAATCTTTCCGAAATTCAGAGAAACATCTTCCCAACAGAGTTTCTTAATTCAAGATTCCCAAGTTAAACCATCCAATTAGTTTTCATTCGCTGGGATATATTTTCCAAATTAAACCATCTAAGTCTCTAAAATTTCTTTTAACATTCATAATTACAACTCATCTGCACACTTTCTACGACGTGACTCCTCTCAAGAATCTTCTACGTGCCTGGTTAGAGACTTGCTCCTTAGATATCTTCTTCATCGAGTGGAGGTTTTGGTTACTTTAGAACTGAAGAACTGGTTATGGGCTCAAGACAGACTGTTTAGGAGCAAGGAGAGTAACTAGCTAGTGAAAACCGATGAAATTTTCTGTCCCAAAATTAAAAAGAGAGTTCAGTTTCAAGAAATAGTTGGACCGAAAAGAATAATTGATGGAGGGACAAAATTGGATCTCCACTTCTGTAGGAAGGAGATTCGAAAATTTGATGTCATCTTCAAATATTCTTTCTCTTAATCTCTCTTGGGTGTGCTTGTTTAATCTCAATTATGCAAAATTTTCCATTAAAACTCTTTAAGTTTCAAGACTACGTTGAGGCTTAAATTGAAAAATTTCTGAGTTCTAATCTACAATATTATTGAACACGTACATTCATTTATTTATGCTATTACATGATATATAGGAAAGAGGAAATAGAGGTGCGAGTTACATAGATATATTGTAGCCTTATTAGGTTGAAGCTCACAATTATAACAAGTAATGTTGCATAATGTTACCAAATATGCATATTCAGAAATTAGATCATTGAACCAATCATGAACATGAGTGGGAAGAGTGAAAGAATGAATTGTACTTTTTGAATGCCCATATCAAACCACATCTGGCCTTCCAATTGCCTCTTGATATATTCTTTCAAATGCTTCATTTATGCAGGAGACTAGCAGTTGTGGAGCTACAAATCCTTCCTCCAGGATCAAGGCAATAGTCAACTTGTCCATATAACTCACCACCATTGTACCTACACTCTGTTTGTACCATCATGTATAGCAATAAAATTAAACTATTAGTTATTTGTTGTAAACTTATGACTAGAATTCATAAACTAGATAATGGAGGACTTGTATGAAAGTCTTTATATTAAAGGATGCACTCGAAATGAATAGCTAAAACACTCTTTAGAGGCTAAAAAATATTACAATTAAGTTTAAGTCACTTCCATAGTGGTTACCTAGAGTACAGAGGCGACTTCCTATGTAACAAGGTTTTAGTGGGAGGAGTCCTACATATGTAGGTACATGTAAACAAAAAATTGTTCATAAGTTAATTCAAGATCTGAATAAGCCTTGTCAGTGGCTAGTTATTCTGGGATATGGATTTAATATTATTAACCAATATACAAATGATCACTCGGTAGAGGCACACATAAATAAAAATATTTTGATATGTACTATGATAATTAAAGTCGAGTCCAAGGCAATATATCCTGAATGGCTATCAAAGGTTGGATATCTTCACAGCCAAATAAGGATAAGATCTATATATGTTTCTAGCTCATACATATATATTTTGCATTGTTTTAACAAAATGAATTCACAGAGTTCAGCATACCTGAGGTGCTCCAGTAACAAAGAAGTAAAAGTTCTTCACCGGGTGGTTTGCTATTTGAATTTTTTCTTTCGGGCCAATCAAATTTGATACTGTCAAAGTAGTGTTCTTCAATGTTCCATATATATAGCGAGAAACCGCCTATTTCATAGAAAGCAGCATGCATGACATTATGTGAACGTTTCAGAGAGAAGAGAAAGTACAATCTAATTGTGCTCCTTATATATTTGGTAGGAAAAGAAGGGAAATGTTACTTACCTCATGGCCACGGATCTTCCTCAGCATCTTGAGTAGGATCCCAACAATGAAAACTTCCAAAGAATTTCTTTTCCTCTTTATAATTGCACTTGCTTTCGATATGAAAATCAATGGATTTACCTTGTCAACATTCTCACAAGAAGGGATTGGAACTTGTATGAAAGTGAAATTGTTTCCCCATGAACGCGTCTCTAACATCTCTTGGATGCTCTGGTATCCATCAATCATTTTAGTGTTCAGTAGCACCAGAGATGTCATATGTTTGGAGGTTTGTCCCATTCTTTTGTTGTAGAGGTGAATCCCATAGAACATTACCCCAACAACAACATCATTCACGGTCTGTTTGGAAAGATATCGAGGATAAGAATAACGAAAATGATATCAGTACTGCCATATTTTACTGAGGCTTTAAATCATGATGTAGATGTCTACCTAGCAGCCAAGTTGGCATCTATATTAGGTTTAGAGTTTAGGGTTCCGTATAGATTAGGAAGATAGATCCTACTTCATCTCTTAACTGACTGCCAACGAGGACGTCACGTCACGCTGTAAATCCTCACAGTAAAATATGACCATACACATCACCACTCTAAGAATAAATTAGCTAGTAAAAGCAAAAACATGTTTAGTGTTAATTATAAATTTAATTTAAATACTAAAATTGAATTGAAATTACGAATAATGACATTAAATATTTAATAATTTATTTATATTGAGAAATTAAATATTATGTCCAAAATAATGTTGAAAATTTTAAAACTCTATGAACGTTATTGCTATATTCTTTCTTTAATAGTAAGTACTAATTTAACAAATGATGTATTTTTCTTAAAATTTTCGTTATATATAGCCAAATTAATTGTATTACCTATAGAACATGATAAAAGTTTCTCTAAATTTAGTTCAAAATACCTATTTTAAATTAATTAGATTAGGAACGTACACTTTAAATTAACGAAAAATATTTTAATTAGTAACCAATTCAATAAAAGAACAACCATAGTTGTCAATGTAATTGATTTAAGTAATATTTTCTTACATGAACTTTAAACATAAATTTTTATTCATCAATTTATTATGTAATTTAATCCATTAATTATTTTTAAGTTATGTGATATAGATTATTACTTACCAAGTACTTTAATTTTTTAAAACTTGTCTTTATTTAATATTCAAAATAAATTATAAAATAAGGCTAACCAAATTTTTCTATAGTGATTATAATAATTAAATTTTTAGGAGAAGATAATTAATTTATAATTTTGAAACCTTATTCTGTGCAAAAAATCATCCTACTAACTCAAAATTATAAAAATCATTAATTTCTTTTTAGTTTATAATTTCATAACACCTAGTTTTATAAATTCCATGTGATCCAATGATTTGTAAATTTATTGATCTCCTAAAGAGTAACTTTGTCTAACTGGGCAATGAGTTAGAAATACATATATTTTTTACTTAGGAGTTGAGACCGGAAAAACAACAATTTTTCTCTTCATATTTTTTTATCATCTTCAGATACTGTGAATTATTTTCCAGACGCTTTTAATGGTAGTTTGCAAAAGCTGACTAGAGTGGGGTCCCTCTTCTTAAATCCATATTCTGGTTACTCACAAAAAGTGGCACCCTTAAATTTCAGTTGAGTATGGTCCTACCCCAACAAACTTCTTTCAAGAGCGTTGCCTAGCTCCTCCAGGTTGTCTCAGCAGAGGACGAGGGACCCCTCTTATCCTATTTCTTGAGATAGGGAGGGGGCTCCCTATCATGATAAGAGAAGGAAGATTGTTCTGATCTCCTCATTCCTCACCCAACCAAATCTCTTCTTATCCTATATGACAACTAAAGAAGGTTCCCTTGGTGATCAAAACCCGGGTCCTTGCACTATAATTGGGTCAACTAAAATGAATGTTTAGGTCCATATATCGGTCCTCTTTGAAAAACCGACCTTAAACCGACTTAAGAAACCTAAAATCCGGCCCCAATAAAACCCGGTTGGGTTTCAAAAACCCACTCCATCTCTGAACCAATGCCCCACTCCATCTCGTCCTTGAAGAACCCAATCATTCATCCCTCATCGTTTTATGTCTCAACCTAAAGTTAGGTAACTTGATCGAGTTGGCTTAGATTCTAAAATTGGGGACTTCCCACAAAGAGTAATGTTATGCGTACAACATTGTACACGTACAATGAGTACATCCCCCTCACTGTAGTGATGGGGTGTTAAAATATTCCTAATATGGGTCTCACTGCTAGAGTGAGGGGGATGTACCCATTTGTATTCGTACAGCGTTGTAGGCATAGACTTATTCTTCCACAAAGGTCCAAGTCCTTTTAAGGTCGGCCAACGTTCGGCCAGGTTGACCTGATCTTGTTCAACAGAACTGACTCTGATTTTCGAAGACACTGACACGAAAGCTCGGTTCAGAGTAGAAAATGACAAAAGAAACAAAATGAAAAACAGAAATGGCAAGAGGTGGATATGCATGCAGAGAATTAAGAAGGCGACTTACCCCTCCAACCTTGGTTTTGGCCTCACGGATTCTTTCCAGAGAAAGAATTACAGTGGAGAAGAGAACAGGCTCAGACTCGATATGGGGATGCCCCGATCTGATCGCACTCTTTCCATCTTCCACCACGGTGCTCTTCAAAACGCTGCGCGAGACATCGTACACTGTGTTCCAAATTCCTGCAACAGCTTTCGACACTCTCTTGCAAGCATTTTTCTCAATTTTAAACTTGAACTTTGATCCAGAGGGGAAGGAGAGAGGAAGAGAAGGGTCCTCTGCTCTCTTCAGGCAAGAAAACAGAGCACCCATGAGCGAGTACCCGTCTCCCAGTGCATGATGCAGCTTCACTAACACAATTCCCGCTGCGTCAACTGTTGGGTACTTGAATATATGGATTTCCCAGAGTGGCTTGTTCTCTGCGAAAGGTTCCATGGCTATCTGGCCAAGATACTTTTGCAGGTGATCTTGATAAGTTTCTGGTGCTAAGCCTTCTGGGAAGCGTGGCACCTTCACATGATCTTCTAGGTTCACCTCCACCTTCTTCCAGTATTCTACACCCTTTTCATCCCTTACCAGGACCGACGAGAATCGCGGGTTTATGGGCAGGAGTACCTCTCTCAGTACCTCGAACTGTTGAGAGTCATTTATGGGGATCTCCGATTCAAAAACAACGATAACTCCAAGCGACAGAGCCTTGGTGTGGATATACTGGGAACTGGGACTTAGTGGCACAAACTGTTCTTCTTCTTCAAAAGCTGCCATGGGTACGGGACGAGAATCTCTTGTTTCTTTTACGTGTGTAGCCGTGGAAACAGAGTACTCTACTTTTCTTAGATAGTTTAGTTTTATAGGGAATGGATATGATCAGGGCGTCACCGACTTCTAAGTACGATGATGATTCTTAATAGAGAAACGACACCTTTGATTGTATGTGTAGACATTAAATTCGCTTATCTGTGTTGTTCATTGCACAGTTGGGAAGCGGCTGCCCACTTTCTCCGTTGTCACCAAACAGATTGAACTTACAAGCTCTTGCTATAAATAATAATAGTACCGTAAAAATGACTTGAAGATACTTACATCTTTTGAATGTTTGGAGACGTCACAAATATTGGTGGCAGGTATGATACAGAAAAATCTAAACCTCAATTCGTGGCCTTAGTCGTGACAACCCATTGATGCATTAAATTAGCATGCACGCTAGAAGTCTCTGTAAGTATCCCATGGAAACGTGCATCCTTTTTCCTAGATATTCTGAGGCTGGGGGAGTCGATAGGTACGCCAGCCTGGTATGTGTTATTATCAGTGATTTATTACATTCCACTATGTCAGTAGTGGTCTTAAGTAATCCAAGTTTGAGATAATCAGATTCAATAGTAGATAAGGGGTCCCTAAAATCAGAGTCCGTCTTGTTCGACTCCGACGAACCAGCTGAGTCAATGGGACTCGGATCAAAGAGACCCGGCTACACAAATCCGACACGAGCTGTAACTAGCACTCCTTGCAGCAATTGCCATTTGTACAACTCCTTTTGTTTCTAGCATTTTAATGCTTGTTTTCTTTATCTAGTCATGGTTTATTGTCACATAACATAAACTAGAACCAGGAATTAAGTGGCAGAGATAAGGAAGACGAAAATGATGCAGAAGGAAAAGAGATCGTCGTCAGTACTGGCAGTAACTGCCTGAGACCGAGTTAATGGAGCAGAGATAATGAAGCACCCGAAGCAGCTCGCTGACTGCCATAAATAGTTCGGAGGGCGAAATTTACAAAAGTAAAAGGTATAAAATGATCAGAAACAGCATCTGCTGTCCTTCATCTGCTCCTTCCCAGCTGCATGCCCGTACTGGTTACTCCCCCAGTCCTGCCGCGGAATGTATTAATGGTAGTTGTTTAGATAGTCATCGTCGAAGTTGTTTACTACTGTCTCCTCATCACGTGCAACTTTTTGCTGGTTTGCTATTCTTTCATCCACAGCAAGCAACTCCTTACGAGATGCACCAGCCAAGCTCACCATGAGTAGTACTATAACCAGAAGCAGTATCACTTTCATACTTGATGCTTCAACGAGAACACAGAGAGAGACAGAGAGACAGGCCAGATGATCATATCTGAGAACCCAGAAGAGGTCAGAAGCAATATTTATAGAAATTACTAAGAGGGAGCACAAGGAAGTGGGGATGATTTAAAAAAAGAAGACCTGGATTGTGGGCGTCCCACTAGGGGTCATATCAACCTATATATAAGTCCAGATGGATATAGTTTTCTAAGAAGTGTAATTGATGTGGCAGAGAAGTATAGAGATCCACGCAGACTTTTCCAAATGGTAAATCGCCACCTTGCCATGAAATGGACCCAGGGGAAGGGAATTGGAACTTGATATTTTTGGGTGGCAATTGGCGTACTGGAAGTACATAGTCTTCTAGAGTCGGGAGTAGGTCGAGGAACAGGGAAAGCTTGTCCTCCGCAAATCAAGAAAATTAAATATGTATCGATGTGGTACTTATTAAGCTGTTGGATTTTCTTAGATGTTTCGGGACTCTAAATTGGGATGGGAATTAAACTTCAGTTTCAGTATTGCTGCCTAACTTCTTCATATACTGACATTTTGGTTACTTCAATGCCTTCCAAGGTGGTCCGACTGCGGGGATGAGCCTCTGCAGTTGGTTCCACGACACATGTTTCGTGATACTGCCATCTACCACTTGGCCTTAGTCACATGAGTTGGCACATTCTTCAGATCATGTTCGTGACTTGCTGCCTACCAGATTGATCGAACCTTGAGGACAAGCGTCTCTTGGGGTGTATTGTTGTGTAATAGGCCTTTAAAAGGTCCTAGTGGCGAAATATTAGGATTTTATATTAGAGATTAGACTATTACGCCTCTAACACGCCTCAATTAGAGATTTTATTAGAATTATGGTTTATTTTGTAAGTTCCCCTTTGGAGGGACAAAGTTACGTTTATTAGGTTTGAGTGGGCTGAGCATCTATTTCTCGTATCTCGCTCCACACCGACAAGAGGGATGTGACCTCCAGCAAAAACAAGAATGGAACCGTAGGCTCCTATGCTAGGAGCATCTCGGGGTATAGGTCTAACCACCCCGACTCCCCGTTTCTGGCATGCTATAGTGCTTGTAGTCTCTCGATTATCAATCACGAACTTACAAGTTACCAAAGATCTATAGATTATTTTTTTCACTAGAAGTACCATATGAGGAACACCACATGAATTTATTAATTCTTTTGCCTCTTAAAGAAGTACCACATGATCTCACTTAATTATTAAGCGTCTACTATTTTAAATATTCACTGGTTATAGATTTAGTAATGAGCCTTTTTAAAACTTTATGTTAAATTGCTTATTACTTTCTCGATGGCTGCTTCATAAATTCGTTCAACAGCTTCATTTTTGCGCAATACAGAAAAATTTTGATGCATCAAATCTTGCTTCCGCTATAACAGCTATTTTCAACCTGTTCCAATAGTAGAAATATGGCTTACCATGGCGGATCAGGAGAAAAACCCCCGTGCGTACTAATTATGTCCGACGCTCCGGTCCCATCTGTCGGTCCAGGTCGGCAGTTGGTTTAAGATATAGTCAAACTCTGGCTATCAATTAAAAAAACAAAAAATAAAGTCAACAATTTGTTTAAGATATATAAGAATACAACTTCAAAATTTTAAGAAACTGGTTAGAAGTAAACAAATTTTTTCAGCAATTGTTTTAAGATATAAGAATACAACTTAAAACTTTTAAGAAATTGGTTAGAAGTTTGGTTAAAGATATATAAGAGTACAACTTAAAACTTTTAAGTAGGTGTACATGAAAAGTGTTGTTTGTGTTAGCGTGACAATATTAGATACGAATGGGTTAATTCTTATTAACAAATCAGTAGGTTTATATACAACTTGATCAAGAGGCTAAATACAAAAATACCCTTGATGGGTAAAATTACAAAAATGCCTATACATAATCTAACATCCCCTCCTCAAACTCAAAATAGATAAAAATAACACATCTGGAGTGTGAAATTTAAGTATCAAAACCGCGTTGAAGTGAGCGATTTTATAAAATAATTAGCAGTCTGATGATAAGAGGGTATGTACAACAATGTGAGAGGAGTAATGCTAGACATACATTACTGTTTGCGTACACGGGGGTACATCCCCTCACTGTAGAGATGGGACCCACAAACACAATATTTTAATACCCAATCTCTATAGTGAGGGGGATGCACCCGTGTGTATGCAAACGGTAAAGCACACATAGCATTATTCATGTGAGAGTACCAAAAACACAATGATGTCGAACAAGATGACAATCGACCTCAATTTGTTTAGTCCTCTCATGAAACACATCATTGTGAGTAACCAACGAAGTCAAACAAGCTCACAAGTAGTGTTTGCAAGTGCACGGTATTTAGCTTCGGTATAAGAAAGAGTGACTGTATACTGCTTCTTGCTACACCTGACAATCAATGAGTCACCTAAGCAAACTGAATAACCTGTAGTAGACTGTCGGTCAATAACATCACTTGCCCAATAAACATCAAAATATGCAGACAAAGTAAGAGGTGAAGTAGATGAGATTAGCAAACCCCAATACAAACTGCCTCGAACATAACGCAGTATACGTAACACTGCTCCATAATGAACAAAACAAGGAGCAGACATGAATTGGTTGACTACATGAACTGCAAAACTGATATCAGGTCAAGTAATAGTCAAATAAATCAAACCACACCTCTTAGTTGTTGATAAAGAGTTGGATCAGAAAGCAACTTGCCATCTATGCCCCAAAGCTTTACATTAGCTCTAAGGGTGTAAAACTAGTCTATTATGTGTCAAACCAGCCCGATTGAGCAAATCAGAAGCATACCTGACCTGAAAAAAATCATAGCCATCAGATAAAGGGAGAACCTCCAAACCAATCACAAAACAAAAACTTAGATAAGCTTTAAGATCAAATATGCCCTAAAAATTATCACCAGTAATAACCATATCATCAACATAGAGCAAAAACAACACAATACCCCGAAAAGTCTAACGAGTGAACAAAGCAGAATCATGAGAACTTTGACTATGACCATACTCCACAATCCTCGAACAAAATGTCGAAAACCTAGCACAAAGCGCATGCTTCAAACCATAAAATGCACGACAAAGCTTACAAAACTGCCCAGAGAGATGTGTAAATCCTTGTAAAGGCAACATATAAATTTCAAACAAATACCAACGACGAATACAGCAATGACAATTAATAGACAAACAAACGTCAATCTAGCAACCAGAGAAAATGTCTCCTCATAATCAATACCATACTCCTGTGTATATCCCTTTATAGTGATCAACAGATCCATCTACCTTTAGATTGACTTTATAAACCCACTTACAACCAATTGTAGACTTACTAGGAGGAAGAATAACAAGATCCTAAGTATGAGCCTTAGCCAAAGCCTGTAACTCCTTAGACATAATTTGTTGGCAAAGGGGATCAGAGGAAGCTTCCTTATAGGAAGAGGGTTCATGAATTGAAAGAAGAGCAGACAAATAACAATAATAGTCAAGGAGACGTACCGGAACCTGACGATGGCGAGACGAATATCAAGACTGACCTACAGGACCCTCCAGGGTGGTCGACAGATGAGGTAGGAGGCAAAGTTGAAAACGAAGGCTGGTCTGAAGAAGGCACAAGAGTATCAAGCGGAGAGGGTGCAGGGGACACGGTGTCACCAATCGGCGAACCTGAAACAAAATCAGCAAAGAAGACACAAAAATCATATCATCTGGAAAAAGGTCAAAAACAACAGTGGGACACACATCAGACTGTGGTTTATGAGTAAGTAAAGAATAAAACACTACTTTTTCCTGGAAAGTAACATGACACGAAATATACAATTTATTACTTCGAGAATCATAACATGGAAAACCTTTTTGCTCAATACCATTACCTAAAAACACACACATAACGGATTTAGCAAATAGCTTATCGTGTTCACGAGCAGGAAGTAAAACAAAACACATGCAACCAAAGACATGAAGAGAAGAATAATTAGGAGGCATGCCATAAAGATGAGTATAATGCGTAGAGCCCATCAAAACCATAGAAAACAACTAATTAAGATAGATAGAGGTCAAAACCACCTCACCCCAAAAACATTTCGGAACAAAAGATGACAAAAGAAGAGTTTGTGCAGTTTCTAATATTCTAGTCCGTGTTTGCATTCAGCAACTCCAATTTGTTGTGGAGTATATGGACAATAAAGAACCATGAGACTTTAACAACATACGAAACCGATGTGATATGTATCCCCCCTTGAATTAGAGCAAAAAACTTTAGTAATTATAGAAAATTAAGTATGAACTATGGGGCAGAATTCAACAAATGTATTATAAAATGTTGAACGTAACTGTAAAAGAAAAATCTAGACAAAATGAGAATAATCATCATCAAACTCAACATCATAGGACAAACCATCCATTGATGGAACCAAAGGTGGTCCCCAAATATCAGAATAAATAACATCAAATGGGGCTAAAAAAAGCACAACATTTGAAGTAAATGTAAAACTGTATGGTTGCCAAGTTTACAACTAACACACTGCAACAATTCTGAAAAAAAACACGTCCCAATTGACCATAGTAACTCAGTTTATTTAGTGTAGAGTGAGATGCATGACCCAAATGACTAGGCCAAAGGGCAAACTGAGAACTAGAACTAGTAGTCAAACCTCAATTTAACAAAAAGTTTACACTAGAAGGAATATACTGATTATCAAATTCAAACAGTCAGCAACGCCCTATCCAAAGAACCTTCCCTGTTGATGGATCATGTACCTGACACCCAAAAAAAGTAAAAAGAACATGAAACTCAAAATCACATAGCTGGCCAACTTATAACAGATTCATTGATAGACTAGGAACACAAAGAACATCAGATAAACAAATACCAGAATTCGTACAAACTTAACCAGAATATGTAACAAGAAGTTTAGAACGATCAACTATATAAATTGGTGAAGAAGGAGAAGGAGTTGTAGAAATAAAAATTGAAGAATCAAATGCCATATTATTTGACGCGCGAAAATTAATAATCCAAAAGCCCTTACCTGAATGAGCAGACAAACTAGAAGCTGAGATAGTACCTTGGCCGAGGCTAATAAGAGCCTTGTTAATCATATCTTGGATATCTAATATGGTCAATGTAGAATTGGGAGTCTAATAATGAGTCTTCTTGAGCTTGACTGGATAGGTATATTTCATAAGTCCAAATTTCTTACGATAACAACATTGTACATGAGTCATACCACTAGAAAACATCGAAACAAGTCTGGTGACAGACAATTAGTGTACTTCCCCAATCAACCACAATAAAATAAAGAGTAGTGCTAGACGCACCTAGCGGACTCACCTATCAGTCGTCCATGTTAATCTAAGCCCTTAAAAATATTTTTTTATTATAAAATCTTATTTTCTAGAGGATAAACCTTAGGCATCAATGGTTTAGATTAACAAGTGTGTGGGATAGGTGCGTGGATTAAGTGCAACTAGCATTATTCTAAAATAAAACCAACTTGAATATCAGAAAGCACCAAAACTGATTCACTTACTCAAGGTAGGGTCAAACGATGCTGAACTGCCCAACAAAAAAATCATTGAGCACTGTATATCAACCCAAACAAAGGCACTAACAATCTGGTACGGTCTGGTTTAGTTTGGTCTGACCTGGCTTGGCCAGTCCGGTCTGATCTGGGCCGGGCCGGTCCGGACTGATCTGGTCTGTGTCCGGTCTTGCCTCGTTCACTCAAACTAGAGAACACAATTCTTCCTCGAGTAAGACTAGAGTAAGCTTGAACAACGACAAATGGATGACAGACATAGGGGCCGCATTGCGACAACAACGACAAAGGCGAATGCGAAGACGAATGCCACCAGAGTTGGAGCGATGATAGAACAATCCCTGAATGCAGAAAATCTTGTCCCAATACGATAACAAAAAAAAAACAATCTGATGAACCACCAAGTTTCCTATGAACATCTGATCCAAAAGGTTACAAAATCAGCTCAAAATCAGCTTGAAAACACAAACAGGGGAAACGGCCAAAACCCTAAACGCAGTGGATGAAGACGAGCCTTGAACCCAAGTCAAAATCGAGTCGTAATGAGTCCAAACCGAGTAGAGACGAGTCAGTACTGAGTTGCGACGAATCAAGACAAGTTTGTGCCATTGAAACATTATTATCGAGTCGGGGCCGAGTTGCCTCTGATACCATGTTAGCGTTATAAAATCTTATTCTAAAGGGTTAATTCTTATTAACAAAACAATAGGTTTATATAAAACCTTATTAAAATGTTAAATAACAAAAATACTCTTGTAATGTAAATTGCTAAAAATAACCAAAATAAAGTACATATTCTAACAGTTTGAATATGCTCTGATATATAGCCAAAACGTTAAATCAAGAATTTGCAAAAATATGCTAAACAAATATTGTAACAATATCTAATTTTAAAAAGAACAATGACTCGTGCACCGGTTGGGTGTGCGAGTCGGGCATCGGCCCTCTCACAAAGCATAAAATAATATTTTTTTTGGATTTCATAAAATATATTATTTTATTTCTTTGTGAGAAGGCCGGTGCCCAACTCGCACACCCAACCGGTGCGCGAATCATTACTCTTTTAAAAAATTCGACATGATTTCATTATTTCTCCATTAGAAAATGAACGAATTAAAGATTCAAAAGTTTCTAAATCAAGTCATAATAGAAATTTGTTTAGCTATATCCATGTATTAATATAAGAAATTCATTGTGAGCTATCCAATAGAACACATTTGGAAAAGAGAGATAATAGTTATACCCATGTAATAATATATGCTGACAATACTATTTTATACAAACTTAACTATTGAGTGGTGATATGCATACGGTGAATTTTTACTTTGAGTCTTTTCAGCGTGATGTGTCAACCTCGTTGGCAGTCCAGGTAAGAGATAAAATAGAAACTATCTACCTATTTTGTAGGTTACCCTAAACCCATATCCTTATCTGGATTGCCTACTAGGCTGCCAGGAAGACAACTACATTAGGATGTAAAACGTCACGGTGAATGTACTGATCTCATTTTTCTTAACTTCACTCATCCAACGGTTAACTATTATTCAGTTACTTCCTTCTATAGCAGTAATTATATTTTTCCCGTAATTCCGATGCAATATATATATTTTTTAAAATGTAGCTTAAAGATGCTATTATTATAAATTAAAGTTTAACTTCACTAAGTTATAATTATTCAGTTACCATATGATGTGTACTTTAGTAATTCTTAGACAATCAGTTATGAGTTTTGAGAAAAAACAAAATAGTTCCTGTCATTCTCATGCAATTCTTTTATTTTTTGAAAATTTATCTTGAAGATGCTGCCATTTTAAATTAAAGTTTAATTTCATTAAGATATAATTATTCAGTTACCGTATGAAGTGTACTTAAGTACTTAATAAACAATAGTGCTAGGAAAAATAGAATAGTAAAGTTCTTGAATATGGAAAAAAAAATATACTCATTTAGTTGTTTTTAGAGTATCCATATTTTTTTATCGCTTTCCCCTCCTTCAGTCGAAATTTTTCTTTGCATTCCCTTACTATAGTCGTCAATAATTTTTATTGTTATTTTGAAATAGTATAGCCTTCAATCGTAATTATTCTTCATGTTTCCTCACTGTAGCCTTTAATTCACCTTTCTCTTTACATTACCTTATAGCCTTCAACCAAAGTTTTTGTTCATATTCCCTTACTATAGCCTTTAATTCAAATTTTTCTTCATATTTCTTTACTATAGGTTTTGGTTCAAAATTTTCTTTATAACCTTTATAATAACCTTCACTACATTTTTTTCATACATATTTTTCTTCACATTCCCTTACCTTAACCTTTAGTCCAAATTTTTTCTTCAGATTTCCTTACTCTAGCGTTTAGACCTATTTTTTTTTTTTTTTCCACATTCCTTTAGGATAGCCTTCATTCAGAATTTCTCTTCATATTTCCTTACTATATCCTTTATTCCGAATTCTTATCCTTGTTCCTTTATTATAGCCTTCAACTCACATTCCTTTTCACATTCTCTTACTACAGCCTTTAATCCAAAATTTTCTTCATATTCCCTTTAAAGATAGACTTCAGCCCAAATGTTTTCTTCATATTGCCATAATACAGCCTTTAATTCACGTTTTTCTTTACATTGCCTTACTATAGCATTCAGTACAAAATTCTTATCATTTTTCTTTAATATAGCTTGTAGCATAAAGCTTTCATCGTATTTCTTTAATGTAGACTTCAGTCCAATTTCTTCTTCAAATTTCCTTAGTGTTGCCTTCAGCCCTAATTGCTTTTATATTTCCTTACGATAGCTTTCATACAAATTTTTATCTCATTTATCCAGCATTTAATTAAAAAAAAATTTTCTTTCCCTTACTATAGCCTTCCATACATGTTTGTCTTCATATTCCCATATTATATCCTTCAATAATAATTTTTCTTCATATTACTCTTCTATAATCAGCAATGTTTTAAAAACCGGACCGACCCGGCCAGTTCGACGGGTTCAACCGGAACCTGTGCATCTGGCGGTTCGGTTTGCTCTCAAACCGGCAAGAGGTTGAAAACTGGATGACTGGGACAGTTTTACTGGTTCGACTGGTGAACCGGTGAACCTCTGAAACTGGTTGAACCGGGTCTAGTTACTGTTGACCCAAACCAATTAAAATAAAACTCTAACCATGAAACCAAATTGATTATTTTTATATTTACAGCTATTATGGATAAAAAGAAGGATAAAATTTTTTTTAATATAGGTGAAGATGTGGTAAAAGATTTAGTTGGATTCTCTAGAAAATAAATTTTTTTAGAATAATTTTGTATTTTGGAAGGGTATTTTAGTTCTATAATTTAATTATATTTGATTTTAAAGTTAAAAAAACTATTTTTTATGATTTTAGAATTTTTACTTGTTTTTGTATTTTTTAAAATTATTTTTTGAATATAGATAATAGGCTTATAGGTAATAGGAGTTATGTTATAAATTTATTTAATGACTTACAACTCAGACCCGGTTCGGTTTTTAAAACATTGATAGTCAGTCTAAATTTTTAAAATTTTTCTTATAATATATTTAATGCACATTTTTATTATGTTGTCATACTATAGTCTTCTATCCAATTTTTTTCTTACATCCAATTACTATAGCATAATATCAAAATAATTCCTCATTTTTCCTTACTATAGACTTTAGTCCAAAAATTTATTCATATTCCTGTGTAAACTTTAGACCAAAATATTCTTCATGTTCCCTTATTATAGGTTCCACCGGGTCTCCCTTCAAGCGAGATTATCAATCTCTCTTCTTCTTCGAACCAACCCAACTCGAGATCTCATCTATCAACATTGGTATGATGCTACCCACTTTGGGCCCAAGCCCGCTTGGATTTACTTTGAGTTCTACCCCAAAGGGCTCATACCAATTGAGATGTTGCCCTCTTCTATAAACCCATGATCTTCCCCACTCCTAGCAAATGAGGAATTTTGTTTGCCTACCAAATATAATCGACTTTTCTGTTTCTCATTCTCCAAGTATAGCCTTAAGTCCAAATATTTCTTCATTTTTCCTTACTATAGCCTTTAATCCAAATTTTCTTTATGTTCCTTACCACAGCCTTCAAACCAAATTTTTCTTCATGTTCCTTTGCTAGTCTCCAATCAATTTTTTTCTTCACATTCCCTTACAATATCATTCAGCCCAAAGTTTTCTTTATATCCTTACCATAGCCATCAGCCAAAGTTTTTCTTCATATATCCTTCATTGTCTTTTAATCATAATTTTTTCTTCTTGCTCCCATACTATAGCCTTCAATCCATCTTTTTCTTCACATTCCCTTAAAATAATCTTCAGTTATTATTTTTCTTCATATTCGTATACTACAGCTTGAAGACCAAATCTTTCTTCATGTTCTCTTACAATAGAATTTTTCTCCATGTTCTCTTACAATAGAATTTTTCTTCATGTTCTCTTACAATAGAATTTTTCTTCATGTTCTCTTACAATAGAATTTTTCTTCATGTTCTCTTACAATAGAATTTTTCTTCTCTTACAATAGAATTTTTCTTCATGTTCTCTTACAATAGAATTTTTCTATCCACTTTTTTCTTCACAGTAGCATACTGTTCAAATATTTCTTCATTTTCACTTCTTGTAGACTTCAGGCAAAAATATTTCTTCATATTTTTTAACTATAGAATTTAGTCTAAACTTTTCTTCATATTCCCTTATAGCCTTCAATATTTTTTTTCCTCTTCACACACCCTAATTATAGCCTTCAGTCCAAATTTCTTCATATTTCCTTATTGTGACCTTCATTCCAAATTTTTCTTTATTTTTCCTCAATATTGCCTTTAATCCAATTTCTTTTGAATGCTCCCATACTATAATCTTTAATACACTTATTTCTTCTCATTCCCTTGCTATAACCTTCATTTCAAATATTTCTTTGTATTCCCTTATTATTGCTTCTATCCGAATAATTTCTTCATATTCCCTACTACAGCCTTCAATCCATTGTTTTATTCACATTTCTTTTCTATTGCTTTCAGTCCAAAATTTTTAACAAATTTCCTTCTTATTTGGCCTTCAGTACAAACTTTTCTTCATAATCCCTTAAAAAAAACTCTAATCCAATTTTTGCATGTTCCCTAAATACAGCCTTACATCCATTTTCTCTTCACATTTTCACTATTGGGTTCAACCTACTTCTTTCTTTACATTCCCTTATAATAGCCTCAGTTAAAGTTTTTCTTCATGTTCCATTCCTGTAGCTTTCACTCCAAATATTTCTCAGTATTCCCTTACTATTGCCTTTAATCGAAATTTTTCTATATATTCCTTTGTTATAGCCTTTCATCCAAATTTCTCTTCACGTTCCCTTCAACCCTCTTTTTGATTCGCATTCCCTTACTTCAGTCTTCAGTCCAAATTTTTTTATTAGATACCTATACTATATCCTTTAATCATATTTTTCTTCTTGTTGCCTTCAATCCACATTTTTTTTCACATCCCCTTCTATAACTTTTCGACCAAAAATTTTCATCAAATTCGCTTACTTTAGCCATCTGTCCAAATATTTCTTTGTTTTTTTATTACAGCCTTAGTCGACATTTTTCTTCAAATTCCCTTACTATAGCATGTAATCCTAATATTCTTTGTGGTTCCCTTCTTATATTCTTCAATCCATATTTTTCTTCATATTCCCTGTAGCCTTTAGTCCTAATTTTTCTTCATATTCCAGTACCATAGACTTCAATCCAAATATTTCTTCATATTCCCTTTGTATAGCCTTATTCCATTTTGTTGTTCCCTTGCTATAGCTGTGTATCCAAGAAGCTTCAGACATCAGGTTCTCGTACAGGGATTCACCATTGATTTCCTTCAGCTGTGTATCAATGAATATCCACTGGGAATTGAAATGAGCTGGGCTATTAAAATACTGGTTGATTTCAGTAATTAACACAAGGATTGGATGCTTGTCATTTGAATATAGGCAATTTTCAATCAAGGTGGCCGCGCCTAAGGAACATGGCAGTTTCCAGGATATGATCATAAACCTCTGGCATTTTATTTCATTTTTTAAAGAGATTCTTGAATTCTCATTTTCAGTAACAACCATTCTCTTAATTAAAGCAGTCATCCATAAAAACCAATGAGAAAGAAAAAATAAAAATAAAAGAAAAGCAGAGTTACACGCCAAATAGAGACTCGTTCATGTCCTTGTGATAACCTAATCTGTTGATTAAATCAACCATCCATTTAAAACCAACATGAAAGAAACGGAAACATGAACCGAAGTCTCACCATTAAATATCAAAATTGATTCACAAAAAATCACCTAGTTCTAGCAGCAGCAGAGAGAAAAAGTAACTTACGCTTACATGGACTTATGAGCAGAGACTACACAAATGAGAGCCATTTACAAGAGATCCGAATAAAAAGAAGTCCAGAAGCGGGTCCCTGGAAGCACCCAACAATTCGAAGGACTCCGCCTGGGGAACTAAAAACAGAGGCCAAGAAACGAAGAAGAAAATGAATAGTTTCTAAAAGACGAAAAAATACCACTCCCAAGTGAAAAGAACCCAGAAAACCAAAACAAGAACCCAAAAAGATGAGAAAAACTGGAGGAGATACCGATTTACTTTCTAACATCTCGGATTATCTCAACCTGTTCGCAGAGCGAATTTTTCAATCATTTTCATCTAAGAGAAAAGAAAAAGAAAGAACCTCCTTTGCAACACACATTGGCAACAGACGGACGATTCAGAGGAATGGGGGCTTCTATCTTCCTCAGCGCGGATGAAACTTGAAATGGTGGGACGAATCCTCCAGGGAGCTCAACATCTCACACCACTTCCTCCTCCTCCTACGATGGCCAGTGAGGGTTTCGTAGGAAGAGGAGGAGGCAGCGGAAGACATTGAGACCACGTCTTCCGTCGCCTCTCTGCGCGCACTCGCTCTCTGAGAAGTGAGAAGGAAACGAAAATTACTGTGGCGGGCGATTGCTTTATGAACTATTCGGTTAAAAATTCCGGATACAAGGATCCGAATAATATCGCCGCTTACATTAGCTTCCAAGTTTTTCAAACTATTGACGGTTTATATTTTTAATATAAAAAAGCATGGTACCTTGATTTCTAATTACTATCGGTGACATTTGCAGATCATTTTCAAACTTTAATTGGATTCAATGATTCTATTAATTAGAAAATAATAATAAGACGTATTTAAATTTTAAATTTACAACTCAGTTAATAAATTTACTAGAGATGCAACAATTAGTGATGATTATTAACTGATGATGCTTCAAAAACAATACTAGGTACAACTTACTCACGGATATTGAGGCTACGTGATTTTTTTAAGTTTTATAATTACATATTATTTATCAAATGTTGATCTATGACATGTGGATTGTATTTAATTATTCAAGCTACTGATAAAAAATCGTAGTGTGCCGGCAGAGACGAAAAACGCGCTGGCGGAATTTCTACTGGTGGAAAGGATATTGTCGTCGACGAGAGCGTCGGTGGACGCATCCCTTGGCGGAAAAGCCCGTCGCACAAGCGGATCTCCAACCCGATGGTTGCAACCGCCAACAGATATCATGTCATCAGCGGACAAGATTTCCTCTATATAAGTTGTTTGTTTCCACTGTCGACTCCACCATTATTCCTTGCTCAGTGTCACAAGCCATGTCTAGACCAGAGTGGCAACGTGCTATGTTAGATGAGATGCATGCACTTGAGGACCAACATACTTGGGATTTATACAATGCCCCCCAGGTGCAAAAATTGTTGGTTGAAGGTGGGTATATACAGTAAAATATAATGAAAAAGGCGAAGTTGTACAATTTAAAGCACGCCTTGTGGATAAAAGCTATACTCAAACCCTTGGGATCGACTGTGGTGAGACTCTCTCCAGTTGCTCGTTTAAATTCTGTTTGGGTCTTATTATCTGTTGCATTCAATAGGGTATAGTCCCTACACTAGTTGTATGTAAATAATGCTTTCTTATATGGAGATCTCCAAGAGGAGGTATATATGGTGCAACCTCCCGGGTTCGTTGCTCAAGGGGAGGAACACAAGGTGTGTAAATTGCGCAAGTCATTGTATCGTTAAAATAGAGTCCCAGATGATGGTTCAAAAAGCTGAGTCAGGTAAAGTTCTCATTTGGTTTCCACCGTAGTGGATTTGATCGGTCGATTTTTATTCTGAAACGATAAAGTGGGATAGTTATTGTGCTGGTATATGTGAATGATATTATTATCTCGAGAGATGAACATGTTGGCATAATAGAAGTCAAAAAGTATCTTGCACCAAGGTTTCAAACTAAGGACCTTGGGTCTTTGAGATATTTTATGGGCATTGAAGTAACATGAAGTGCAACTGGTTTATTTTTTTACCCAAAGAAAATGTGAGTTGGACATGTTAACAGAAACAGGTTTGTTAGGCACGAGACCAATAGAGCTCCCACGGACCCGAATTGCTCTTTTTTATTCAACATTGATTCTCCAACACTAGAAGATAAGGCACGCTATGGAAGATTGGTTGGAAAATTATTATACGCAACAGTCACAAGGCCAGATATTACAATTAACCTTGAAGTAGTTTATAGAATTCTCAAATCTTAAAAGAAATCACCAGGTAAAGGAATTCTAATTTGCAACAATGAGCAAACAAATATAAGTAGAACTTCGAGTTGTGGCTCACACTACTTGCAAACTTATGTGGGCTAAGTCCTTAGTTACTGAGTTTGGCCAGGAAGTAAAACTGCCTACGCCAATGGAGTGCGATAATAAAGATGCAACCTTCATTGCCAACAATCCAGTTTTTCAAGAGCGAACAAAACACATTGAAGTAGACTGCCGGTTTATTTGAGAATAGGTGATGTCTGGAACTATCTCTACACCGTTTGTGAGAAGTGAAGACCAAAAGGCTGATTTGTTTACCAAAGCTCTGGCAGGAATCAGAATTAAAATACAATGCAATAAGTTGGGACATGATATATACATCCCCAACTTGAGGGGGGTGTTGATACGTGCAAGTCATCGTCACGTACAAATATTTCGGACAACGAGAAGACATTTACAGCAAATCAACCTTGTTCTAGGTGTCCTAATGGGAAACTAATATGTACATAGACTTAGAGTTAGATTAGGATTTTATTATGTAACTCTATAAATAGAGTATATGTATAGAATTATTTCATGGCAAAATAATTCCCTTGCTTCATACATCTTTTAAAACTTTCTTTCATTTTCCTTATTACAGACATTTTCTACATAATACCATACTATATCCGTCACTTTGAAATTTTACATCACATTACCTTAATATAACCTTCTTTTCAGTTTTTTACATCAGATCCAATTACTATAGCATTCGTTAAAAAAAATTTTGTATTCACTTTTTGTAGAACTTTTCTTCATTTTTCTTTACAATAGCTTTCTGTTAAAAAAAACAAATTGTATTCCTTACTATAGCCATCTTTTCAATACTTTTTTTTCATATTTCCTTACAATAACCTTCTTTAAAAATTTACTCATACCCTTACTATATACTTCTCTAAAAATTTTATCATTCCTTGACTAACCTTCTTACAATTTTTTTTCATAATACTTACTCTTGTTCTTACAAAAT
The DNA here is from genome assembly GCA_022405105.1 of Aristolochia contorta. Taxonomy (NCBI): domain Eukaryota; kingdom Viridiplantae; phylum Streptophyta; class Magnoliopsida; order Piperales; family Aristolochiaceae; genus Aristolochia; species Aristolochia contorta. The sequence goes on from CM039668.1 coordinate 3,653,925, forward strand.
ACTTCTATGTTCCCCAATATAGCCTTTTTCAAAAAAATTCTTCATGTTCCCTCACTCTACCTACTTTCATAATTTTTTAGGATAATGATATGTGTACGGTGAGAAGGAAGCCCGTTGGGTACTTCCTATGACGTGGATGCCACAAGTAGCAGCCACGTTATCATCTACTCAAGGGTTTAGGGTTTAGGGTTTAACATTTAGGGTTTATTGGGTTTAGGGTTTAAAATTTCGTCTGGGGTCCTCCATGGAGCTTCTAGAAATGTCGATAAAGAACAACATCAAGCGGTCTAAGCAAAAAATCCTTCATACTCTCGACACAGTTATTTCCTTGGTACTATGAGCAACAGGTCAGTACTTATTCTTTCATATTAAATTTTCATAACTACACAAAGATAGTTTATTAATGGATTGATGTTTTTGAAATTAGAGAAAGGAAAAAGGGAGAGATCTTTAAGTTTCTTTCATGGTTATGTTGGGGCCTATAGGAAGAAGGATGGGACGTTTACTACTGAAGGCACACGCGAGAAATGTATAAGTTTCTAAGTTCAACATAATTCATAAGTTACTATATAAGATAGGAAACTAATATATTTCTATATTGTGTTCTTCAGGAACATTTACGCTATGAAGCCATTACTCGCCAGATCTCTGAAATGCGGGACCCCGAAGATTTGAGATCCGTATTGGATCATTTGCATGATGGACATCACAGTGGATACAAGAGGGGTTTTGGCCATGGTTATTTTTGTGGTTGGGTGAGTCGTTCGCGTAGGTCAGCGTCCCTTCAAGAAACTGCAGCACTGAGGGAGGAAGTGAAGGAGTTGAAGGAGAAAGAAGCTAACAAGCAGAGGGAGTTAGCAATTACGAGGGAGAATACTTCACAGAAGGAGCTGGCAATTATGAGAGAGCAAATCGCCATTTTGACACAATCACATTGACAGCAAACACGTGTTATGTTATACCTTTCTTATTAACTAATTAGGATAGGCGATAATCGTGATTTTCAATCAAATGCTAATTATTTTCTTTAACTTATGTATGCAAGCGATAATAATGAAAATGTCAATGCTGATGGAGAGGGTTGAGTTGGGGACTCGTGAAAATAGGCATGGATGTTATGGGCAACGTGGCTAGCTTAACCATTTTTTCGTGCAACTTAGTTATTATCTTTAACCATTTTTTGGGTAATCTTTGTTAGCTTAAATTTTTTTTGTGCTTAAGCATATAACATCTATCTTTTGCTACCTTAATATTTTTTTTTTATGTTTATCAATTTCTTCTGATATGGAATGTTGTAAAGATACATTATATTGTAATCAAGTTCAAAGACACGATGATCCAACAAGTGTATAGTTGATTTAGTTTTAGTTGATTGTGCAATAGTGCATTTTAGTTTATGTTATCCAATTTTTTGTATTCTTTGAATTAATGATGATGCAACAGGTTCATGATTAATTTAATAATCAAACAGGGAAAAAATTTGTAAAAATAATATAATATGTTTTATAAATAAAAAGTGATTTACCGGCTGTTGTTAAAACCACCGGTAAATAAAATGTGAATACTTGCACCAGCGGTTATAATGACCGCCGGTAAAATGCCCAAAACATTAAATAAAATTTTTTTTCGGCGTATTTATTTTCACTAAATAATACGTATTTTTGTGCCGTTGTGCCGCCGGGAAGGCGTTTACCGTCAATCGATAAAGTGGCGCAGGATTTACTGCCCTTTTATACTTGCGGTTTTAAAGGCTTTAACCTCGGGTAAACCCCGCATTTCTGGCAATGTCTGTTGCTGCTGTCCTTCATCTGCTCCTTCCCAGCTACATGCCCGTACTGGTTACATCCCCACGTCATACCGCCAAATGTAATCATGGTTGTTTAGATAGTCATTGTCGAAGTTGTTTACTACTGTCTCCTTATGACCTGCAACTTTTTGCTGGTTTGCCATTCTTTCATCCACAGCAACTCCTTACCAGATGAACCAGCCAAGCTCACCATGAGTAATAAATCCAGAAGCAGTACCACTTTCATACTTGATGCTTCAATGAGAACACAGAGAGACAGAGAGATAGACCAGAAGAATATCTGAGAACACCGAAGAGGTAAGAAGTAATATTTATACAGATTACTCACGGGGAGCACAAGGAAGTGGGGATGATTTAGAAAAGAAGACCTGGATTGTGGGCGTCCTACCAGGGGTCATGAAAACCTGTAAGTCCAGATGGATATAGTTTTCTAAGAGGTACTGTAATTAATGTGGCAGAGAAGAATAGAGATCCACGCAGACTTTCCCAAATGGGATATCACCACCTTGCCATGAAATTGACCCAGGGGAAGGGAATTGGAACTTGATATTTTTGGGTGGCAATTGGCATACTGGAAGTACATAGAGTCTTCTAGAGTCGGGAGTAAGTCGAGGAACAGGGAAACCTTGTCCTCCGCAGATTAAGAAAATTAGAAATGTATCGAGGTTGAGATGGGGTATAAAGCAATTCTCATTAAATTGCTTGATTATGATCATCGGTTACCCAAAGCTTTAAAGCATTGAGTAACATGGCGGCTCTCACAGTCAGAGTTCCCCCGCTCTATCCACCTTGCCGGTAAGGAGGATTGACATGCTGATGTTTTTCCGGTAAAGTTTTGTCTTTGATTACATTGGGGATCAGATCTGAAACACGAGTTGTATGATGTGTTATCAACTGAAGCTATGGGGAAATTTGATTAAAGTGGCTTCCTTATCCTCTGCTCTATCTGCAGTTCTCTGTTTGATCTTTTATATAGCAAAGGATTCGGTCAGTTTGGAAAATAAAACAAAAGCAGAGTTACGCGTTCATGTCCTAGTGATGACCTTGTCTGTTGATTAAATCAACCATCCATTTAAATCCCGCAGGAAAGAAACGGAAACAGGAACCGAAGTCTCACCATTAAATATCAAAATCGATTCACAAAGAATCATCGAGTTCTAGCAACAGCAGACAAAGAAAAGTAATTTACGCTTAGATGGACAAAAGAACAGAAACTGCACAAAATGAGATCCGTCTACAAGGTAAAAAGAAGTCCAGAAGTGGGTACAATTCGAAGTACTCAGCCTCGGGAACTAAAAACAGAGGTCAAGAAACGAAGAAGAAAATGAATAGTTTCTAAAAGACGAAAAAATACCACTCCCGAGTGAAAAGAACCCAGAAAACCAAAACAAGAACCCAAAAAGATAAGAAAAACAGGAGGAGATACCGATTTACTTTCTAACATCTCGGATTATCTCAACCTGTTGGCAGAGCGAATTTCCAATCATTGCCATCTAAGAGAAAAGAAAAAGAAAGAACCTCCTTAGCAACACACATTGGCAACAGACGGACGATTCAGAGGAATGGGTCTTCTATCTTCCTCAGCGCGGATGAAACTTGAAATGGTGGGACGAATCCTCCAGGGAGCTCAACATCTTGCACCACTTCCTCCTCCTCCTACGATGGCCGGTGAGGGTTTCGTAGGAAGAGGAGGAGGCAGTGGAAGACATTGAGACCACGTCTTCCCTCGCCTCTCTGCACTCGCTCTTGAGAAGTGAGAAGGAAACGAGAATTATTGTGGCGGGCGATTGCATTTTATAGTTTTATGAACTATTCGGTTTAAAATTCCGGATACTATGATCCGAATAATATCGCCGTTTACATTAGCATCTAAGTTTTTCAAACTATTGGCGGTGCACCTAGCCCATGTACATGTTTGACGTACAGGTTAATCTAAGCCCTTAAAAATATAAAAATAATATTTTTTATTTTATAAAATCTTATATTTTAAAAGATAAACTCACTGTATTAATAGTTTAGATTATCATGTATGTGAGATAGGTACGTGGGCTAGGTGCAAGTAGCATTAATAAGAGCATGGTACCTTGATTTCTAATTACTATAGGTGATATTTGCAGATCATTTTCAAACTTTAATTGGATTCAATGATTTTATTAATTAGAAAATAATAATAAGACGTATTTAAATTTTAAATTTACAACTCACTTAGTAAAATTAGTAGAGAATGCAACAATTAGTAATGATTATTAACTGATGATGCTTCAAAAACAATATTAGGTACAACTTACCCACGGATTTTTTTTTCAGTTTTATAATTGCATATTATTTATCAAATATTGATCTATGACATATGGATTGTGTTTAGTTATTCAAGCTACTGCTAAAAACTTGTAATGTGCCGGCGGAGACGAAAATGTGTTGGCAAAGGCAAAAAACCACCGGCGGATAAGATATTGTCTTCGACTAGAGCGTTAGTGGACTCATCCCCCAGCGGAAGAAACTGTCCCGCGACGGGTGGCAAGTCGCTGGCAGAATGATTGAACGTCAGGGATAGCGTAACTTTCGGTGGAAAGCTAGTCCACCGGCGAGAGTGAAACCGCCGATGGATGCCATGTCGTCGTCGTACAAGCATTCCAACGGATGCCATGTTGCTGCCTCCGCCAACGAGAAAAGGCCCACCGGCAAAAGCCTTCCTCCATGGGGGGGAAATACTTTTGTCAGTAGTTTGAACAGTCAGGGGTTCATTTTTTAAATTTAAAATAAAATTTATTCATTTTTTAAATTTAAAATAAAATTTATTCATTTTTTAAATTTAAAATAAAATTTATTCATTTTTTAAATTTAAAATAAAATTTATTCATTTTTTCTAATTTTCTATATACATGTTCAATTCATAATCAATAAACAAATTACCAGTTTTAATTTAAAACTAATTGTGATACAAAAATAATTAAAATATAAAAAATAATATAAGTCAAGAAAGAAATCTCCAATATTAATAAAGTTCAAGGTACACCTAAATGTTTATAATTGACAGACAAAACAAATGTTTCAAAAATTTTACACCACAGGTATTAGATGTCATACAAAATATTCACACTGTGTAAGACGTCGTACAAAAAAACATTAATTAACAAAGAGATTAAAATCAGCAACGCGGATGGTCACACCTATCTTGGTTTGAAGTTTTTGCACATTAATAAAAGTTTAACTACGTTATTGTCATAAATTCAATACTGAAACCGAATTTGAAAATAATACTAACCCAGAGATGACCAAGCAACAATCAGTTGTGTCAGTTGCAGCCGTTGTTGCCTCATGGACTATCTCCTCCTTAATTGCTCCTTATCTTGTCTTTGTTTTCCCAATTCTTTACGTAGGGCTAAATATTCAGGTGAGTTGGTAGAAGTACTCGTAGAGGCACCCCTTCGCAGTTTGACACTAGTTCCGAACCCTCTCTCGTAACCCCCATGACGCCCTTAAACACCTTATCCAAAACAGGTGTCACCTACCTGGGGTCCTTGAAGGTCTCGACATGTTGTTCATTGGCGCATCGGTGAACTGCCTCTGCATAAGAATAAAAAAGATTATTTAAACGTTCTTTTTGTCTGAATATCAATTGTAATGAACTTGATAACTTACACATAGTTTCATCGTTCTTTCATCTGGATCAGTCTCATCCTTCCTCTAGTAGGCTTTGAGGTACACTGTCAAGAAGGCGTAGTTGACGCCTTTGGCCGTACACTATAAATAATTTAAATGACACATCTAAGTATTGTAGCTTGAAAATGGAAAACCAATGACAAACAAAATATTAAAACATATTATTTCTTCTAAAAATAGACCAAGGGACTTCAACCCAAGTGTATGTCTTGTCTTCATTAGCTGTCGTTTGATCTTATTCTTCACAACAATTTCTACTTTTTTAACCTTATCCCAATATGCAACGAGTGCATCCCAGTTTTTTTTTTTTTTGTTTGAGTCATTTAAGGGATGGGACAGTATTTCTAGGCTTTGGCATAATTAACTTGTGGAACCTCCTGTGACGTGGATGCCATCTTTTGGATTTTTTTTTCATATTTCCTTACTATAGCCTTCTTTTAAAATTTTCCCATTCTCTTCTTATAATTTTTTTTATAATACTTACTATAGTTCTTACAAAATAATTCACTAGCCAAGACGAGTAGGCTGAACAAGCCGGACCCTGAAGCAGTTTTATAATCATGTTGAGTAACTTAAAAGTAAATTCCGGTAGATTGTCCTCTACTCGCTTCCCAGAAACAGTGAATAAGAAAGAGAGATTCATTTGGTGGACGAGTTCAAATTAGGCATATCATTTGTTTTCTACTAAAGTATTCATATCGATACTTTCTCTGATCAATAATGCAAAAGATTGATGCTACATTGATAGTACCAGCAGAGGAATCAGATTTTTTCATCTTAATTGTAAATCTACCACGAGCATCCACCAACAAAATTAGAAAGGTCAGTTAGCACTCGCAGACTCACGGCTCCTTCCCATTAGAGGCAAAATCCAGATTTATTTCCTTCACACCCGAATGAAGCTCCGGCAAACCATTCCCATTGCCCCTGGCCTCCAGTAGATTCTCCTCTGAACTGTTTGAAGGAAGCTTGACGGGGGAAGAATTCTCTGCGGCTTCTTTGGGAGAATCATCGGAATCTGAGTCTGAATTGCCTGTATCAAAACCTAGACTCGGCTCAATGGGTGCTGCGAGAGAAGTAGCCTGTACCTGAGGATCCTTTCTTGTCCAAAACGAAGGCATTCTCTTGTCATCCTCTCGCATTCTTTCCGCGTGTTCGTTTATGTTGAAACCCTCCTGACTGTTGCCCCCAAATGCAGTTTCAAGATTGTCCATGTCAAAGAGTTCTTCCATTGTTTTCTTAGAGTTGGGATCATCAGAGTAGACAAATTTAACTTTTCGAAAAGTCTTCGGCTCTAAGAAGGGTTTTACTATCTGCAATCGAAATGATCAAAGCTTCCAACAGTACTAAAGAGTATAAAAAATCTTAATCAGAGAACTAGACAAATCTGTTAAGTGAAGCGAAAACATGAGGTCAAGATGGAACCGTAGTCTGTCACTTTTCAAGACAGAGAAGACCATCCTCACATACTATCATAAATCAGAGCTCCAACATAGCACAATGTTCGCTATAGAGAGACAGAGGGAGAGATATACCGTCCAGAAAGATTCAAAAATTTTGGGTGGATTATAGAGGATTGCCACACCAAGCCTTTCAGGGTAGTGATCTTGTAAGACATGGGCTGTTTCCCGAGTGACCTTCACAGAAATATGTCCCATATTGAAGCCTTGAAAATCAATCAACCATACCATCTGTTCCTGGTCTGGAGGTAGATTTAAAATTGCATTCTCCATACAATATACCAAATACCGGATCTGTCCCTTTGTTGATTTTGTGTTCTGCAATCACACGAGGGAGACAGCACCTTTAATTTCAGTTTGAAGATTATAACAGAAATAAGTAACTGATGTTGAAAAGGATGTAGTAAAACCTGACAACTCGGTCTCATGACAAGAACACTCCTCCCATGCTTATCTACATAATTGGATCTGTATATTTTGCCTGTGGCAGCTTCAAGAGCTACCTCATCCTACAAAAGTTTGCAATGACAACAAATCAGTAACAGAAAATTACAGTACACGACCAACAGATTAATTGGTAAAAAGTAAAGCATACCCAGCGAATTTCTTCTGGTTTGTATTCATATCTCCATTTCAAGGTATCCTTCAGCATTTTAGTAGCTTTTTTCACATTCCAATTCCTCGCTCTCAAATACCTTGCTATTGATGCATCAGAGCAGTAAAGTGCTAGCTTCTCAGGCAAATTTCCTACTATCTTCTTGACCTCATTGATCTGGAATACGAATTGTAGAAAAAGAACGAATGATTATACATGTCAAGCATCAACCCAAAATAAATAAAAGGCAATAGTTGCTTAAACTTTTAAATGGTAAAATAAGGGATTTTCATTCAAAGTGGTATCCAAATGTTGTCCATTAGAACCTTTGCCTGCTGTTCCTCAAGTTGAGATAGCTTTTCAGAGCCATTTGTCCCAGAGTTCTTTATGACTGAATTCATTTATGCAGTTCAAGTATCCCTAAAAACAGGACAAAAGTGTAACGCTTCAGACCATAAGACCACCACCAAATTAGTGGAAAAAAAAAATGAGAGAAATTTTTATGGAATCAAAAAGAGGAAAATATGGTGCACTTCCAAATACTTAAAAGAGAGTGCCGTTGGTGATGGATCAGTGTAATCCAAAAAATATCAGGACCCAGGACCAGGTTTTGATGATAATAAAGATCAATATATGCATGATGTTATCTTAGATGCATCCACTATTTGAGGACTATATGTACTCTCCAATAATTTAAGAAGATTGTATTGTTTTGTTGAATTTTTTTAATTCATTTTTCACCACACACATATACCCACTAAGCCTCTTTCCCCTAGTAAGACTTGAACCCAAGACCTCACACTAGAAACCCAGGACCTTACACTAGAAACCCAAGACCAGTGGCATTTAGTCAGTAAGTAGAGCCAACCGCACAATTCAATAAATCAATGGCAGGGTTAGTGAAATATCAATTTCACATATATTATGCGCAGATAAGAAACAGAAGCCATTGAATAGACTCAAAAAATTAAATTTAAAATTTCAACTGCATATTATTTGATGCAGTCTGTTTATCAAATTGCACTGCCCCTTGCTTGTTCCACTCGCTCAGACACATAGACCTCTACAAATAATAACTGTATATTTTCTCAGGCAAGAAAATAAGTGAAGACAGGCTTGTTAATGCAAAAGGCCATAGTAAGAAATTGGATTAGTTAAGAACCCTCAAAGGGCAAAATTACAAAGAACAGGCAAGGCCTCTTCCAAACTACAAGAGATCATACTAAAAGAGACGGACAGCCAGACTAGTCAACGACTAAGGCCAGGGAACCTAGTCCATGAGAAGGATGGGGCCAACAGCAAGGTGCTGACATGCTACCCCTCTCATGCAGCCTCATCTGCCAACTAAGAATTCCAGAACAACTAATATTCTCAATCTCATCATAAAACTCAAGATGCCAGCGAGGGAGGAACTTCCAGTCGGAACCAAGAAATGATCATTGCAGAGTCCCCCTGTTCTATCTACACAAAAGAGAAAAACTGTAGAGTCTGAAACCCTGTGAAATGCTCTGAACTCAGACATCCCAAATGATGTCAAAAAAAACTACAAATCGGACACCTTTTAACAACGAGACAATGAATAGGTAGAAGAAAGAAAAAATAGCGAGGTACAAAATTAAAAAACAAAAGGTATGACAACAAATACTCTGACACCCAAAATAGCATGTCTTCAAAGGTCTGCAAATCCATTACCATGCATGTCAAGCATCACAACATGTGGAAGAAACTAACCGAAGGTCATGAGAATGTGTTGCTCTGTAGAACTGAGTCAAAAATGATTCAAACATCTTAACATCTTAATCAATCAATTTCCAATTATCAGACTTGGTGGGAACGGCACATTTATGATTTTCACCAGTTAGCAAGTAATTTGCATGCATTTCAATTTTTATTTTCTCAAAATAAAAAATTCCTCTAATCCATACAGAACTTAAATTATCAAACACAGATTGCACAACAGTTATGCTACGTCAGATGCATCATCCTTGTTAGCTTAATGCGTGGCTGAAACAATTGCTACATGGTCTTCTACTTCCTTGTAAATTTTATAAAGGCTTCTACTACATAGCTACTTTTAGTTCTGAAATCCTTTTAGATGAGACCCTTGCACAGATACAACAAAATTAAATTTGGGCCAGGAATTCAAAGCTTGAGGAGTCTTGGATCCGGGAGCAGCATAAAAATTATAATGAATCTCCCACACATCACAAAAGGTTTCTGGACTCCTCACGGTGTAGAAACACTCAAAACTAACAAAATGTTGTCAGATACGTAACCATGTATCGACTCCCAAACACGTTAAGATGTACCCAAACCTGTACTCGGTAAAGATAAAATTACTGATCTCCTACCGGTTCAGATTTATTAGACAGACAATAAAACCGAATCGCACAGCCACCGTTCATTAGTACCTACCTCGTTTTGAGGATAACTATACAAGTCCTACCAAATCGCACAACGTGAAAAATCAAAGAGAGCGCTTTATGAAAAACCTGAGAAAGGGAAACCCCTCATGCATGCCGCAAGATAGCAAATGATATCAAACCAATTCCATTCCCAAAACATGCAATATCGCCCATTTGAAAGTGAAGACACTCACCTCCTGAACAACCTCAACAGCAACCGAAGAGATACAAACCAGGCCAAACAACAACAACAAAAAGGTGGCCTCAAAAGCGGATCTGAGCAGAAGGGTGCTGAAAGTTAGAACGAATATGCCCGGGTAATCCAGAGAGGTCCCTGCAGACGTTCGTAAATAGTTATCCACCGCCGTAAAAAAAATTCAACCCCGACAGCCAGGCAGAGGAGGAGATTCCGAGAGGAGGGAGATGAGAGAAGTCCGGCCCGTTCGCAAAGGCGCAGAGTTTTGTCCTAGTCTCCTGTATTTTATTTACATGTTGGAAATCGTGCTTTGAATGGATGAATTAATCAAATATGTACCGACAGGTGATAAGAGCCGAGGAGGTGAGACTAGAAGAATGACGATTTTAAGCGACTACTGCTGCTCTTCAGAGTTTATTCAACATCCATGACCGGAACCGGATTGACTTGGAACTTTTCTCTTTTGAAATAGAAGGCAATAAAAGGAATTTTTACGGAAGAAATCCAGATTAAATCAATTATACACCGGAGTCATACCAATTCATGGTTCAATACTTAAATACTCGAACTGATCCAGCCAATTCAAATTTAGTACATGGGTATAATCATAAAATTAAAGCGGAAAAGCAGGTGAGGGTAAAGTGTTAACCCCACGTCCAGCTATGGTGGTTGTACTTATTTATTATATTGTAATTATTTATTTTATATATTTGTGAAGAATACAGATTAAAAAATTAATTATCACTCATTATAGAAAGATTTTATTAATGAAAAATAATATCACGTTATTTTACTTTGGTGTTTTACATTGACAACGTTATTTTACTTTGGTGTTTTACATTGACAACGTTATTTTACTTTAGTGTTTTACATTGACAATGTAGTTAGTGGTCCACATTAGAGAAAATTTAGGATTTAGGGTTAACCCATAATATAGAAAGATAATATTTTATTAAAAAATAAAATTTTATAGATTTTCTCTCCTAATGTGTAGTTGGCTATTAGGTAAGAGAAAATCTAAAGTTTAGGGTTTATTCATTGAATAGTAATATAATATTTTATTAAAAAAATAAAATTTTACAGATTTTATCTTGTGGACACCATGTAAAGATGTAAAATCTTGGAAGTAAAAAAGCCATAATACAATACTTATATGACGGCTCTTATTAATTTTATCCAAAACTTTTTATAGGATTGCAAACTCATAATTTAAAGTTAAATTGGGTCGAAGGAATTTAGAAAAGAGTTAACCCAAAAATTATTAAAATTTGGTAATAACAATCGCATTCGAATCTAACCCAGTTGTACTTGTAAGATTTTGTTTCTAATAATGTCAGGAGATTAAGATTAAATTAGCTCAATTTTATTCGAGAAACTTCGAAGATAGAAAAGAGTCGGTAGTACATTCATCAATTTAACCAAATTGAAGTGTTTTACATATCGGGAGAGAGGAGGGTGGCAAGACCCGCAGCATGATTCTAGAAGAGAAGTAGTTAAAAAGGATTTAAGCATCAAGGTCCAAATTTTGTACCTTTATTGTGTTGGTCCCAGAATCTGATATGAAAACGAATTGAATAACGCATGAGGTCCCAGTTTGACCTAATCAAGATGCTTCCATAAAAAGAGTGACAGCTGATATGGACAAGGGGAGACGAATCCCGTAAACAACCAAACGGAAAAGGATTGCATTAATCCCTTTGTGTCCTTAATCTATCCGAACTTTAAGTATCCTTATGTAACCTTCCTACCTTGGATAATCAGCTTGTTTATCGAAATCACTACAGCTGAAACGTACGCTTACAAAATGACTACCTTGTTTGTATTATTGAGTCAGTTTGAATCAGTGACCTCTTTTCATTGTGCCGTGTCCCACCTTTTTACCCAGCCAAAACAGGTTTCCATCCATCACCTTCAGGAATCATGCATGAACTGTTGCATCTTTGGGCCAGACGATTGTTCTTGCGAACGGGTACAGTAACATGCTGAAATCTTGGAAGCTTGAGATGGTCTAACTAGTTGGTGATGGCTTGACCTTCTGTTGTATCATTGGATCAGATTAATTAAGGAATTTCAAAATCAGGTGGGAAGACAGGTAGAAAGCAATAATATTTGAACACAGTTTCCAAGTCAGATAAAAGAATTACTTGAAAGTCGGCCATTTGGAGATGTTGACTGGGATAAATCTCCAAAGAAGCTACCTACTACAGTATCCTGCTCAACCATTTCTTTGAAGAAATCGGGCAATATTCTGAACAAACTACTACAGTATGCAGCTCAATTCACGCTTTGATGAAGTTGACTTGGGGCAATCGATGAATTTCACTTACACTAGGAGAAACGAATGATTGTGGCAGTAATGAGATGAGTTGTTCTCTGTTGCCTTTGTTTCCCTCTCCCAAACTTCCTGCTCTAACACATAGCAAGCATCAAACTGCTGTCACAAACGCCGAATGCTGATAGCAACAATTGAAGAGTAATAGAGCATCCTCAACTAACAAAAATTAAAAAGAATTATTTTTATTACATAATAGTAATGTACACTTACAAAACAGGTGACATCATATATCAGCCCCTTTGAATTTCTTACAAAGTAATCCTGTAACCACTGTCTGTACACCTTTAAATTTCGTTTTCCTTCAAGGATGGCAATCAGCATTTTGATCCAGTCAGTAATCCTACATCCAACTGCAATGCATCAGCATTAGCATGTTGAGTCCCCCTTTAAATAGACAAATAATGTTAAATTTCTGTACGTTCATGTTTTCTTTCACCTTTACTGCTTTTCAGCTGGTGTGAGAGAAGAGAGCATGAAGATAAAGCTTTGACATTTCACGGGCATGTTTTCGTTATATCTTCAGGACTAAGGGCACCTTGTCTGTACAAAATCCACCGCCCATCTGAGTCCTGGAGTGCCCAGAGGTCCCAAGTTCCAGAATTTTAGGAACTGTACCTGTTCCGCAAATGTTCTAATCACGCCATCTCTCAATCTTGGGGCCTTTGCAACATCCTTTTCAAGCACATCTTCTGCCCCGCAAGCAAAATGTAAGATTACTTTGTAAGCATCTGAGCTTAGAGAGGGCCAGACCAGGAATTCAGTAAGTCCAGCTGCAGTTTGCACCCACGGGTAACTATTCCAACAAGAATCAAGATTGACTGTTCGGATAAAAGGAATGAACTACCACATTCCAGAACAGCTTAGCACTTTGAGGTGTAGCTAGCAATCTTAAGCACAAGGTCCCCTCTGAGTGCATCAAAGAACTCGCAAATGACATGACCAAAACCTCCCCATCTTCGAATCTTTTCAATGCCCACCAGTGTTTTGCCTCTTTCTTGATTGTTCCAAGTCATCCAAAGAACTCTCTACTGGTGGATGCTTTAAATTCCTATAACTGCCATTTCTTGAAATGAAAGAATTCAACTTCTCATCATCCTCAGACGGTGTCCCTGACCTAGACTCTGGATGCATGTCAAACTGTCTGTTGAACCTGGGTCCACCCATCCTCATTCCCCTGATACTAGAGGGAGCTTTCACAGGGGTATAGCCAGAAGAACTTTTTGGACCAAAAAATTCTTTTGGAATAGAATCCATATCCACAAAACAATTTCTCGTCTTGGCATCTGAAATCAAAGCTGCCCAGTCATCCGATTGCACTAGAGCATTTGCATTTCCCATTACCTGCAAGAAGAACATTTACATCAAGGCTTACTGGTTAACATTCATCTTTATGACATTGCCCATATTTTAGTTGTTAAAACCAAGTTACAAGGTAAACACTGAAATGGAGATTCTCACCCATAGAGCTCTCTTAGCACGAGTGAGAGCAACATTCATACGACGAATATCTGCTACAAAGCCAACACCATGATTAGATGCACGGACACATGACATGATTATAACATCTCGTTCTTGTCCCTGGAATGCATCAACTGTGTTAATGTATAAATCTCGCCCTTCTTCTGAATTAAGAACTTCCTCAAACTCCCGATGGAGACACTTAAGCTGCAATTTGTAAGGCGTAATAATGCCAACAGAGACCTTATTGTTTACACCAAGAGATTTCAGAGTCTTCTGAAGATGCTCATACAATCTCAAACAAAATTGTGCCTCGTGAATGTTCTGATACGAAACAGACCCACCCCTATGGGACTCTCTCCCGTGGGTAATATCATAAAACACATAAGGTTTCAAAAGTGGATCCTTGTAGTAGATCTCATCAGCCATGTTGGCAACACTCTCACTGTCAGTCAGACGACCTTGGTAGAAATACCTAGATGGGAAATCCCGTATCTGCGGATGCATTCTATATTGGACAGATAACAACATGGTTGGGCAACCAGCTTGTTGGAACCTCTCAAAAAGACTTCTACTATACAAAAGTGTCCCAGCAGCTTTGCTAATGACAGTTGCTGGAAGCTGCTGTGGGTCCCCAACAAGAACGCACCGGGCTGCACCGAGAGCTAGAGGAGGAAGAACCGCCACTTCACTTGCTTGAGCTGCCTCATCAATGACCACCATATCAAACCCATGAGCGAGACGAGAGAAAAGCTTCCGTCCACTACTGGAGACTGTTGTGAAAACAATCTCAGCTTCATTAGCAAAACTTGCTTCAAGATTAGACCTAGCTTCCTCCAAGTTAAAATTGCTCCCAGGACGAAACCGGCTCTCTAATATGAAGAGTCGAGACATTTCCACCAAAACTTTATCCCTACCTTCTACAACTGCAGCAAGGTTTTGCAGCAAGGTATCTCGATTGTGATCACGGGCAACAAGGACATCAGGATCCACACCAACTGATCCCTGAGACCTACCAGCTGCAGCTGCCACATTGAGCTCCCTCTGGAGACAAGCTATCTGCTGTGAAAACTGGGCCTCTCGAGCTTTCAGTTGGTGCATCCAACCAATAATTTCTTCCCGTCCCTTCACCAAAAGTTGTTCTGTTCTCCTTTCAACAGAAACTGCCTGTGCTGCCCGGGTTTGTGAATCAACGCCAACACGGGCTACATCAGGCCGATATACTTTCATCTCACCGTCTATAAATCCACGATCAAGAACACGTGCTAGCAGCTCATCTGTTGCAGCATTTGATGGAGCACAAACTAACATTCGTGGTTTCGGACAAAGTTTTGGAAGTGTGCGGAAGAGATTCTGGTCCATACTTTGCAGCACCTCATCAATGGAACCAGTACTTACACTCTCAGAGTTGGACTCGTTGGCTTGTTTGTAGCTTTCTGGAGCAAGCTTCTTAAGCAAAGCAGTGTAATAGTGCTGATACTGGACAAGATGAATAACATTAAGCATGCCCCACACAGTATGGGTCTTCCCTGTTCCAGGTGGTCCTTGAACTAAGGTAAAAGGCCAAGGTTCTTGTCTTTTTGAAGTCCCAGAACCACTAGTACCGGCAGCAGTGTGCATCGCAGCCCACTGAATAGCAGCCAACTGGGGTCCATTGAAAGTTCGATGCAGATAGTCAACAAAATTCTGTGTGAAACAATCTGGCATTGCTGGAGTTTGCTCTTCATATTTTGGGAAGTGTTCAGGACTTGGCTTGAGAATAGCTGTTTGCATCTGCATGTTGACAGTATCCATTCAACCTATCTGTAAAAAATAATCCATCCATGATTGATGCAAAAAGCAGCGGTAAAAACCTGTAAATTTAGACGACGAAAGGCGTGAAGAGCAACATATTCACGCTGTGTAGTTGCCAGTGATCCAAGGACAGTCAGACACCACATGTTCTTTAGTTGCAGCTTCCTCAGCACATGGTCATCATCGATCTTGCTGAAAATGCAAAAAGGATAATATAAAATCACCAAAAACCTCTGAATGAAGTCAAAGCAAATCACAATGTTTGACTTTATTCTAATTAAATTGTTCATCAGGAAGTCTACCCAATTACCTATTGGAATCATATGTATCCCCAACATAAAAATGAAGAATGGCACCAGGAGGATCCCGAGTATCAACAGGGATATGCCGCCTAACAGTACCTGCAACCCTTCCAGTAACCTCAGAATCTACATCATCCTCACTTACACCAGCAACATTATTCCTCTTAGAACGACCTGCTTCAGATCAACAACAGGCATTGTCAACCAACAGTTAGAATAAAAAGCATATCAGTCACATAATGAAGTGAAAATGATGCTCAAACCTGCACCAGGCCTCGGGGTAGAAAGTACTGCGACATCACCCTCTTTAAATGTCCACTTGCACTCATGGAGAGGTAGAACAATCACATCATACCATCCTGATTCAACAGAAAACTAACATCATAAAACTAACCCTATCAATATGCACACTCAGCAGGCCAAACTCAAGGAAGAAAGACTGCACCAATAGTTACAGTCAAACAGTCAAGCAATTATGTTTAAATGATAAAAAAGGCTGTCCACCAAAACCATACAGATTAAAAATGTCACCCAATCTAGAAAATCTACATAGTTCCTAGCACCCATCTAAGAGTCGCATACATTTTAATTTGGACCAACTTAGATCAAACTTCAAAAGGAAATAAATCAAACTTTTAAATTCAAAAATCCAATCATATTATGATGGCGATCTCAATATTTGCACAAAATAGAACTTCAACTAAATTGCAAAGACAAGCATCCATATGGTATCGACAGTACACCCCTTAACAGAAATAACTTCAATCTGTAGCTGAAAGTTACAGCTAAAATTAGCAAACTTACAAAGTTCTTGAAACATAAATTCATTATCCCGTACTGGATTTTGAATACTGCTAAATATTTAGTGATACATTAGCTTTGAGAACCACCCTCTTGCAGAAAAGAGTGTTTAGTTTTATCAAGTTATGTTCAAAGAGACATCAACAAAATTTAGAGAATTTTTCTCTATGCCCTGAACGTATATGACTTTATTGACTTCATTAAATCCACCAGAAGAAAACAAGCTGAGAAGCTGGTTCAGGAAGAAAATATAACGCAACACTAACTGACATCGAGGCTGATGACACAACTTTAAATCATTTTCTGCGCACAGAAAAGTACTTGGAATAAATAAACCAGGCCCAATCACTCACAAGTACAGGCCTGGAGACACGTGCAGCATCTGTGAAGCTGATATGAGGCTACCAGTATCCCAAGTAAAATGGCCCTGTTGAAAGGCAGATTACTCTGCAAAACATAGCCAGCAAGAGGAATCAGGCAGGCATTCATGTAGCCAGAGAAGAATCGCTCGCAGAGATATCCCGGAAGGAAACAAGATCAAAACCCTAATTGTCATTTCTCTTGCAGTAATCCACATTCACCTAATGTGACATCTGTTGCAAATGAGGAGATTCACAACAAAGCCCATCGTAACAGCTGCCAGGGAACAAGAGAAGTTTGACAAGAGACCCATCCTCTTTAGGTAGTAATTACACCCTCCCGTTTTCTTTTTGATTTAAAAGATTTACAATCATAGGAAAATGAAGACAACAAATGTCAATGTTACCAATTATCTGACACAGAATCTCGCAACCAAAATTTTTTCCCCAAAACCAATAGAAACTAGCACTACCAATATAAGCTGGCTAAAACCTTACATTTTTCAGATCCCTCCAGCACTGGGTGGAGATGCACCAGAAACTACAAATTCATGTTTAATTATTTTCCCTTCAAGGTTAAAACTAATATACTGGATAAAACACCATATGAATACAAAACGACCACAAACCACTGAATGTGTCAAGTCAGATATACCAACCAAAAAGAAAATGATACCCATGAGCAAGTACAACAGAAGTGCAACAGGTAAATAAATTATCCATCAAACAAAACAGTAAAAGTTTACCTCTTTCTCGCTTCTCAACATATTTTATGCGAACCATTATATGAGCATCTTTAGAAACAGTTTCAGAGGATTCTTCCCAAGTGCTGTAGAGTTGAGCACGACACTCTTCAAAAAGCAAGGGTTCAAAAACTCTAACATACTCTTCTACAGAATCAAACTTTCCAGGAACACATTGGAGATCTGTCTCTTCTGCATACCAAAAGGCCCTTGTTTAACATAGTATAAAAATATAAAAATCCCAAATATATATAGCAGAACAATTTTGTCATTTGTGTGCGAGTGTGAGAAACCACGCACTTCATATGAACACAAAGTAATTTAGCATAAGAGTTCTCTTCTTTTGTATTTTTAAATACAGCATAAATTCCTGAAAAATAAAATACAGTATAACAGTACATAAAAACTCATTTAATTAAAAGATATTTAACTTAAACAAGTAGGCACCTTATTAGCATCTGAAGCATAGATGCCTGTTCATTTCAGAGTCTTTGAGCTAAAATATAATTAAAAAAACCAATGCTTTCCACAGCACACAGACATGAAATGTGGTGCAAAACTCAAATTTAAAGTTGAAATAGACAACGTTGTAAAATAGGCATTAGAAAGCAAAAATACAGTTCTTCAACTGACATTTTAACGATGGATTTTAAACTTATAAAGTACATTAAATGCAAATGGATTTTTTTTTCCAAAGCAGAGGGGAAGCAGCAACATCCAAGTTTTCTCATATCATGGAACTTGATAGAAATAATTTTGGGCAATAGTTTAATACTTTCTACTCATTTGAAAAAAAGATACATATGCATGCCAATAGAAAGCAAATGGCTGTTAAGCTTCCTGTCGTTTAGCCTCATGAAATCCAAAATAAGGATGTGCATCATGAAATAGAAGCACGCTTGAACTTCTCCATTCTGTAGAAGCCTATCATTCTTATAGTATTACACCTAGTAGGATTGACCACATCAATGAGGAGCAATCCAAAATAAAAACAACCTAATGCAGCTCAACATTTCGTGGAAAAGATCAACTGCAGATTTGTCCATGCAATCACAAAGCTACGAATGAGAAAATAAAATAAAATAAAGTCGATGAACTGAGCCCTCACCTGGATGGTGCCAAAACTTCTCATTAGTAACCTCACGGAGAAGACGCTCTACTGATGTATCTTGATACTGCAAACTGGTTGAGTTAATCTTCTTTGTAGGAAGATGCTTTTTGTTACCGGACTTCAAATCAGTAGATTCCTTATTGTGATTGACCAAAGATGTCTTTCTACTGGATCCCTGGTGATTTTTCATCTGCCTTGTATCAGCAGGCTGCTTCCAAGAATTGTGTCTTGGTATAGGAGGACAATCTGCAGATGAGTCATTGGAACCATTTAATTTCTTAAACCGAGAACCTTGATTTGCATCCCCATTAGATTCAGATTTATGATCACTTAACTCCAAAGAACCACTTCCCTCAGTACTGAATCCTTCCATTTGTTTCTGATCCTTAGTTATAGATTGCCCCTGCTTTTCCCCAACACGTTCAGGTGGGGCAGAAATATTACGAATTTCCTTCACAGTTCGAGTATTTAGAGGTGATGAGAAATTTTGCCTCCTTGGCGTTGATGTTTTCATGGGCCCCGCCTGTTTAACATCTTCTAGATTAAGAAACATAGTCTGGCGATTACGTTTTTTCCCTAGCATAGCCTCCTTGTGCAGGTCAATTTTGTTCCTCTTGCCAAGATTATTTGCACACTTCAAAGCATGGCTAGCTTCAATTCCTTTTACTTCCCTTGGCTTTAATTGAAAAGAAGTTTCCTCCAAACTATCTGCTGATGCATCTCCCTTAACATTAGGGTCAGGAGTTTTGCTATTTTCATTAGCCTGTTCAGGCACAAAAATTGAAGACTCCTGGTTACTTTCATTTTTGTTAGTGTCAACAGTTTCACCTTTGACACTAGCCAGAGTCGCTTCATATTGAAAAACACTCTCAGAGGCTTTCCCTTTTTCAACCACTTCCGTCTTCTTTGCAGTGCTCACATTTTCACCAGCTATCCCTACATTATTTCCCTCCAAATATGACCATTCCCCTTCCTCTTTTTCTGTACTCTGAGCATCTTTCTTACCTAAGTTTTCATAATGTATGGCTTTATTTTCTTCATTATTGGATACCCTCATTGAAAATAAGTCAGCACGAGAACATGAGTCATCTTCTTTCCCTACTAAATAATCCTTAGCGCTATTTGCCTCTTTAGCCCTAACAAAAGGCTGGAAGCCTGATACAGAAGAGGCATGTGAAAAAGCATGATTGTTGACAATCCTATCGCTACCTTGAGATGGTAAAAGAATATCGGCATTCGGAAGAGTTGCAGAAGGCAGCAGCTTTGAGGGCTGGACATGGAGCAACCCATCACTCCCTTCTTCTTCCTCGGCAGGGAGTTCGTTGAGATCAAAGATAGGCTTACCTCTAGAACCCATTTCAGAAGTAAACACATAAAATCTGTAGTCAGTTGCTGAAAAAAACCTGGTACAGGTCTTCCTTGTTTCTTTCTGTTATACGGTAAAGTACATGACATGCCAACAATTGCTGCAGCAAATTATGGACTGTCAAAAAGATGAAACCACAACACCACAACAGGTTCTGCCAAAAAGGTGCAGATAACCAATCAAAACAAGGCCACAAATGATAAGCAAATAACGAGAATTTCTTCAGAGAGCAAGGTGTTCAATCGTACCTGGAGACAATCATTCAACAGCCCAACATCCATAATAAACTGTTTAAACTAGTATGCATCCAAAACCCTCCCTTATCCACACCAAGTCCTCGTATTAATTGACTTAAGAAGATAAAAACTGTAGGAATATTAAAGTTGACCAGCCATCAGGTCCAGAGCAAGATAAAAATAAATAACATGATTTGATTGCATATAGATTATCAGGTTATGTGGCTCCAGATCACAAAAAACAGAAATTTATTGCAAGAAACCAACAAATCAGATACAGTGAAAAGAAAACAAAATCTGAAGCCGTCAATAGACTCACAAACAGATGGACACAAGAATACGAATTGCTAAGCACAGACAGCATCATTGTGGACATGAAGATTCTCCATTTGCCACAGCCAATTAATAGTTTCACTTTCCTCAGTACCCCCAACTCATTGAGTAATGTGTTTCAGATATTATCTTGTTGGGAAAATATATAAGCACATAAGACTCATGTACATATCCAGGAAAAAGTAAAACACAAAGGCAATGACAAAGACAACACGGGCAATTAAAAGTTTGATACAATGCATCACTCGTGGGGGGTGAAACTGATTAAACCCAGAAGTTCAAAAGTAAAACCTAACACCATCATATACCTGGACATCTTGAATAAAGAGAAACACAACTGAAAACAATGAAGACAATGGCTAGTCACGAAATTGTCTTGGTAAAGTGGATCTCGCTCTAGAGAAGCTCTGATAAAATAACCCTATATTACAGAAATGAGATCCCAAATCTTCGTTCTCACTTGCCTATTCTTACAAGCAAAAAAGAGACAACGTCTATTAACACAACCAAGTATAAAAACAAAAATAAAAGGCAAACCCTAACAAACAGACTCCTGACGCAATGACACACAGGAACCAAGCGAATACTACTAATTGTTCGTAAAAGTTTAAATATTCAATCGGTTTCACAAGTTTTCGTGATCTCCTGGCAAATTCGATCCTAGATACAACATCCGATCCCAAACAAAACGACCTCGGGAGTGAGGGTACCGTCCGCGGAAGTACAGAAAGAAACCCACATATTTGCATAAACAGGCGTCAGTGAATTTACTAATGAGAGATCAGGGAAACAAAATCCCCAGTTATCTCCATCCATCTGCCGGTGCACGATCTTAGGTTCAGATTAGGATCCTAGTTCAAGGTCCAACCCATAGGCCGCGGAATGAGAGAACCAAAGGACTGAGAACACACACACACACACCAAATATTCAATTAAAAGATTCCTCGGAAACGGAATCTTACCTCTGATAAGCTCCGAATCTAGAAACCGTGACAAAAACCGTCAAAAGGGAGCGAAGCAAAGGAGCAGAGGCTCAAATACGAGAGAGCGAACGAATATATGAGGGAGCATAGCGGGTGGGGCGATGGCCTATATATAGGAAATATCGAGGCCAAGCTCGCCGGCCGATAATTTCTCCGGTAACCGTGAAACCTTTCCCGGTGACACGATATAATTGTAATTCCAATTGTTTATTAGGTAAAATCGATATTTTTCCCTCTTTTAAGGTTTTTCACTTTTAAACCCGGATTAGGAGAGTGAACACGAGCGACCAGTTCAGTTCTCGTATAGACGAGACCACCCCTTAACGTACACGTAAATTCTTCGCTTACATAAGGGTAATAAAGACTTTATACTAAACCCCCGGTGCTGATTCGGTTGATTAGTTTAATGAATTTAATGTGGCTCTTTTAATACTCACGGAATGTTAAGTACATTACGTCTGTCTCCGTATTTATCCACTAAATAAAGGAATCCTAGTGAAAAGACCGTATTGCTCTCGTGAAATAAAGCAGTCATGGCGTCCCCCCCCCCCCTTGCTTTGTCTCATCTCCACCGTTCCTTCCTTTTACTAGAAAGCGACACGAGATCATCGAAAAAAAATTGCAGCTCGGGGGTCCTATTATTGGCGAAGATAAAAGAAATAGACACGTCACCGTTCCTCTTCCCCACCACCCCGTTTCGACCTAATGTTACCACGTTTGTTCTCAAATCCTCCCCGTCCATCAAACGGATCCCCTCCGCGCGTCCCGAATCCCTATCCTGTCATTCCTGGTCGAACATGGGGGTAGTACAGTCAATTGACCGCTCCGAATTTGGGTCAAAATGCGTGAATAAAATGAGGGCGGTATATCTGTAGGGTTGCCCTAAAAACTATATCGAGTACGTGTGTCACGTGCGACGGAAAACAAACCACGTGAGAGACTGCCACGTGGCGGAAGGAGTCACGTGTGAGGGAGAAAAGAGAAAAAAATTGAATGTGAATGCGACTGCTGAGGTTGAGGGCTGAACCCTAGGTCCGAGTAGGTGGTGACCGAAAGAGGAAAGCCTTGTGCGCGTGTGCGTACAGCGTTGCACGCGTGTGACCGAACGACCACGTTTGGTGGCACGGGGACGGACGGGGAGCTGCGAGGTGGGTGGGGAGTAATAACCTCGGCTAGCGTTTAATGATCCAGCTGGGATTTTCCAAATCGACGGTGGATAATTCTTATACTTCTCCGTCGGCTTCATCTGGGCCGTACCTGAAATGGGATCCAACCCCTCGATCAATCTTACGAAGTTACCGGATCGCCAATTAGAGGCTAAAGCTTTCGACGTTTTTTTTTACCGGTCCCAAATAATTATAAATGGGATTGATAAATTTAGAATGATTATTATTTTAAATATTATAAATTTTTAATTTTTTAAAGAATAATTATCCTCTTGTTTTGTTGTGGACCTTTTGTGGTTATCTAAACTTACATTTTTTACGTGGATGCCACGCGTTGCAAATTGCTCATGCTTCATGTATCCAAAAAAGTACGCCATACAGTACACATAGCATTTTTCTTTATTCAAATAACGGCTCTCAATTCATAAAAGCATCACAAAGTGTGTCAATAATTATTTAATACATGACCATCATCCTTACTAATAAAAGTAAAACCAATCCTATCATGTTTATAAACAATTTTTTTCTTGGCACGAGATAAGCACACTAACAAGTGTTATTAAACTAGGCCAAGATATTTTAGTAATCATACACGTTTATTAATTAATTAACTCATCTAATACACTATAAAATATATATGGTTTTACGGATGTTTATCAAGTTATCACTCAGTTCACTCGTGTATAAACTCCTTCAAAATTACTTTAGCTAGTTTGATAATTATCAAAGAATACTCTCAACATTAACGCTTCCCTGAACCACATATAAATATATTAAATAACGCTGGATATCTCATACCATACTGTTATAACACGAGGTTTTAATATCGATGTTAATCACGATAATTTTTGTCTTTCAAATTAAATTTTAGATGTAAGAGATAATATCGCAAATCTTTGACGGATTTGATTTTGATTGACTTCAACAACGACTTGCTAAAATGAATCATGTCGCTAATGTTATTTTTTTCGAATTTTCCTAGGACAAAAAGGTGAAACACTTTTTTTTTTTCTTCCCTAAAGCATACAAACAAGTAAAAGACGGTCACAATGGATCTCAAACCTTGTTATCTTTAAGAAGCCTTTTAAGTGGCAGACGTGATGTTTACACAAGAATGATAGATGACAGACCACTCAATCAAGAGCAAAAATGGGGGCAATAGATAAAGAATGTAAGGATAGGCTAGTGCGCTAGTTGAAAATTGAAAGCAATCAATGGCTAAATAAGAAGCTGAGCATGGGACCATGGCCATGGTCCCCACCCCCTGATTCTTATTTGGAATGCCAACTAGCTTCTAAGAGGACTGCAACATGGATGTAAAACCTCACAGTAAATTGTGGAAGTACATATTATTTTTCATTATAAATTGTCGACAATGAATTCAGTACAAGAGAAATAGGGTATATGGACCCACACTTAAGCTAACGTTGGCTAGATCTTTTTTCATTTTTACCAATTTAGAAAAAATATAATATATTAGTATTTTATTATTATTATATATTCATATTACTAATGTTAGACTGCTACTAATTGCAGCGTGGCCATCCGATCAGAATCGGAGGCTTCTCAGACCAGACCGGGTTCACCTCCAAAACCGTGCAACCTGCGCGGTTTACTGCAGGCAAAGCGATAGTAATGGAATTCAAGATTACAATGTGCTTTATTTGGACGGGTGACATCAAAACGTCTGCGAATAGCTCCAATTCGTGAGAACTGAGAACAGAAGCCCTAAACCTTCGTTCCCGCGAATCCAACGTTTTCATCGTAGGAGACCCGACGAGGGACAGAAGTCATAGTGGTACAATAGGCAAGAGACGATGACGACGCGAATAGCTCCGGGTGTCGGAGCCAACCTTTTGGGCCAACACTCGGCCGAGAGAAATCAAGAAGCTACTGTTTACGTTGGAAATCTCGACGCACAGGTAGTTCCTCTTTCTATTAGTTGTATTTGGGTCGAGACATAAAAAGAGGCAGGGGGTGTCAACACGATATTAGCATATGCAGTACATCTGTCTGGAACTGTTTCGGTAAGATGGTGCTGTGCAACTATGTAGTTTAGTGTTCATTTGTTGTGGGTTTTGATGAGACGTGGTTGCTGCATTTTACGAATTCTGCACTCTTTCACCGTGCTCGGGGTCATACGTTTGCTTTCAGGAGTTGGGTTCCTGGATCTTGCAGAATTTAAAAGTTTCTGTAGCTTTTTGGTTGTTTAAATGTGGGTCTGAATGAAAAAGCTGTAAATTTTCTTAATAATTCATCAGGTTTCGGAGGAGCTATTATGGGAGTTATTTGTCCAAGCAGGGCCTGTGGGTAGGTTTCTCGCTCTTTTCATTCGATTACTGTGAAGTGTACTTAGAAAATTATATTCAGTTTTTATTAAAATTATTTCTAGCCATACATTAAATCAGCTGCATGACATACACAGAGTTTGTTACGAAGAAAATTAGGAAGTATTTTTGTTTTATCTCATCTCTTTAACGTTAGTTTGAGTAGAGTGAACCTTTTTCTTTGTGTCCTCATCGTGTTTCTGTTTCCTAGAATGGTAGTTGCTTCAAACTGCCGCTGACATTCATTGATTAGGATCGCTTATAATAAGAAGTGTTAGAATGAGACTGCACTGTACTCAGTTTGTTCACGAGCTTCACATGAAAAGAAAAACGAAAAATTAAAGGGGAAGGTAATTATGTTGGAAACAATTCACGTGACTAACTTCCTGTTATCTGAAATGGCATGCCCTTGGTACTATTTTCCAATTCTCAGTCATTTTTTTCAAGAGGGATTGACTTCAAATTTTATTGTAATCGTTGTTGCACATGAATTTTGCAGTTAATGTTTATGTGCCGAAAGATAGAGTAACAAACCTCCATCAAGGATATGGCTTTGTAGAGTTCCGTAGTGAAGAGGATGCTGATTATGTGAGTCATTGCACAGCTAAACAAGTCTTCAAATATTTTGGCATTTGAAAAGCTCATTTGTGGTAGCTGCTGGTCAGCTCTTATTCGTGATGATTTTTCCTCTTTCTGTTGTGTAGGCAATCAAGGTCTTGAATATGATAAAACTATATGGGAAGCCAATACGTGTCAATAAGGTGAGACCAATGTTTTATTTTGTACTTTTTGCTTGTATTTTTTCATGAATTCGATCTGTTTGCCTATGTGTGATAATCTTTCTGATGAAAATTATGCCGAAAGACTTTAAGAAGTTTGAATCTTAATAAAAATGATATTTTTTGTATGGTTCAACTTGCTGGTGCTTTATTTTTGTGATTGTTAGATCATCAGTTTGGTTAAGCTTCGGGTTGTGGTGGTGTAAGGCACTTCTTTGTTTGCGTTTTCATTAATTTAGTAACAAAAAGAGTCTTGGGTGTTATCTTATCAGCTATTAGGCTGTTTTTGGCTATCTAATATCTTTTACGGGACTTACAAAAACAAATTTCTGTGGGAGCTGACTTTTATTTGTACTTTTTTTAGTTATTGGATTTGTTATGGTGAATTGTGGCTTGGTTTATTTTGTATTTCACCTGACTGAGCTCTTTGAATTGTCACTTTTAATTTCATTTTCTTGTTCTCATATTGATGTGAAAAAGGAAGTTGAATGTGGTACTGAAAAGATTCGTCAAGCTAGCCTGTTCAGTTTTATGAAATCTTATCTATCCTGTCTTTGTTTGCTAGGCCTCTCAAGACAAGAAGAGTTTGGACGTTGGGGCAAACCTCTTTGTTGGAAATCTTGACCCTGTAAGTTGCTTGCATTAGATGTCTACCTGACAACTTTATGATTAATGATTTTGACGGCCTTCATGATTCTGCTTACAGGATGTGGATGAAAAACTGCTATATGACACTTTTAGTGCTTTTGGAGTCATTGTCACAAATCCCAAGGTTGGATCTCCTTCGGCTTCATGTATTAGTGATTTAGTAATATGAGTAGAAATTTTCATTTACCTAACTCTTGGTTTTTGCTCTTTTAAAAAAAAATTAAGTGCTTATTTTTTTGGGAAAGGCTAGCATACAAATACGTAGGAAAAACTCACTTACAAGTGAAGTTCCAAGGAGAACTACTTAAATGAATTTGATTTTAACCTTGCATTTTCTAATACTCAGAAAAGTACTGGTTAAATTTCCGTGGGACTTTTCTTGTAGGGAAGCTTTCCCCTGAAAATACTTGTAGACTAACCTTCCTCATGTTGCTTTGGTACCAATCTTCATAGAACAGTTTTTGTCTCTTCTTCATGTTAATGTGTTAACATTATTTAATTTGCTCAAGTAGGGTTCATGTTATTGCTGTTATTGTTGTTTGTATTTTATATTCTGTCTTTTTATAGATGCATTATATATTTATGGGGTGTCTTGTGAACCAAAACAATTTGTTCAGATTTGTTGTTATTAGCTGATACTATGGATATTTCATTTTAATTTTCCCTTTGTTCTCCATGTTTACAGATAATGAGAGATCCTGAGACTGGGAACTCGCGTGGATTTGGTTTCATTAGCTATGATTCTTTTGAGACATCTGATGCAGCGATTGAGGTACGAAGTCTGTGATGAATTTATATTAGTTTAAGTGCATGGTACTCTGGTTGCAGTTACAAGATTCGTGCCAACTTACAAAATGGTCACACTTCACTTTTTAAAAATGGATGGTCTTCTGTTGTTAATGTGCTGGTTTCCCTAAACACTTTCCAAAGGAATGAACATAGATGCAACAAAAACCCTGGGTTGGGCCTTTAATGAGATTTGCAAGACACTAAATTTAGCTCAATATATACCAACGTATCAGTTTACTGTGAGTGGAAGGTCTATGCTTAGGTGACTCATACTTCTTAGGTCATCTTTTTGTTAGAAATCTAGCAGGTACCTACCTCCAATGGAGGAAGAGAATGAGTCAACATAATTTATGTTTTATCCTGGTCAAGATTGTGTTAAGTAGAGTGAGGTTCACGGCCTGATGAAGAATCCATATTATGAGACTAACAACTCTTTATGGTGACCTAAAAACTTTAGAGAAGTAAATGTTCTTATACGAGCTCTCTTACACAGGTAAGACTCGTATAGTCTTCTGATTCAGACAGGATATTGTGTTGAGCAGAAGTGAGTTCCATTGCAGACCAGTACAATGAATGTTATTGGTTTTCGTTTCTCATTTTTTCTAATTATTGTGGGGTGGGTGAGTACATTTTATCTTTATTTTTCAGGCCATGAATGGTCAATATCTATGTAACCGTCAAATAACGGTGTCATATGCTTACAAGAAAGATACTAAAGGAGAGCGTCATGGAACTCCTGCAGGTATGTTTTAGATACTTTTTTTTTTCTGGTCCGAAATTTATGCTGGTGGCTTTCACAGCCATATCTGGATTGATAACTAATGTCTCTTTGTTTCTAATATGTGTGTGTTTTTGTTTTAAAAAAAAAAAAAATGAGTGCAGAGCGAATACTGGCTGCAAGCAATCCAGGTGCACAGAAGAACAGACCTCACACCTTGTTTGCTAGTGGACCCCCTACAGCTCCCAATGGACCCCAAGGCAATGGGGCCATGGCAACTCAAATGCCTCCCAGGCCTTTTGCTAATGGTGCTCTAGTTCCTCCACCACAAGTGCCTCCCCTCCGGCCTCCTCCTCCACAGGGCGGGGCCTTCCCACCTCCGATGCAGCTCGGAGCACCGCCATCTTGGCCCGGTCAGGATCCACAGCAGCAGGCCCAAGCAATGGCTGCTGCACAAGGGATGCCGCCACCGCCGCCACTAGTACAGCCGTTTGGAGCAGCAGTTAGACCACCCCCACCGAACATGCCACCACCGCCTCCTCAGGGGATGATGGGAAGGCCTCCGCCCCCACCTATGGGCATGGGGCCACTACCTCCAATGTGGCGAGGCCCCATGCCTCCTCAGCAAGTACCTGCAAGGCCTATGCCTCCTCCACCCAATATGCCACCTGCTACAGCTTGAGATGGAACTGTCGAGTGTGTCCTTTTTCTTTAGTTTCCTCCTTGGTAGTTATTATGTAGTGCCAGACCAGGGGTATTAGATCAAAATTTCAACTATAACAAATTCCTGTTCCAAGGCAAGGGTGTGGCATCGATCAGTGTATATTTATAGTGGAGTAACTTTTTCTTCGCCCAACATGCTCACACAAGCTGTTAAAAGACCATTCGTTGATATTAATATACTAAAGTCAGCTCGTTGTGTTTTACGCTTGGCAGCTTCCAACAATTTGCTGTCTGTCACAGGTGCTGTCTCGCGCTCGTCATGATATTACAACATCTCGCGACCTGGATTTTAACCTTACTATTCCTTCATCGACGATAGCGTCAAAGTTTCTAGAGTCAGGTCCCCGTCTTAACAGTAGTAGTGTGATCCTCGGTGACTGTCGCTACAGATACCCCAAAACAGTCGCGTGAGACGTGAGTGCTACAAATAAATGCGAGTGTCTACCTGCCCTGGAGGTTTTTGGGGTGACCGACCAACGCAACGTTAGCCAGAGGGACACATGCAAATTCAAGTCTCATTTAATGAGAGAAAACTCTGTTTGTTTCACTTAAGTAGGTTCTCAATCTTCATGGCTAGGGCACTTAAGCGGAAGGCGCTTCTTACAATTTAATAGTACAGTTTAGCCATAAACTTCCGGGTTCACGTTCAAAATTTGTTGATCTCGATCGAGTCAAATCAAGCCTTTGTCGTGAAGTTGGGGTCGAGATGTTATGTCGTTTGTTCTTACACAGACAGTTCAATAAAATTTGTATTTTAGTGGAGTTATTACAGTGGAACTTTGGCCACCAGGTCAAACAGAAAACTATCTCTGTCAAAGGAAACCTTCCCAACAGGCCACAGACAGTTCTGCAATTGAAGCACCTACCCAACAACCAGCCGAAAGGAGTCCTTAATGTTGTGGATTGCAAAAAAAAAAAAAAAAAAAAAAAAAAACTCCTCTTTAATGCCTCATACACCACATGAATCTATTCTCGTTTGATGCTTTAACTGCACCTACAATGAGATTGATTTGGTAATTGGGGTATTCCCCTAGCCACCTAAGATTGCAGTCATCTCTGCTTCCAATTAGAGTAATGCTATATCACTTTACTGTACATGCACTTTGTGCACTGCCCCCTCGCAACGGAAGCTCTTACCGAAACAGTTTCCCTCTCTAACGCTAAACTAATTTGTATTTTAATCGTTGGTTTATATTTTCTGGGATTTGATCAGAACTTTTACGATCAGGTTCGACTAGCTCAGTCGCTCGATATTTCCCCGACGTTAACCAAAGCCGTGGACGCTATAGTGACGGGAGTCTTTTATTCTTCCCGCACATCTTTGTAGGTAGTAGGGATCGTAGTTCCTGGACCGTGTAACGCTACAAGTTCTCTGATCGGCGTTAGTAACTAGAAATGAAGTCGCGTTGCTTTCGTATGCGGTTTGTTGATTAGTTACTCCTGTTTGTGCCGGAAAATATTAGGAAAAATTGATGAACAGGCACGTTATCACCTGGAGCTTTGCAGTCGTTCGACCGAAAACAACTGTAAGTTTGTTTACGTTCTTCAGTCAAAGAAAAATGTTATCGTCTTTGTTATCAAGCCGAATGTACTTTGAAATTATTTCTTTCTCACAGACTTGCATATACAACTGTGTTTAACATGCAAGAAATGAGAAAACTCAAGAAACAGTTGATCTCTGTGAATGTAAGCTTACGTTTAATAATTCGATTCAATACTGCTTCTTCACACCGTGAGAGTAGATGTACAAGATGTAGGTTTCATCCCTTTATGCTTATTTATTTTTTAGGATTACATCATAGTTGTACAGGATTCATTCACCCCTGTTTCAAATCAAATCCTCCGGAGCCTTGGAACTGGGACACACATTTGTCTCCTCTCCGGT
Source organism: Aristolochia contorta (assembly GCA_022405105.1). Classification (NCBI taxonomy): domain Eukaryota; kingdom Viridiplantae; phylum Streptophyta; class Magnoliopsida; order Piperales; family Aristolochiaceae; genus Aristolochia; species Aristolochia contorta. Next base: position 3,684,907 of record CM039668.1, read on the forward strand.
GCTTATCTGTGATGGTTCAGATATAGTATTCTTTTCCTAGTGAGGAGAGGAATTTTTTGCCCTTGACTTGTATCCTGTATGTTGTCAATCTCAGATGTAAGCATTAGGTGTTTAGATCTTAACTTTGGTATATTTCATCTTCTATATCAATGAATTAACTCATTTTCGAGGTTTGAATGTTTATCGTTAATCCCAAATGCAAGCAAAAGATGTTTCGGGACTTATCTCATGTTATACTTAATCTTTTTGAACCGATCCAGCAAGTGTTCTGGAGTTTACATTTGATGAGAATAAAAATGCTACTTAAAAAATCCCTGCTAGGAACTTGCTTGCTGGTGCTTTCCTCAGTTCTCTCCCATGAAATATAAAACAGGGTATTTGCAGTCGTTTGTTTAGATTGTCTTTCCATCCGTTCAATTATGATAATTGCTATGGCTCGTCTGCGTGCACAGGCCTGTCACTTTGGATGGATAGTATTCCCTTTTGTCACATTCATATATACTTCTTGGCGCAAATACACAATTAGTGAGACAGCCAATTGAGTGTAGGTTTTGCAAGCTTTTCTTAATGCTTAGAGTTGTTGTGCCTAAGCTCCCTGTTGTTTGTATTTGTGTGCGTCCTAAGCCCTGCAATTACTAAAAAAAGGCTACACATGGAACTGTATATCATTTTTTGATCATTATTTTCAGTTATATACTTATTTATTTCTGTTTCTTATAGCTTCCTCAAAGTAATAGAATTTCTGGAGTAATTTAGGCAGAGAGAACAAATTGACTTAGAAGTCATTAGCGCAGAATTTACCTGCCTGAAGATATGAAAATCAATAGCTCAAATAACTGAAATCATCTTTTCTATTTGTGAAATCACAACCATAAAAATTTCCCTTTCTTTACTATGGAGGTTGCACTGTTTGTCTGAAGAGTTGATTATGAGACAAACTTATGACAGTGTTTTAATCTATGGTCTCTCTTCAGAGAAAATTGGTTATACTACTGTGTAGTGTGTTTATTGCTTCATGGACTGGAGTAATCAAGTGTCATGAACCACGACCTTACATGCGGCCAAAACAGGTAGTATGACCTCCATATTCCTCCATATTCCTCCATTTGTTTGTCTTCCTCGTAGCCAGCATTTCGTGTGTGTTTTTTACAGTTACCTTTAATCATCAGAAAAAGCTTCTGGTGCCGATAGGTAGCTACCAAAAGTCCCAGATATTTCATAGATAAATTTGAAGAGTCGTGAACTGTGTAGGGTGATAGCGTTTAAAGAACCATAATTGCGTGCCTATTATGATCACAGGTTCTGTATTTATACTTATTGGTCTACAACAAATTACAGAGATATACCAGCAGGTACGTCAAATTGTGGAGATACAATGAGAATAGTTACAACAGATAATGAAGATAAATCAAGAGATTTAAGGATCTGTTGTGTATATGATTTGAGTGATAAAGTCAACCGAGAATAATGGATTCTGGTGAGGCATCAAATTGGCTATGTTTTATCTTAGAGAAGCATGCATTGGTTGCATCATATTATCTAATTTTTTTATCCATCCCTCTTTTCAGGAGGCTGATATTATGAACTCACGTATACCTGAATTTTTGTTTGATATTATGGAATAGCAGCTAACTTCCCATCCTAGGCTACTGCAAATAAAAGTCAGCCTATTTTCCAAATATTCATGAACTTTTTTCCCCTTTTAGCGTTCTTTTCTTAGTCATCGCTGTTATGAAGAATATGGTGTTGTATCCAGTTTATTTCGTTCTTTTGTCTTTATGAAGAATATGTTCTTTTCAGGAACGGTAATGCAGGATTGATTCCGCTATTACATAGTAATGTGTTGCCTTTGGTTTGCTTGCTGTTTTTGTTGGAAATATTGTCATTACAGAAAATAGAAAAAGGTTTCTTTTCAGAAATGAAACATGTCATAGCAGTTCTTTCAGAGGCTGCATGTTGACATTGGTGCAGCTAAATGACAATCTATATTTGGTTAAATCTCTGATATTTTCCTCTTCTTTCCACATTTTTCATTATTTTGTAGTTTTAGTTGTTCATTTTTTAATTCATCTGTTTCTTTGTTTTTCAGAATTCATGGACACATAAGCTAGTCACTTCTGTTTTTTTTTTTTTTTTTTTTTTTTTCTTTTCTCCATTTCATATGCCGGGAGTTAAAGAGAGGAACTCCCTGACTCTTGGTTCTACTGCATGTGGTTGACATGGTAAAACTTCAGTTTGGCAAGAGACAGCATAACACATGATTCTACTGCATCCCTACATTGTTGTGTGTTTGACATGGTAAAAGCTTAGTTTGGGATCACTAATGAGAATATTGCCAAACAACATTTGGTTGTCATGTTGTCAGACGAGATATTCATGGAGTTGATGTTGAAGGGTTTGAAGGGAAATTGATATTACTCAGACACGGAGAAGTTTTTGTATTGATTCATGCACTTCTGCATGATTGGATGATAAAATGTTTCTAATTATGAAATTGGTAGGAATCACCTAAGGGAAGGTACATCTTCTGCATTAACTTCAGTTATATTCGTTTTTTCCATAAGCCATGGAAACAGAGCAAGTTTGCTCAATTCCATGGTGTTGACACTGTTTTTTTTTTTTTTTTTTGAAAGTTGTAATTTATTTATTGTAGCCCAATTGGGCTAAAGGGTACAACAAACAGGAAAAACAAATAGATCTAATTAAGGGGTTCACACAATAGCATGTTGCTCATGAGCCCCTTTTTTTGCCAAGTCATCAGCCTTACCATTTGCACTTCTCAGTACATGGTTCCAACTAGTGACAATAGAAGATAATTAGCGTAGCCTCTAAGGAGGTTTAAGATTATTACTACACCATTGAATTAGTAAATGGTTTTTGAGCATGTCAAAGCAGATCATTTTTTAATAAAGCCACTAGAACCGATTCTCATTGTGACTTTTAATGTATCTTTTGTATCAATCAGAGTTTTTTAAGTTTTTAGTGTCTTTCTGTTGGAGAAAAAGTTTTTGAGCAATCAAAGTAGATCATTTTTGAATAAACCCACTGGAACCAATTTCCTTTTAATGTATCCTTTGTATCATCAAAGCTTCTTGCAGATACTACCCCTTGTAGTATGCTTTTGGTTACAAGGACAGAGATATTTACATTTGCTTGCTTTGATATTTTTAAGTTTTTAGTGTCAAACAAGAAACTGAGAGATTGATCTCGCACACCTGCCACTCTGTTTTTTATGCTATATCTGTTTTACTGTGTCGTTTGCAGCAAATTTCATTTCCTATTAGATCAACGTGAGCTGTGTTAAGGCAAGGGTTGATTCTTAAAAAACAAACTGCTGTGACGGTAGATTATCCCGAGTTTGAACGGATCATGGAGATGTGTTTTTGCTTCATCTTTCAGTAGGACCAAAGGGATTTGAGATTTGTTTTTCAGCAGCTCACAGCAAAATCCATACCACTGAACCATATTTACAGGCTCATTAAAAGCCTTCAGCTCTGGGGCCAAGTTAATCTCAAATCTCAACCGTCATCTTTATCGAAGGCGACAGCAAAGGCTTCAATGCAATTGCATTACAAAGCATATTCAGACAAAGAGAGAGACAAATATTCTTTTCTCTACTTTGGATTTTCAAACAACAGATACAAACAAAATAGCCTAACCAGAGGGTCCTTTGTTCTCGTTTTTTTCTAAGGAATAGCAGCTGTAACGAGAAGACCACCTCATTTCTCCATTGATAAATTTCCCTACTTTGCTTTCACTGCATCTTCGGAGAAATGGAGAGATCAAGAGGCCTAATTCTGATCACCCGTTCGCTGATCGTTCTGCTCGTATTATTCAGCAGTGGCGCAGCCATGGCCCTGTCTCCGGAGGGAGCTCAGAACCAGGTTACAGAAAACAAGAAATCCAACCCTTTTCTTGTGACATCTTTGGTTCTTATTTTCATAATATTAGATGTTATAGCCTTCGTGCTTGTGGTATTACTCTTACGGGTGTACTTGAAGAGCAGAAAAACAGGTAAAAGGGATGAGAGAAAGCTTGACATCGAAAACAAGAAGGACGAGAGAGCTCTAGAGAATCAAGAGAACAGTATCAACAGAGGCGGTGCGAACGAAGAGAGAGGAAAGCTCGAGTTCTTGTCTGAAGAGGGAGGATTCGAACTCCATGATCTTCTTAAAGCTTCTGCAGAAGCCTTGGGGAAGGGGAACTTCGGGGCTTGCTACAAGGCCGTGCTGGGGAATGGCGCATGTGTGGTGGTCAAGCGGTTGAAGGATTTGGCCCCGTTCACCGGTGACGAATTCGCGACGCATATTAGAGCTCTCTCTGCTCTGAAACACCCCAACTTGTTGCCCGTCCTTGCGTTTTACAACTCCAGAGACGAGAGGCTTTGTGTTTACAGATACGCCACGAACGGGAACCTCTTCGACAGAATTCATGGTGTGTAATTGTCTCCACTCTTTCAAAACTTTCTCAAATTGTAAGACGAATATCATTCTTCTTTCTTAAAAAAAAAAAAAAAAAAGTTTCAGTCTTTTTTAAGCTTTAATGTTGCACTAACATTTTAAAGATCGACGGTTGATTGAAGCCGGAAGAGGAGAAAACCAAGTTCCTTTCAAATGGCAGTCGAGATTACAGGTGGCCCGAGGTGTAGCTCGAGCGATGGCGTTTCTCCATCTCAACTCCAAATCGGTCCCCACCGCTGTAGTACCCCATGGAAACCTGAAGTCTTCCAATGTTCTCCTCGACGAGAACGACATGCCGAGGGTCTCTGATTTTGGGCTCTCTTCGATTATATCAACCTCCACCGCGGTTCAGCGGATGGTGGTTTACAGGTCTCCGGAGTATCAACACCGCCGGAGAGTATCAAAGAAATCAGATGTCTGGTGCTACGGGGCCCTTCTCCTTGAGTTGCTCACGGGGAAGGCATCGTGTCTCAGCTATCCAGCAGGCGGAGAAAGAGGTACCGATCTCTGCAACTGGATTCACGTAGCAGTCAGAGAGGAATGGACTGCGGAGATTTTCGATGCGGAGATTGCAGCTCAGAGAAACGCCAGCCAGGACATGTTGAAGCTGTTACAGATTGCACTACGTTGTTGCGACAAGTCGCCGGAGAAGCGACCGGAAATGGTGGACGTGATGAGAAGCGTAGAAGGCATCGGTGGTACGGGAAACGGGGACGAATATGAGTCCTCCGATCGCTCTTCCTGTGACGATCTCTCGGGATCAACGAACGCCTCGGGGATATCTGGAGAATATCGTCGAAACTTTGTTTCCATTTAATTATGCGAAGCAGAACCTTTTGTTTTTTTGTTCTTTCTGGCAGGTACTAAACATTCTCTTTCTGGTCGGCGGGATCATTTTGTTTCAATAAAGCTTAAATTGTACCGTGTTCATATACTGTTGTTCTGGGTGAATATTGGGTTCTAGAAAGAAAAGGAAACAACTCGCACGAACTTAGAAAAATAGAATTAAAAATATTTCGAGCATGCACAAGTTGAGAAAGTCAAAGATTTTTTCCATAGCATTCCAACTATTGATTCAATTTAACTTTCTAAATCAGTAGTAATTCCAAATCAATTATTTAGGAAACCGAACGAGGAAACGCAATTCTCGAAGGTAACTGCTTCAGTCCGCGTTCTACGCCGTTGTCATTCTCACTCTCTCTCCATCACTCTCAATATTATACACAGAAACAATTCCCTGCACAAACCCAACTCAACCATGAAACCCTTCGCCGAAGAAGAAGAAGAAGGGGTCGCTTTCGGCGGGAAGCGTAGCATTAACGAGAAGGAGGTCTGCCGGAAGAAACCCAGAAACGGAAACGAAGCCCAGTCCGCCGTTAGCTACGATGCATCATCGACGTTGGAAGATGAAGCCGAATCTTCCTCCAACGTCGACTACGGCAATTCCTTCCAGTACTGGTCGGATGACTTTCTGGGCCAAGAAGCATTGTCATATTCTTCCCGACCCCTAGAGATCTTCATGAGCTGCGATGTAATTGAAGCTGCAGGCGATGAGTACAGCAGCTCTTGTACCGGCGATAACTTCGAGATATTCCGACAGCTGAATGTGGAGGTAAAGACGAAACCGAGAACACAAACGATCCCGGCCGTGATGGAGGAACTCACTCTTGACTGCAAAGGCTGCCCGTTAAACTTTCTACCGTTGCTTCATCAGACCGTCCTTGCTGCAGATTTTCGTTGGTTCGACGTCGGCAACGATGAAGATCTGCACCAGTTCTGGAGCACCTTACCAGATCTTGTAGTCTTGTAACTACAAATAGATTTGTACTTCAATCAAGAAATTAACCTTTTTAATGTAGAAGCCACGTCGATTGGCCATTGACTCGTTTAAATCTATGTATACCCATCAGGAAGTTAGTGTGTACGTGAGCCATGCATTTTCTATTTCTGCCATCTAGTTCGCATTAAGGTTTAGAGTTTGAGAAATGATATCAGTACTACGAAGTTTTACTTTGAAGTTTTACAGTCTGACGTGGATATCTTATGTGGCATCCACGTCAGCTGCCTACTTGGCAAAGAGGGAGATGTTAATATGTATATAAGTTAGGGGTTTTTTTGTCTTTTTACCCTTCAAGGGTATATTTGTCTTTTCAATTGTAATCTAGATGTATATATACTCACACGATGATTAATACAATCAAGTCGATTTCATCAAATTCTATCATGGTATCAGAGCCGACTCGGTCTTGACTCGGCAAACTCGCCTCAGACTCGTGTTGATATTTCGTCTCTCAAACTCGACTTCACCCGGTTTTGACTCGGATCGAAGAGCGAGTCACGACGGGCGAGTCAACTCATCGTGACTCGCCTTCTTCTTCCTGCGCTTTCCCCTTTCGCGGATCCGAAAATCGGCTACGATTTTCGCTTGTTCTTCCGCCGAATCATCTGAAAACTTCACCAAATCCTTGATTCGAGCTTCGATTTTGATTTCGGAGACCTATTTTGTGCCGGAATCATCAGATTTTTTGGATTTTTGGTCTCTGATTGTTGCCCGATTTCGCCGTCGCAGTAGAGGCTTGCTCGCACTCAGATTTGACGTTTTTTCTTGCCGCAGCCGTCGCCCTAGCCATCAGCGACGATTTTCGTCATCGTCGGCTTCGGATCCACGGTTTTCCCCTTCGGCGAAACCTCTCTTGTCGTCGCCGTGGGAACGTCGTGGGCTCGCCGTGGGATCGCCGTGGGATCGCCGTGGGATCGCCGTGGGGTTGCCGTGCCGTCGCCGTGGGCTTGCCTTGCCCTCGCCGTGCTTCTCGCCGGCTGTTCGCGCCGCCGCCGCCCGGGAGGAAGCTGTTGCTTCCTCGTCTTCTTCCTCCGCTTCTTGATTAGGGTTTCTGGAACTTTTAGACCAGACCGGACCAAGACCAGACCGGACCGGACCGAGCCACCCGAACCTCTTTTGATTGGACCGGACCGGACCAGATTGAGCTGAACCAGACCGGACCGGATTACCGTTGAGCCGGGCTGGGTCAGATGTAAACCAGACTCACCTATACTCGACCGGACCGGCTAGGACTGAACCACGCCGATCCCCGATCGGGCCTGGTCACATTGCTGCACGTTGGGCCCATTGGAGATTGGATTGCCTCTTGCTTATTTCTGGTTCCTCAAGTTGTCTCGCCATACTATATTTTACGGAGCCACGTAACCACACGTGCTTTGTTTCTTGATTGTGTGACATCTATTTTCGCTCATGGCTTCATCCGATTATGCTCCAGCTTATGCCTGTAAAATTGGATAGCACGAACTATATTCACCGGGCTTCTCTTATGCGTAATTTTTTGCGAGGCCGTAATTTATGGAAATATACTTCTGGTGACTATAGCATGCCAGCCAGTACTGCAGACGGTTCCAATTTCAAAGCTCTAGAGGAATGGGAAGTTAATAATTCCCGAGTGATTTCATGGTTAGCTAGCGCTGTATCGCTTTCTCTTAGTCTGCAGGTTGGGAAATATGAAAATGCAAGAGATGCATGGTTATTTTTAGAACACAGGCATACGGGCACGAATTTTGCTCAGAAGTACAAGTTAGAAATGGACATCCGATCTCTTCGGCAGGCCCCCGATCAGTCCATTTCCGATTTTTATGCTCAGATGTCTTTGCTATGGGATCAGTTAGGTGCTATCGCTCCGAAGTTTGTATGCACTGCGGATGATGTTATTTTTCAGACCTATGTAGATGAAGAGCACTTAGTTCAGTTTTTGATGGCACTCAGTGATGAGTATGAGTTTATTCGGTCCTCTATGCTTCATAGGCATCCTTTGCTTTCTGTTGAAGCTGCTTTATCTGAGTTACTAGCAGAGGAAATACGTCGTCGTGACCGGGGACCCCTTACTTCACAGCTCGTAGATCCCGACACTCGTTCTTGCAGCTTCCAGACGTCCTCCACCTACAGCGAGTAAACCTGGCCCTCCTCGTGACATGACTCATGTACAAAGTGTCGTTATTGTAAGGAATATGGGCATATGAAATATCATTGTCCAGCAAAGTGGCGTCCGCCTCATTCTTCGCCTCGACGACTACAGCCGCCCGCCTCTGCTCCAATCGATGATTCATCCGACATACTTCCGACTTCTACTTCCTCACCGAATCTTGGAGATATCCAGAAGCGATTCTCAAGGCTCTTGGTGGTCTTGGTCATGGTAATTCCTCGCCTCTGCATTGTCCGCCACTTCGTAAGGGTTCTTGGATTATTGATTCTGGTGTATCTAACCATATGTCCTTTGATTGTTCTCTTTTTACTTCTACACCCTCTTCATCTCCTTTGTCTTTCTCTCCTATTTATATCGCTGATGGCTCTACACTCCTCAGTAGAATATTCTGGTTCTGCTTTGTACATCCGCTGGAATCGCTTTGCACAAGTTCTTTATGTTCCTCGTCTGTCCATGAATCTGTTGTCCATTGGACAATTGTGTGATCTTGGCCTTCATGTTTCATTTTCTTCCTCTCGGTTGTCGTACAGGATCCATCGACGGGAAGGTTCTTGGGACAAGACGTAAAGTTGGCCGCCTCTTTGAGCTTGATCATTTGAATATTTCATTGCGTACTAGTTCCTCTCGCACTTGCGCTTTGTTAGCTAGTTCTGAGTTTGCACTATGGCATAGTCGTTTAGGTCATGTATCTACCTCTACTTTGAATAAATTAATTGGTACTGGTCGGTTAGGACATGTTTCTCCCGAGTTATTGCATTGTGTTAGCTGTAAACTTGGCAAACCTCTTCGCTTTACCATTTAATATCAGATCTTGTGCGTTCTTTAGCTCCATTTGATATTGTTCACTCGATGTTTGGGGACCCTCTTCGTCCCAACTATAGGTGGATCTCGATATTATGTTGTCTTCATCGATGATTATTCACGTTTTGCATGGGTTTATCTCGATGCGGTCTCGCTCTGAATTTTACAATATCTATGTTGAATTCTCCACGATGATTCATACTCAATTTTCTCGAAAAATTAAAATTTTTCGCTCGATTCCGAGGCGAATATATTTCGACAAGTTTCGGTTGTTGCTGAAATCCCATGGTTCCTTGCAACAACTTTCTTGTCCCTATACTCCCAACAAAACGGAGTTGTTGAGCGTAAGCATCGACACATTGTCGAAACCGCCTGCATTTTTTCTTTTGTCTTCCTCGGTCCCTCGCGCACTTTTGGGGTGAAGCTGTTTTCACTTCATTTATCTTATTAATCGATTACCTTCGTGGCTTTGAATGGCTCTACCCTCTCACTCGCCTCTATGGTACGCCTCCGGATTACTCTTCTCTTAGTGTCTTTGGTTGCACTTGTTTTGTTTTACTTCCGCCGTGAACGTGATAAACTATCTCGCCAAATCTGCCATGTGTGTTTTCTTGGGTTATGGTACGCAACAAAAAGGTTTTCGTGTTATGATCCTCGACTCTCGAATTGCGTATTTCCCGACATGTTACTTTACGGGAAAAAGTTCCTTTTACTCCTTGCCTTCACATAAATTGCATTGTGATGTATCTCCTACGGTTGCATTTGATCTTTTCCCGATTCTATTTCTTTTTCTGTCTCTGCTATGCCTGATTCTCACAGGTGTTCACGATGCGCTGACTCCCTCCCCAAAAGGCCTTCTCTCGCCTGATGTTCCTGCACCTTCTTTGGATCGGACGCCTCCCCTTCCTCCCCTGCCCATGCGTCCTCTTCGGATTCACCTCTCCGCTTGTCCACCTCTTCTTCGCCTGAGGCTCCTGTTGGTCAGTCTCGCTATCCCTCCCGCACTCATCAGCCTCCCAGACGCTTTACTTGATTATCATTGTTATTCATCTACTCTTTCCTCTCGCTTCTGAACCCTCTTCCTATAGAGAGGCTTCCTCTAACCCTCTTTGGCAGCAAGCTATGACTGAGGAGTTACACGATTTGGCTCGGACTCATACTTGGGATCTTGTTAATCTTCCTCCTGGTAAGTCCCCGATTGGCTGCAAGTGGATTTATAAAATCAAGACTAAGGCGGATGGCACTGTTGATCGATATAAAGCCCGTCTTGTGGCTAAGGGCTATACCCAGGAGTATGGTATTGATTATGAGGAAACCTTTGCTCCTGTTGCTCGATTGACTTCTGTTCGTTTATTACTTGCCATCGCTTCTGCTCGGAGTTGGACTTTATTTCAGATGGATGTGAAAAATGCGTTTTTGCATGGTGACTTAGTTGAGGACGTTTATATGTTACCCCCACCAGGTTTTCCTCATCAATCGGGACAAGTCTGTAAACTTCGTCGTGCTTTATATGGCCTGAAGCAGGCCCCCCGTGCTTGGTTCTCCACCTTCTGTTTGAAGATTGTTCAGTTTGGTTATCGTCAGAGTTCTCATGATTCTGCACTGTATACTCATCAGACATCTCGTGGTATTGTGTTATTGTTGTTATATGTGGATGATATGGTTATCACTAGTGATGATGTGCAAGGCATCTCTGATCTTAAGGCATACTTGAGTACTTGTTTTGAAATGAAGGATCTTGGTCGCCTCCGCTATTTTCTTGGTCTCGAGGTCCTCTCCTTATCCGGTGGCTATGGTCTTTCTCGGGCTCAAGATGCAGCTGATTTGCTCAACCGTGCTGGTCTCACCGATAATAAGACTTGTGATACTCCTTTAGAGCTTAATGTTAAGCTTCATGGCACCGATGGCGAGTTACTTTCTGATCCTACTCTCTATCGACGCTTAGTCGTTGGTTTGATCTATTTGACTATTACGCGTCCCGACATTAGTTATGTTGTTCATGTCATCAACAATTCATGTCTGCGCCTCGCTCTGCTCATTATGCCGCAGTTGTTACGTATCCTGCGCCATATTCGTGGCAGCATGTACAGAGGTTTGATCTTTTCTCTGCTTCCCGTCTTACTTTATCCGCCTATTCGATGCTGATTGGGCTGGAGATGTTACCGATCGTCGGTCTACCACCGCTATACAATTTTCTTAGGTGACTCTTTGATTTCCTGGCGTAGCAAGAAGCAATCTACGGTTTCGCGTTCGAGTACTCGAGGCTGAATATAGAGCTCTTGCTGACACTACTTCGAGCTTGTCTCGGCTTCGTTGGTTACTCCGGATATGGGTGTCTCTCCGGATTCTGCTACTCCACTTCATTGTGACAATAATAAAGGTTTTTCTTGATTGCTCACAATGATGTGTTTCATGAGCGGACTAAACATATTGAAGTGGATTGTCACTTTGTGCGCCATCATTGTACCACCGGCACTCTCACCTTATTGTATCTTCCTCCGAACATCAGATCATGCGGATCTATTTACCAAATCGGTTACTTCGTCACGATTTCGGTATTTGTGTTCCAAACTCCAGATGGGCACCTTTACCCCATCTTGAGTTTGAGGGGGATGTTAATATGTATATAAGTTAGGGGCTTTTTTGTCTTTTTACCCTTCAAGGATATATTTGTCTTTTCAATTGTAATCTAGATGTATATATACTCACACGATGATTAATACAATCAAGTCGATTTCATCAAATTCTATCAGGAGAGAGGAGAGAGGCCGGAGAGGGAGAGAGGCGGGAGCGGGAGAGAGGCCGGAGCTGGAGAGGGAGAGAAGCCGGAGTGGGAGAGGACGGAGCGGGAGAGGGAGAAGGAGGGAGGCCGCCGAGCGGAGGGAGAGGGAAGGGGGGAGGCGCCGCGAGGGAGGCCGCCGAGCGGAGGGAGAGGAAGGGCCGCCCGCCCCGCGCCCCCTTCCTCTCCTCCCAATCCATGCCTCTGCCCTGCCCACGGCGCGAGGGAGGGCGAGGCCGCCTCCCTCCACAAGGCGCGGGAGGGAGCCGAGGCCGCCTCCTCCCCCCAAGGCGTGAGGGAGGCCGAGGCCTCCTCCTCGCCACAGCGGCGTGAGGGAGGCCGAGGCCTCCCGCCGCGGCGCCCCCCTCCCTCTCGCCTCCCGCCGGTGGCCTCCTGGCGCGGAAGGGAGGCCGAGGCCGCCCGCCGTGGCGCCCCCCTTCACTCACTCCCCGCTCGGCGGCCTCCTGGCGCGGAAGGGAGGCCGAGGCCGCCCGCCAGCGCCTCCTCCCCCTCCGCTCGGGCGGCCTCCTCCCTCTCCCCTCCCGCCGGCGGCCTCCTCCTCTCCCTCCCACTGGGCGGCCTCTCTCCTCTCCCTCCCGCCTCCGGCCTCTCTCCCTCTCCCGCTCCGGCCTCTCTCCCTCTCTCCCTCTCTCCCTCCTTGCCAAATGGGCAGCTGACGTGGATGCCACATAAGACGTCCACGTCAGACTGTAAAGACTGACAGTAAAATGTCCCAGTGCGTATATCACGATTCTTAGAGTTTAGGTTAACCTATAGAATAGGAAAATAATTCCAATTTTATTTCATACTAAGGACTACCAAAGAGGACGTCAACTCACAGTAAAAAGTACGCATATCGCCACTCTTTATGTAATAGAGGTCAATAACATCTTGCAAACTCATCAAGATTTGTTTATGAGGTGTAAGCTGACAATGTTTTTAAGCCATAAAAAAAAAGGATCCAACCATTTAAACTAATACAAGATTGTAGCTAGACATATGAAAATGCTAATCAATCACATTAGTATCTGATCTTTAACTAAATACAAAGCAATGTCCTTAATTTTTTCTTAAACATACATTTATTACTTTTGAATCTAAGGAATAAACTATGCCCTCTCTCACGGGAATAACAACTACTCAATCACGTTAACAATTAATTTTTAGTTAAATATGAAAAGTCTTATTTTTATTGACGGTTTTTGTAGATTTTATAAAGGAAAAATGCTAGATACACTTATGCACATTACCTATTTGACTCACACAACGTAACCGGCCAATCCGAAATACCGTTGTCTAACATTTATCCTTTAGAATAAAGGATTTTATGAAATAAAAAATATTTAATTATTTTTTTAGTTTTCCTAATTGGTTGTTTACGTCGTACATGGGAAAGGTAGGAGGTCTAGGTGTAGCTAGAATTGCACTTTTATAAATTGTTGCTAACCTTAGGTAAAATCCTAAATCTAGTATTGTTGTATTGTCATCAACCCATCTGAAACACAACTAGGATTTAGAATTTTTATAAAATAAAAAATATATTTTATAACTAGTATTACTCTTTGGAGAATAGCTAGGTAGAATAGATTCGTTCTCAATTATCATAAGATTTTAGCAAAAATCCCTAACTTTAGTTGAGAATAAATATTTAAATTAAAATACTATCGAAAATAAAGGAAAAGATACTGTTTTTCTAACTTAGTCTCCGAAAGAGAAGGCTAAGTTTTGATACTTCATGGGATTTATTACTCTTGGAAAAAAATATTTAAACAAGAGGGCTCTAACACGAGGCACGTGGCTAGTCCCATCAGCATATAAATTAGTGATTATGATATTTATAAAAAAAAAGATAAATTCAAAAACATTATGGTTACGTTTAAAAAAGATAATCATGCAAAAATTATTATATAAGAGCTAAATGATAAACATTACTCGTAAGTTTATAAACTTATGACGAAAGTGCGTGCGTCGTAGTTGCAGACAGTTTTTGGATTCCGTAAGATCTTCAATAGACGGTAATACCCTTACCCATTTTAAATTATTCCGCAATTCTTTAAACGTGACAGCGGAAAATACTAACCACGCAAGTGCTCCGCGGATCAGCAATGGCGAGAAATATTTGCCACTGCCAAACGGAAACCCTAGATTTCGGCTCTCCGCCCGCTCCGCCCGCTCCGCCCGCTTCGAGAATTAGTTCAGATGGTGTCATTATGGTCGACATTGCCTCTTCTCTTGGTTGTAGCCCTGCTCGTTTTCGAAGAGAATGTCTCCATCCCGTCTTGCCAAGTCGTCGAGGACCGGGACAGCAGTCCCGAGGAAGGCCAGATAGATGGGAGCTTTGACGAATTTAAGGTGATGATGGTGGCGAACTTGCTTTTGATGGGATCCGAGGCGGGTTATACGAATATTTATTTCAGAGATTCATATATGAGCAAATTCTTTCGGGTAAATTTTATAGTCCTAAGATTTTTTCTTTTCTAAATGTGCTAGTTGTCTGGGTTTGTCCGTTTGTCTGTTTGTTTGTTTGTTTGTTTGTTTGTTTTTTTTTTTTTTTGTGTGGGGAATTTTTCGACTTGGAATTAGTAGGATAGATCTTTCAACTACTAAATTCCAGTTCAGAAGACTTGAGAAAGGAAAGATTTAAACTTTCCCTCTGGGTCAGATTAGTAGGGCCACTGTAGAGCATAAAAAAGGGTAGAACGTAATGTGCACTGTGTTAGGAGGACACGAACATATCTGCTGCAGAAACGACGAGGTCTCATTGTTTAGTCCTTTTGTTTACCATCCTGTCTTTACGTTTATAGTTTGGTTAGTGATGTGGTAGTTTTGAAAGCTAGTCATCAACTTCTTCAGGAAGCTCATGTAAAAAGTCTGCTGTTTTCTCATCTGTACAATTTCCATTCGTAGTTTTCCTTTTTTTTTATTTAACAATTGATGTCATTCTTTGGTGTGATTTTCCTTGTTACTGTTTATTTTGTTTGAGCTACTTCATTTTACTAAAACATTGTGAAGTGTTTAGTGTCCCGCTGGCAGCAAACAACTCTTAAAAACCAGTTTCTTCTGACTAGTAGTTTTTTTTCCTTTCGATGCAATGATTGCCTTCAAAGTTTCTAATGCCATCTTGTGTTTCGCTAATCAGAAATCATTTGAGAGGTTGAAACCGGATATGCTGGTTGTACTTGGAGATATATCTGCCAAGGGATCAGAGTTGACTAATAATAAATGGCTATCTGTTCTTCAACAATTTCAGAGAATTTTGGGCCCCTTTCTTGGACTTCCTCTTCACGTGGTTTTGGGTGACAGAGATGTTGGAGAATGTAATAAATTGAATGCAAAGAGAGTCAATCAGATAGCCAGCAACTTACCAGGATTAGACTCTGCTGGTTGTGGGTCTTTTGAAGTTAGCAATATGAGCTTTGTGTCCCTAAATGCCGTTGCAATGCTTTGTGGCAATAATGATTTACGGTTTAGTGTTGAAAGGGTCATTGAGACGGAAAGTCTAGATCTCAGTAGACATGCCGAAAAAACTAAAGTGCTATCAAACAAAGCTACCAAGGAGAAGAAGGATATTGGTGATTTTCATTGGAGGGATAATGCAGTGGAGTCTGGGTCTGGGCCTGTCCTTCTACTACATTTCCCATTACATCGGATTATAGACCACTGCAGGGGACATAAAGCTTTCAGTGAAAGCATCGGAAGCCGTCTCCATGAGACTTCAAGCACATTTTTAAATCGGTAACCAATATGATTTTGTATTCTATTGAAGTTGTTTATTTAGTATTTTATTTACCAAATTTATGTAATGTCACCCAACGTTCTAATGCAGCAAAACACCTTTGTTTCTTTTATGGAATCAGGAGCTTTGTTTCTTCCTAAATTGCAAGTGCATGGTTGGCCCCAGTTTCCTTGGATGGGAGCTCATTTGTAATGGAAATACTTATGCTTTACAGTAATGACAATTGTTTTAAAATTACTATGCATTACAAGTAGGAGACATTGTAGTTCTTGGTGCCATCTCTATGCTTGATGTTTTCTTTTTTCCGTGCATGAATATATGTTATGGCTATCATCAAGAAATGTCAGCAGGGAGTGAAAAACATACAAGGACTTCAAATAATGTCATTTGCGCAAGCATTATATATATATGAGAGAAGGAATTTGTGGTTTCCTCCAGGAATGTACTTGTAGGTGATTCCTTTTTTACCATTGGATTCAGATTTCGAGATCTGTATGCTGGCAATTTGTGTCATAGAATTGTAAAATAGGGTTAAATATTTATTGCTACCCTTCTTTGAAAATGTTTCCACAGAAAATTTCAGGGAATGAGGGAGGGAAGGAGGGAGGGGAAAAATTTGCATTTCCATCGAGCAGGTCTGATGCTTTAATTCCTGATACGTGGTGCTCATCTGTGGATGCTTCCAAGCCTAAAATCCTTACTCTGTTGGCTTGATCTCTCAACAAACATCTAGCCCTCAAGTATCATTGGTGCCATATCGAGGCTTTTAGACTGCCTATGGTTATATATGAAAAGGCTTGTAGATGGCAATAGAAAGTTAAATGGGCACCATTAGTTGTACCTTCACATAAACTGGCGTGGGTAAACAGTTTCATTTTGGCATTGTACAACAGAGTATTTTTAGTGCGGATGGTAGATTGTTAGTGTGGAGCGTGATGTTTATCTTGTTTTTCTAACTGTGCTATATTTCTTGTCTTTTTTTATTAGAGTTCTAGCTTACTTTCTTATTCTTATGATTCATACCATTTTAAGTTTTTAATATACTTGAAAAATGTTCAATATTTTTGAATGTGACAGGGGATTTGTTGGTGATGGTCCACATGAGGTGCTGCACAGCATGCCACCAAATGCAACGGAATATATCTTTCAGGCTCTTAGACCAAGGTCCTCTAGTGATCTTGCGCGCATGTGTGATTTTTTTCATTTATTTTTTTAATTTTCTATTGCATTCCGATCTGTCTAGACTGCACGATTTTCTTTTAAATTTATTTATTTTACTTTTCAAAAGAGAATTATAATTTTTTTGGTTATGCTGTCATGCTAGTCTCCAATAGCGTGTGGTTCCTGGCTAATTGCCTGTGGTGCTTTCTAAAATGCGTTTGAGATCACGTTGTCTAGATAACATTATAAGTTGCCCATATGTAGCTAAGTTACTGGGGTTAGAAATCCAATGTTTTCTACAGAATTTCCATGTCACTGAGGTTAACTTTTCCATTTTGGTTATGTTCCGCAGGATTGTGTTCAGTGCTCACACTCATCAATTTTGCTATCACACCCACAGGGATGGGACTCGTGAGGTCACTGTTCCGGCCATGACGTGGAATGTTAAGGATGACCCAGGTTTCGTTGTTGCCACCTTCAGACAGAACGCTGCAGTCATCGTGAGCCAGTGCTCTCTAGCCCGAGAATCACATGTTTTGATGGCTTATGCATCTGTTCTGATTTTATTATTATCCACCACGCTGATTGCAGCCAAGTCACATTTTTGGAATTTGGCCTGAAACATCACACTCCAATTTATAATTCTTTGTTAGCCCCTAGGAATTTTCAAGTGTACTTAGTATTTCCTACCAAAAAGTGTATTTATTCTTTATATTTTGTAAAGAAAGCTAATGCTTGTATTTTATAGGAGCCGCTTGTAAGAACAGCTTTATTCTACATAATGAAACAAGCTGAAAAGGAGCTTTTTCAGTTGACATTTGTAAACTGGGATTCTCCCTGTGTGAACCCGGGAGAAGATTAAGAAAGTGAAAAGGTTGAGGAAATAGGAATAAGGCGCTAAATGCTTTGTTTGCTGTGACCTCTGATAATTGGGTTTCCCAAATAGTGTTCCCTGGCGTCCCCATGAAGTGTTTGTTGACGTTCTGACATAGTTTTGGTGGGTGCAGGAAACCTCCAAAATCAGCCACCATTTTTTAGTCACAGAATTACTTGAAAGTGAAACGTGGGCTTGAGATTATGGTTGAATTTGGAATGTAGGATCGGTTCTTTGTTTGATGGACTCTTTTTCCTGCTGCTTTACTATAAAGGTAAAATTCCTTTTGATGTGCATTGGCCAAGCAGGTCGTTCGGCGTCCTTATATAACTTTCCAAGTCTTAAACACAGGCAAGCGTGTTTCTCTACACTTGCACAAGGACATGGCAACCTTGCATATTAGTAAGAAATATGCATCGGACTGCCAACTCCTCCAACATTATCTTTTTGGTAAGTTAAACTTCTGAATGCCATGAGTATGAGATAAAATGTTCTTCCCAATAGTTTTATCAGCTCATGTAATTCTCTGTTCTTGGGATTATTGATGCTGCACTTCATTATTTTGTATAGTTTCTTACTACGACATATAAAAGTGAGATAATCACTTTTTTAAGTGTCTTAGCAACAGGTAATGAAGCAAGCGGCAGTAAAAAGATAGTGGAGATTCTCACAAGCAGAAAGCCAGAAGAGAACAAGCTTATTCGCCAAACTTACAGTGCCCTGTACAGCAATGATCTGCTTTACGTGATCTCTGGCTTAAAGAATAAGAACTTGGCTGTAAGATAGTTAACTGCCCACTATTCAAGGCCAAGAGTAGGCATTAATCGAATCATGTACTGACCATGCACGTTCTACTGATTCGCAGATGGTAGCTTATCTTCGCATTTGTGAACAACATGAACGTGATGCTCAGTCACTCAGAGGAGCACTCGTTGGCTCGCGCGTGGACTTGAATGCCATAACTGAAATCCTATGCACCCGCTCTTCGTTGGAACTTCAAAATGTCAGGCAGGCTTATTTGACTAAATACAACGCAGATATTGGGAGAGATGTAGTCCTCAAGACTAGTGGAAACGCCAAGGAGGTATGATTGCCAGTGGGGAAATGAAACCCATGACGTTCTTTGCATGTCTAGTAACCAGCTCAATCAAGCTTGCATTCTTAAATCCAAGCTATCTGTGGACTTAATTCTTCTGAAATTGTTCAATTACTTCCAGGTTTTTCGGGCTATCTTGAATTCCACCCGGTTCTCAGGAGTCAGAGTGGATACCTGCATGGCTATGTGTGATGCTAAGATGATCTATGAGGCAATGGAGAGTGGCAAATCCATTGATTCGAAGACCATTTTCTCTATCATCAGTCAGAGAAACAGTGGACAGCTCAAAGCTATCCTTCAAGCCTATAAACAGCTCTACGGCCATGACGTCTCCAAGTCGTTGAAGCAAACCAAATGTGGTGATTTTGGAAGAGAACTTCACGTCATAATTAAATGCATACAGTACCCTGAGAAGCACTTTGCCAGGCAACTTAGAAGAGCAGTTGAGAAAGGTAGTGCGCAAGAGGCTCTGATCCGAATAGTCTGCACTAGGGCAGGGATTGACATTAAAGGCATCAAATCAACCTTTTCTGCTAAGACGGGCTGGTCTCTTGAGAGTCTTGTAAGAAGTGAATTCGGTAATACAGAGAAAGGAAATGGGTTGGTGGCTGATGTACTCATTGGTCTGTTGAAGTAGATGGTCCTCCGCTCAAATTGGTCTGTAGATTGCTTGGGCTTCTTACAAGTCAACACAATTAGCCGTACTAGTTGTCACACTGTTTTTCTTAAATGAAATAACAAGCTGAACTATTTGCAGTGGTGTTTTTTCTAAGTTCAACTATTTTAATGTTCTCCTCTCTTCGCAGAAATTGAAATACCGCTTTCTGTATCTTGAGGGTGAGAATTATTATATTCCACAGTAATTATAAGCTCCCTAAATCTGAGCCACCCAATTCTCTGAAAGGGGCAACATGTGCGTACACATGAGCTAAATGGATTCGAGGGAGTCTCTTATCCTGTAATCTCAACTCAAAATATTAACTTTGTACTTGGCATCACCCGCAAGAAGGAAATATGAGCCCTCTTCAATCACCTTAACACCATTTTCGTCTGTCCTACTGAAATGATCACAAGGTCTCACAATGAACTCTACTTCAGCTCTTTCTCCAGCACCCAAATATATACTCTCAAACGCAACCAGCTGTTTGATAGGTACCTCATGTCTCACCATGGAACTAAGAACAAAAAGCAGCACAGAATGTCTTCCCGCCTTCTCACCCTGATTCTGTACTACGACAACAGAAGAAAATTTCAGGCTCTCACACAACTCAACTCCCAGCACCTTAGTGTAGTGAAGAGTTGAATTTGATATCGAGTTCTTGGTTGCTTGGATGATGTTGGACGGGTTCAGAAAGAGGTTCTTGGGAGAAACAGCAACAAACTTGTACGAGTAGGTGGAGTAACTCAGGCCAAAGCCGAATTCATAGACTTTTCTCCCTTGGTAAAATCGATATGTGCGCCCTGGGTACCCTGACGCGGGTTCTGGTCTCATCCTCATATCTGTCATGGGAATCTTGGTGTATTGTTGTGGATACCAAGTGACAGGTAATCTCCCTCCTGCTCACAGAAAAAGTTAAACAAGAATATATTCCTTAACATTAGCACATGTTCCCATAGGCAGAGCACGAATTCCATAATGATAGGCTATTTATAGAGGTGTCACTATAACAAACCATGAAAACAAAATAACCAGCATTTCCTCAAAATAGAGAAAATTTACCCGGATTATGGTAGCCAAATATAACATCTGCAATTGCTATTCCACCAGCTTCTCCAGGATAACCTGCCCACAATATGCTTCCTATATTTGGATCTTGTTTTGCAAATGAAATGTCTAGAGGGCCACCACTTAGAAGCACCAAAATTACAGGTTTCTTTGAAGCTTTAGCAACATGGGTGATTATAGCCTGTTGTTTCCTTGGAAGACTCAAGTCAACCCTGTCAAACTCCTCCCTCTCAAGTGTTTGGTCCAAACCCATAAAAAGAATTACATAATCTGCTCCTTTGGCAACTTCCACTGCTTTTGTGATTGAAACTGAAGAATTGCATGCAGCTGTGTCGCACTCAGCATAGTACATGGTGTTATTCACATAACTGGCCAAGGCTTGAAGTGGTGAAATTCGCTTACACGGAGGACCTGCATAATTTCCCAGCAGTGGTTCTGTAACATTTGCATTTGGACCAATAACAGCAAGTGATCTAGTTCTTGTTTTAGATAGTGGAAGAAGCTTCTGGGAATTCTTTAACAGGACGATTCCATCTTGAGCAGCCTTAAGAGCTAGGTGCTGGTGGTCTTTGGAGCAAACATGGTTTGGTCCAAAGTGTCCAAAAAGCTGATTCTTGGGATTGCCATTGAACAGCCCTAGCCTCATCCTGAGGGAGAAAAGATTGTGAAGGGCTCTGTCTATATCAGACTCCGATACTTTTTTCTGTTGTAGAGCTGATTTAGTGTGCCGCAACAAGAAGGTGCCACAGTCTACATCCATGCCTAAAATCAAATATTTTTAGATGTTATTATAGTCAACAAAGAAATATTTTGTTTGGAGGTAAATGATGCCCAAACAAAAAAACAGTCGGTGCTCAACTTTGAAATTTTTGTTCGAAATATTTTTCCATATATCAATCCTCACTTTCGAAATTTCGCAGCTTCCACCATAATTTATGCAAAAATGTAAATGCTTTAACAAATTATAATGACCTAGCATAAGCATGCGAGCAAAAGCAGCTTCAAGGGTTTCGTGATATGTAACTCAAGCCCAATAGTAGATAATTTAGACATAAGAAGTGATGACTACTTGTGACTCCGTAGCCTGGTGCCCTTGTGCCCTTCCAGAAAACTCAAAACCGTATACTGCTGATGTGGATTAATTTAGACCGCGCATATCATCTTCTCTTCATGCTTATTGTTCGAAAGATTATATGGTTCCCACTCACCAGCACGAAGAGCAGCTGCAGCAGCTTCTTCAGGGCTCTTGGAGTAATGATGAGGAGTGTAAATCATCGAAACGGCATCACAGTCAGATACAATATACCTGAGGATCCCCCAGCAAAAGGGCTCTCATAACCAAGTCTAAAGCAATAACAGGAACAAAAAACCAGTTCTAGTTTTATTTTCATACCCATTAAAGCCCCAATTGTGTCGTGCAGTTTTTGAAAGTAGATTATAGTCTGCACATGGAGGAACTCCATTGACGCTGTTGTACGAGCACATTATCCCACTAGCTCGACCTTCTTGAACACAGCTCTTGAAAGGGGGATTATATGTGTCTGCTAAATCTTGCAAAGATACCTGAAAACAAGAATGATTACATATCAAATACTATTCTAACTTCTAAGAAACTTTAATTTTCATCATTGTCGGAAACAGGCAAATAAAAGAAAGACAAAATCTTGTTTACGGAATTAAGAAGAAAAAAAAAAAGGAGAAACTCTTCACCTTGGCATCGAACAAGTAACGTGTAACGTTCTTCCAATTATCCAAATCATAGGCAGTGAAGTGTTTGCAACATGCTGAAGTTCGAAGATGTTGAGGACCATCAGACGAGCTCATTCCTTCAAATGGATCACCTTGAAGCCCTCTTACATAAGAGACTGCATATCTGCTGGCAACAAAGGGATCTTCCCCTGGCGTCTCCTGTCCCCTTCCCCATCTGGGGTCTCGGAAAATGTTAATATTTGGAGACCAGAAAGTGAGTCCCGTCGCTTGCCCACTGTTGTAAATAGCGCGAGCTTCAGTTCCGATGGCCTGCATTGAGTTCTCAAATGCTGAAAAAACCTAACGAAACTCAGTCTTCATCCGGGTCAAAAGCACGCAGCTCACCTCTCCGATTTGATACCAGAGACGCGGATTGAAGGAAGCGGCGGTGAGGATTACTTGTGGGAAGCTTGTGGCCGCACGAACCGTCCCGTTGAGGAATTGGATAGCGTAAACGCCATACTGCATATCCGCTCCAGGAAATCGAATCCCGCGTTTCCTCTCTCTCCAAGCGACGCCGTGGAGCGACTCCGACCACCAATTGTAGGCAGGGATACCCAGTCGAGGAATGGCGGCGGATTTGGCCACCAGCTGAGAGATTTTCTCATCTATGGTAAGCCGAGAGACGAGGTCCTTCGCTCGCTTGCTGATGGGCAAGGATGTGTCGCAGAAGCCGTGAGAACGAGTAAACGCAAAAGACTCATCGCATCCATGCGGCGGTAGAGGAGTTGTGGAAGCATAATCGAAGAAGGCCCAGAAATGGACAAGTAACATAAGAAGATGCAGGCATATCCTCATCTCTTCGCTTACAGTTCAGGTTTAAACAGCTTCAAAGAGAAAACGGGAAAAAAAAAAAAGAAGGAAGGAACCAACTCCGTGGATGGCTACTATTGTCTTGACTCTTGAGCATACCTGTGTGCAGTCCTGCAAGATGTCCGGATTAATTTCTGCCAGCAAACGAGTGAAGAAAGAAAACAAAAACTTTGTTTATTACTGAAGACTTGGGTCTGTCAGTAAAAGCGGGCAAGAACGATTTTATGCATATGGTCCGAGCGAGGGACGGACACGTCTGCTCCGTAGGTCGCGCAAACTAGCTGTCTCCTTTTCCGGATGGAAGCGCAGAAGCGCGACGAGATGCACAAATTGCTCCATGCAACACGACGAGATGCACAAATTTGTTTGTTTTAGGAGGTTTTTGAGTTTTATGTTATTTGGATTTCGCAGAAAAATGGTAATAGTGTCGGAGAGTATGACATTCGCTTGGAACCTCTGTTAGCAATTAAGTAGAGTTTGACGATGAAGTTAATGGATGCAGAGCCTGATGTGCCTTCTACTTTTGCAAAATTCCCGGCCGGGTGCTTTTCTAGTTCTTAATTTCTTGTTAGATGGTTCTGAAAAGTATCTCCCATTTTCTACCTTATTCAGTTAAACTTTCTCAGTACTCGCTTGCTCTAACTATTCTTCTTTTGGCTCAACTACACCGTCTGCAAATTATCTTTTATTCATTCCCATGAGTTCCAAGACCAGAACATGATCTTTGAGAGAATACATTTTGCTTATTCAGTACCTTTAGAAAGGCATATCTATAGGGTTTATGCGCGCCCCTTTATATCATCCAATTATATCGATTTTATACTCTGCACCACCCACAAGAAGGAAGTGGGAGCCCCCTTCCATCACCTTGGCTCCATTTTCATCAGTTCTGCTAAGATGGTCGCATGGCTTCACTTTAAACTCGACCTCAGATCTTTCTCCAGCATTCAGATGGACGCTCTCAAATCCAACCAACTGTTTGGAAGCTGCCCCTGGTTTCAACTCCGACCCACGAACAAAGAGTAGTACAGGATGTCTACCGGCCATCTCTCCATGATTTTGAACTGCTACAACAGCGGAGAACTTGAGGCTCTCACAGAACTCGACTCCCATCAATTCAGTTTGGTAAATTCCTGAGCTTCCACTCGAATGTTCGCCTGCTTTAGCGAGGTTAGAGTGGTTCAGGAAGAGACTGTTTTGAGCAACTGAGGCGAACTCATACGAGTAGGTGGAATAGCTCAAACCATGGCCGAACTTGAAGACTGTTTGACCATGGTAGAATCTGTAAGTGCGTCCGGGATATCCAGATGCTGGGTCTGATCGCATCCTCATATCGGTCATGGGAATTCTTGTATACTTCTGGGGATACCAAGTGACAGGCAATCTCCCCCCTGCATATCATCCGAGTATTATATTAGTCCCTAATGTTCGCCAATGTTTCCTCAGAAAGTGTTAATACGAGCATGAAGGAGAAAGTTCACCAGGATTGTGGCTGCCGAAGATAACGTCGGCAATTGCAAGTCCTCCAGCTTCGCCAGGATAACCAGCCCACAAAATACTTCCGATCTTCGGATCACGCTTTGCGAAGGATATGTCGAGAGGACCACCACTTAACAGTACCAAAATCACAGGCTTCTTTGCAGCTTCGGCAACTCGGGTGATCAAAGTTCGTTGTTGTCCAGGAAGAACCAAGTCCAATCTGTCATGCCCTTCTGCTTCTTCCGTCTGATCCAATCCCATGATGAGAACCACATAATCTGCAGCTTTAGCTATCTCCACTGCTCTGTCAATCGAATCCAATGACTTACAAGCAACTTTGTCACAGCCAGAGCTGTACTGGGTGTTCTTGACCCAACTCTTCAATCCTTGAAGAGGGGAGATACGCTTACACGGAGGGCCCTGGTAGTTTCCCAGTAGCGTTTCTGTAGCGTTTGCATTTGGGCCGATAACAGCAAGAGACCCTGTTTTGCTTGGTGTCAGAGGGAGCAGCTTGGCGGAGTTTTTTAGTAGGACTATTCCATCTCGAGCTGCTTGCAAAGCTAAATCTTGGTGCTTCTTGGAGCAGACTTGGGTTGATCCAATTTTCCCAAAAAGCAGATTTTTTGTGTTACCATCGAACAGTCCAAGCCTCATTCGGATAGAAAAGAGGTTGCGGAGAGCTCTGTCTATATCAGACTCCGAAAGTTTTTTCTGCTCCAGTGCCGATTTGGTGTGCTTCCGCAGGAAGGTGGCGCAGTCAATATCCATGCCTGCAGAGAAGGATTCCAGTTTTTTTTTTTTTCCAATTAAAAAAAACATCAATTCATCTCACTATCAGTAAGCGGAAATTCGACACATGAAAACTTTGAACGAATCGAGCATATAAAAACCTTTGAAGAGTTTTCAAGTATTCCTACTTACCAGCTCCAAGGGACGCTCCAACAGCATCTTCTGGGGTCTTCGAATAGTGATGACTGGAGTACATGAGAGCAACGGCATCGCAATCAGAGACAATGTACCTGTTTCAATTCGTCCAAGTCCGACAGGGATGGCCATGAATATAATCAAGATATCGCAACAATCAGTGACTCTGTCCATGTCAAAGAAACCAAAGCAGCCCAAATTCATAAATTCGAATTCAAATGTCGCTGTTTAGTTCAGTACCCATTGAAGTGCCATTTTTGTCTTGCAGTTTTTGAAAGTAAGTTAAAATCTGCACAAGTAGGGACGCCATTGACCATGTTGTATGAGCACATTATTCCGCTAGCTCGGCCTTCTTCCACACAGCTTTTGAATGGAGGCTGAAATGTGTCGGCCAGATCTTGCAAGGATACCTGATGAATACAGGAAAGGAAGTAAAAACACCCAAGTTGGAAGATTTATATTAATACCCATAATCGAAACCAGATCCTCAAGAAAAATCTTCCCTTTTTCCTCCGTTTCTAAACCTACAGCAAGAACTCATGATTGAACATTGAATAATAAACCTTAGCAGGAGGGGAGTTTTTCACCTTGGCGTCGAAGGTAAAGCGTGTAACGTTCTTCCATGAGTCCAAATCATAAGCAGTGAAGTGCTTGCAGCAAGCAGAAGCTCTGAGATGATCAGGACCATGGGGCGATTTACCTCCATAAAAGGAATCTCCTTGAACACCTCTCACATACGAGACTGCATATTTGCTAGCCACCAAAGGATCTTCTCCTGGAGTTTCCTGTCCTCTTCCCCATCTTGGGTCCCGGAAAATATTGATATTTGGAGCCCAGAAGGTTAACCCAGTACTCTGCCCAGTATTGTAAATCCCCCGAGCTTCAGTTCCGATTGCCTGCAATGCAATGCCCCAGAGGAAGCCACAGTGAGAACTGAAAAACTGGGACAGCCCCCTGACCTATAGTTCTGAAGTTTAAACAAATAACAGCCTCACAAAAATGAAAACAAGCTCCAAGTTGCAGAATTATGCCGACAATCTCTTCGGCGTATGAATTACAAGAGTTCAGAAGTTACAAATAAACGACTGACAAAATGGGCAAGATTTCTTTTTTATCACAGGACTAGTCCGATTATGCGAGAGAGCTTTCAACAAAACGAAAGCTTTTATTCTAGACTCTACGACTCAGTGAAGAACACAGCTTACCTCTCCGATGCGATACCACAGAAGGGGGTTAAAGGAAGCAGCAGTGAGTATAACTTGCGGGAAGCTCGTCGCTGAACGAATAGTTCCGTTCAGCTGGACAGCATAGATCCCATATTCGATCTCATCTCCAGGGAACTGAACCCCACCTTCCACATTAGCGATTCCATGGAGTCCCTCAGACCACCAGTTGTAACTCGGTATACCAAGTCGTGGAAAGGCAGGGGTTTTCACAACAAGCTGGGAGATTTTCTCATCTATGGTGAGTCGGGAAATCAGGTCCTCAACCCTGTGACTGATGGGTAGAGATGTTTTACAGAAGCCGAAAGAACCGGTTAATGGGTGAGAAGCGTCGCAGGCGAACGGAGGCTGCGTTGAAGACGCCGACCCCGAAAAGAGCATGAAACAGAAGAGGAGAAGAGGTAGACGAACGATGGCTCCCATCACCGAGTCCATTCTCCTCACTGCGGCGTTTGCCCAGAGATGGAGCAAAGACGAAGATGATAAATATACCAGACGAAAAGCTAGTTCCAAATTCCAATCCCAGGCTTGGAACGTTGATTGGCGAGAAAGAAAAATTGACTCGTGCACTCACATGGACAGGGGAAACAGAAATGAGGGATTTCTTTTTTCTGTTATTTTCTAAACAAAGAGGACCATTTTGAAAATCAAACCAGGCTTCTTCATATGAAATAATCAACTGCTGCAGAAAAAGTAAATAGCAGGGATTTGCTTGTCGCATTTGCCGGTAAAGAAATTCAGACAATAATGGACAGCATCATGCCGGTCCCAGAGATGCAGAAATAAACTGTAAACTATACAAAATTGAGTAATTCAGCCAATAATGGACAGCATCGTGCAGGTCCCAGAGATGCAGAAATAAACTGTAAACTATACAAGTTCGAGAAATTGAGTAAAATCTTATCTTATTACCTTGTCGAGTCATCTACATAAGCTTTGGTTCTTCAGAAGTACCGCCTTAAAAAAATAACACCTAAAGAATCTCTGTCGGCACGACTGATTCTTCTTATCACTTACAGTACTCATTTCCAAGTGTTATAAAATTACAGCTAATCCCAGATTGCTTTTAGGATACCTAGATTACGACTTCTTCAAAAAGCAAAAGCGCGAGTGATTAATAAAGTAAAAATCACCCTTTGGTTCCGAGGGTGGAGTTCTTTTTTGTTGTTCACTGTGCTTCTGCTTCCCACTGTTTGTACCAGAGAAATAATCAGTCTCCCACAAAGGGAAAACCAGAACCACAAGGGACCACTTTCTCTTCTACATATGAAAGTGATAAAAGCTTAGATGGGCGCACGGCGAAACTTGCGAGATTTTTGCCTTTATCACCTAGTGAGCTCTCTCCTCTCTCTGCTCTCTACCATGGAAACTTCCTACGGACTTTAACAGAGTAAAGGAAACAGTTTTACCTCTCCAATGCGGAACCATAAGAGGGGGTTGAAGGAAGCAGCAGTGTGGATAACTTGAGGGAAGCTCGTCGCAGAACGAATCGTTCCGTTCAGAAAGACACCATAGAGCCCGTACTGGGTCTCGTCTCCGGCCAACTGAATCCCACCATCCAGGTAAGCGATTCCATGGAGCGCCTCCGACCACCAGTTGTAACTCGGCACACCGAGTCGCGGAATGGCAGGGGCTTTCACGACGAGCTGGGAGATTTTCTCGTCGATGGTGAGCCGGGAAATGAGATCTCCAACTCTGTGGCTGATGGGAAGAGATGTTTTACAGAAGTCGAACGAAGGGGTGGATGGGTGAGAGGAGTCGCAAGCGAATGGAGGCAATGCCGAAGAAGGTGAGCCGGATAAGAGCAAGAAACAGAGGAGAAGATGATGAAGATAACCGACGAATCTCATATCCGAGTCCTTTTATCCTCCTCACTGCTGTGTCTGAACTTCGAAGGTGAGACTGCAATGGAAAATACGCTTTTCTATATCAAAGCTAGAGGATCTCGTTCCAAAGCGAATTGCAGAGCCGACTGCCGACGGTGATAAAGGGACTCCGACAGAGACACAGCTTTACTCTGTTTGGGATGGTAAAAACTCATACCATTTTGTGATGGTTCCAAAGTTCTGCTTTCTTTCTACCTTCTTGTAAGCAAGAGAGATTCTTTACTTGAACTTGAAAAACGTAATTAGAGAAAATAAAATTCTAATTATTACTACAAGAATTATTATAAGACTCAGCCTTGTATAAATCGTATTTTATTACTTTTTTCTTTTTCTATTGCATAATGTTAAGTTCCCAAAAACCCAATAGCTCACCACGCATACCCATATCATTATAGAATAGAATATCAGCATTGATATAAGAAAGATGTTAACATGTTTCTGTTGATGAGGGAATCAAGTGCGTTCTACATTGTAGCTGCAAACAATTTCATTTACTGATTTTATTATTTAAAATTTATAAAAAATCAACATAATAATAACAGAAATAAACTTAATTTATAATAACTAACATAAATGCTACAACTTACAACTCCCTTTTCGGCTTATTGATTGGAGATTCAAAGTAAATGTAGAGGCATTAAATAGGTCATATACGACGTAGGTGCTGTGATCAATGGCTGATCCCAATCCATCATACATGCCCGATCCATTTTAGTAGCACGATCCATCTTCGTGACCCAATCCAAGCCAAATGCAAAAAAAAAAAAGGAGGCCCGTTGTCAATACTGGGCAGGGCCCATGGACAAAGATAACTCCGTAAAAAGACACTAGCCAAGTCCGTTATCAATCAAGGATCGGCCCATTTTCTGAACATGGATCAGCACATTGTCTTGAACGGTTACACCCCTCAGATACATCAGGTAGAGCCCCGTTATCACTGGGCTCGGACCGTAAAATCCGATGAGCTCAACCATGGATAAAGAACAAAACGGCCAGTAGATAATTCAAAGCGCAGCCCAATAATCCAGTAAGGTTCGACGAGAGCCCAGCCCAGATCAGCCAAAAACCCCACAAAAAACAACAGCTAGCCCAGCCCAGCCCAAGACGACAACCAGCCAAAACCCAAAGAGAAAACTAATCAAGCCCATCACAACAAACAGCCCAGCCCAGAAACAAGCCCAGCCACGAAGACAACAAGACCAGCCCAAGAAGAAAAAGAGCCCAGCCTATTACCAATGGAGTCCATCCATGAGCGCAAGCGACCCCAGCCAGAGGCGACTAAGAGAACAACCCATGGCAAAAGAAAGCACTACCAAGAGCAAGAGAAAGCCCAGCCCATAGAACTAAACTGACAAGTCGCAAGACCCCAACCCAAGAAGAAAAAGAGCCCATCCAAGAACGAAAAGAAGCCCCGCCCATACCACAATCAATCCAAGGCACCGGCTAGCCCAAGACAACGAGAGCCTACCCCAGTCACCAAACGAGCGCAGCAAAGACCGCCACCAACCCAGCCCATGAAACAAAAACTGCCCAGTCCAAAGAGAGAGAGCCCAGCCCAAATCAACAAAAAACATGCACCTGCCCAGTAGAGGCCAGCCTAGAGAGCCAACAAGACCAGACAATACCGACCAGTAGCCCAGCACAGGTGGACAGTGAACACAGCCCATAGCACCAAGATCCCTACCCGGGGCACCATCGACGCCAACATAAGGCGTCAGCTAGCCCAGGGCAGACCACCAGAAAACCCAGCACAAAACGAAAGGGAGCCCAGACCACGGAGCATGAGAGCCCATCCAAAGTAGCAGTGATCCCAGGGGGAAAGCTATCTCAGCCCAATGCACCACCATGCCCAGCCCAAGACATCCAAGATCACAGCCCAGGCCGCCAGAGTGTCCAGCCCAGCGAGTCAAAACACAAATCCCAAGATAACAGAGACTCCACCACGAGGAGACAGAGCCCAGCCCAAAAAAAGAAAAGACAAGACAATGAGCCAACTAGCACAGCCCAAGTCAGCAGCCAGCGCAACCCAGTTTACCATCTAACATTGCCCAGCTATCTAGCGAGGCCACCCCACGGCGAAGAGAGCCCAGCAAAGGCTCCAACACGCCCAGCCAAAGAGAAGCAGACCCCAGCCCATTGCAACTGAGTGCCCTGCCCAAGGCAAAAAAGTCCCCACCCCAGGGCCTTTGTTCGTCCTTCACAACGCCATACAACCACTTCCCATGCAAGAGCAGCCCAACTTTTGCCAGCCCAAACTTGGCCCGCTCATTGAAAGCCAGTCCATTCAAACCAGCCCATTTTAAGCAAGAAATTTCAAGGCCCGCTCATTCACGGCCTCTCATTCCAACCCACCCATAGAAATCAGCCCAAAACAGAGCCCGCCCAATCAGAGCCCGCCCAATCTATGCCGACCTTTTCAAGCCCGCAACTTCAAGGCCTGACCAATTCAAAGCATGCCCCATTCAAGCCCCGCCCCATAATTGCCCGCCAATCGATGGCCCGAACAATCTATGCACGAGAATAAAAGGCCCACCCCATCCATGGCCGTCTCAATTCATGGCCCGCCCCAAAGCAGGTCCGAAGCAAAATAGGCCTGCCCTAACAAGGCCCATTCAATGCCCACTAATTCTTGATTCGTTCAAAAGAGGCCCGCTCATTCCAGGCCCGCCCATTCAAGGCCTTCCCTTTCAAGGCCGTTCCTTTCTAATCCGCCCATTCAAATCTTGCCCATTCAAGGCCGGCCATTGCAAGACCTACCCACTCAAAGACTTCGCAGACAAGGACCGCCCATTAAAGCCTGGTCATTCAAACCCCGCCCATACAAGGTGGATAGTGCAACTCCTACCCACACAAAGCCCGCCCAGACAAGGACCACCCATTCAAGGGCGGCCAACCTTTGCCCCAACATTTAAAGCCCGTCCATTCAAGTTCCGCATTAAATGGCCAGCCCAGAAATGGCCGCCCATTTATGGCCCGCCAACCTCGGACAGCTCATTCTTGGACCGCACATTCAAGGGTGGAGCTTTCAACCCGCCCATTGAAAGCCTGCCCATTCAACGCCAGCCAATTATGGCCAGTACACAGAAAGACCGCTCCATTCACGGCCCAACCAAATAATGCAAGACAAAAGAAGGCCCGCCAATTCAAGACCTGCCAAAACTAGGCCTGCCCAGTTATGGACAATATTTTCAAGGCCGCCCAAAGAAAGCCCCTCCATACAAAGCCCGCCCCTCCATGGATCGACCTTTTAAGGCCTACCAAATCATGTCCCACCCACTAAACCTCTGCCCACTTCCAAGGCCCGCTCATTCTTGGCCGCCATTCTTTCCCCCATTCATTGCCCATTCTCGGCCCGTGAATGGAACGTATGCGCATCCATAGCAAGCCCAACAATTTCCAGCCCAAAAAGGCCCGCCCAATAATGGCCCGCCCTTTCGTGGCTCACAAATTCTTGGCCTGCCAATTACGTAGAGCCCAGCCCAGGTCAACAGATAGCCTTGCCCATGTCATTTGAAAGCCTAGCCCAGAACAAGAAGAGCCCTGCACTGGACCTCTAAGATCTGAGCGCAAGGTGCCATGGAGCTTATGCCAAGGCTCTTATGCGCCGAGTCCGAGGCGACAGAGCGCCAAGCCCACTTCGGCAGTGGGCCCAGCGAGTGCTTCTTGAACTCTGCCCAAGAACGAATGGACCGTTCCCAGCGAGAAAGAAAGTCAAACCCAGACCCTAAACCCTAAACCCATGTTTCTCTTGAGCACTGCCCTGGCCACCGTTGAGCCCATTCAAGAGCGAGTGGGACTGGGGCTCCAGAGAAGCCAGGCCACTGCGCTAGCCAGACAGGCCAATTCTGCCTGCTAGAAAGGCCCACCATTCTAACGAGCCCATGTTAGAACTAGGTGCGGCCCATGGATTGTTCTTTGCTCGGCCCATGGATGCTGTTGGGAGTTGCTCGTGGTGAATACTGTGCTTTGCCGAGGTCTAAGGTAAACTAGGCCCAATGTACCTGCTGGCACGTCGATGTTGCGAGCGGCCTGAAATACCTGCGGTCTCGTAGTGGACTTAGCAGCGGTCAGCCCGTGGAAGAGGCAGCACAGCTAATTTTTTCCAATGGGCCCGATGATTGGCACCTTAAAGTTTGGCCCAAATCAGGTGTCGGCGTCGGCCCGTTATGGCTTACAAGCTAGGCCCGTGATTGCTTTTGGGATTGGCTCACAGTGGCAGAGAAGCACGGCCAGATAACGAAGAAGGAAACGGCCTATGGACTCAATTGGGCTTGGTCTGAGGTTGCTGCTAGGCTCTGCTTCTGTTGTTGCTTGAGCTCGGCCCGTGGATGCTACCAAGCAAAGCCTGTTGACGCTAATGGGGTGGGCACTTTAGCCCGTGATCGAAGCTGGACTTGGCCCGTGTGCAGCTGGGGTGGGCGCTTGATGGTTACTGGGTATAGGCGCTGGTCAGTGCTGCGCTCGGCACGTGAACACTGCTGGGATCGGCCCGTCGCCTCTGTAGCTCTCAACATGTTAAGTCGGCTGGATTCGGACCATACTTGCTGATTGAGTAAGCCCGCTATTACAACTGGGCTCAGCCCGTCGTGATTGCTGGGTTCAGCCCGTGGCTACTTGAAATGAAAAATCTTTTTTTATCCTAAACCAACGGTAGATATTAATATAGTTCAGATGTGGTAACAGGTCCAGAGTCTATGGAGTCTCGGATATTACAGTTATGGGAAATAGAGAAATTTGGGCTAAGACACGCCCCAAAGACAGCCATTCATAACATGTTCCTTCAAAAAAATCTGAATATTGTTTACCATACGTGAATCCTTTTTCTCCTTGAGCAGCAAAACATGATCCCTTCTTAGCCATAGCATCAGCCACTACATTAGTTTCTCTGTATTGACTTTTTCATCTCGCTAATCTCCACTGGCCCAAATTGCTTCCCTAAAAAGATTGGATTACAACACAATTTTTTAATGAGACTCAGTGTGAGATATAGTGCATAAATTTTAGCTTCGTTATTTGTTTTATGTAACTGTGGCCCACTCACTGAGATTATTGGTCGTCCTTGGTGGTTCCTAATTACCATACCCACCACGGCATGCTCCCCATTTGAGATAGAGGAGCCATCAAACTTAGCTTTAAGGGTTGGATTCGGTGGGGGTACTAGCATACATTCAGTCTATTTTCCTTTCTTTTGGTTCTTTTAGGTACTTCCTTGTATTTCACAATTTGTTTTGCCAAGCCTATTATTCTGTTGCATAATGTTGAGGTGTGAGATTTTAATTTTCAAAGATCTTCTTGTTTCTAGGACACCAAATCTCCCAAAGCACAGTGGTAACATAGTGGTGTGCCCTAGGAAGCAATTTCATATTTGTGGAGGATATGACTTTCCAGATGTCATGCCAAAGAGTATCATATGGACCTCTGTGTTGGATCTGTTTGTTTTCCTTGTGTTTCTTGTATTTTCTTTTGGTGTTTCCATTATTTAATCACCTATGTTAGGGGGCCATAGCTCTCTGACACGAATTACATTCCACATATTATCTCCCTGAATGATGTTGCCAACAGAAATCCTAGAATCCTGTGGGCCACACTTAAGCCAAGGCAGTTCAATCAGTGGCTTATCTAATTCCCAAACTCAATTGTCATACCCAAGTGAGGTATTATTTGCTTTTGAGATTTAGTGTTGTGTTTTCTAAGAAGGTATCTATGTGCTTTGACATTTGTTTCCAGGCCATGGAATCTCCCTGTTTGTTCTTCCCCTTGATTAAATGCAGATTTTCCCCATATTTAGGCTTCATGAAAGTGGCCCATATAAAGTAGAGTTTCCATAAATACGCCGGAGTCGCTTTAACCTAATGGCAGTACCTAAACTCTGTAGACTTCTTAGACCTAATCCTCCCTCTCTGTGAGATTCACAGATGTTCTGCCAATTTATTAGATGTAATTTTTTGTTCCCTTTATACGACTACAGGAAGTCTCTAAACATTTTTTCCAATGTCTCAGTGATTTTTTGCGGTAGATGGAAACAAGTTATCATATACAAGGGGGTGCTAGATAGAACTGTTTATATAAGAGTTATGCGACCTACTAGGGAAAGGGATTTTTTCATCCTGCCTTGTAGTTTTTTCCTAGGTAGACTTTATTAGTGGACTGTAGGTTTCTTCTCTCATGAGTTTCGATTGTGGAACAACCATTCCTAGGTAGGAGCCAAGTGAGTCTATGTGATTGAAGAGCAGATGTGCATTAATCAGGTATTGGGAATGAGGTGGTAACAATCAACAAAACACAAGAGTTTACGTGGAAGCTCCAAATTAGAGAATAAACCACAATCCATTGGAAAGAAATCCACTATGTGAAAAATTGTTACAATTACACAATTTTCTTTCATAATCCCCAATACTCCAACACTCTTACAAAACTTTATTTTTACTCAACTCACCACCCTACTCTCACGAGAAAAGAATTTCCAAAGTACTCAAAGCTTAAAGTGCCCTTGACTAGGACTTGCATTGAAAACCAAAGCCTTGATGCGTTTATATAGATCAAAGACCCTAACTCCCTTTACTTCAAAATCCATGTGGGACTAGTCCTTTTTATTTTATTTTTCCAAAACCTACCATATCTATAGGTTTCCATGGGTGTATCTTACCTCGTAGAGATCCCCCTAAGAATTTTGCTGAAAGTAGTTCAGTAGGTAGGATGAATAGGGTGGGAGAAATGGGATCGCCTTGCCTAATCCCACATTTTGGGTTAATGGGGTCAACTAGAGTTCCATTAAGTCGTGGTACTAATACAGGAGTGAATTAGTTCCCTCCACCGGATCGGGAAATAAAAAACTTCCAAAGTATGACCTATAAAATCCCAAGAGAGTGTGTCAGAGGCTTTCTTAAAATCAATCTTTGTTCCAAAGGAAGAGAATTTTTTTCTTTTTAATTGAAAGGTTTTAAAAATCTCATGTGCTAACATAATGTGGTATGTGATTTGTCTGCCCTTGACAAAGGCAACCTGGGTGGGGGATACGATTTTTGGAACTATTGTGGTAAGTTTCGAGGCCACAACTTTAGTTAGGATTCTATAGGTAACATTACAAAGGCTAATGGGCCTATAATCTCCTAAGGTTTTCCGCTGTTCTTTTTTCAGAAGAAATACAATAAAATTTTTGTTGAGGTCCCATACCATTTTTCTAAAATTGAAAAATGGTCTAGATATTCTTGAATAAATCTTCTTTAATAAGTGGGTTGTAGTCTATCTAGCCCAAGAGCCTTGTAGGAATCCATAGTAAATAATATTGATCTAACTTCCCTCATTGTGATTACTGCTGTGAGGATAGACCTATCAGCATCAGTTGGTTTTTTTAATGAGTTGAATGGTGGCGGGACTTTGTTAGTTTGCCGGGAATAAAGGTTTGTAAAGAATTTGTGTGCTTCTCTTCTTATATCCTCATCCAAAGTAAGTTGGGTTCCTAAGAGTGATTCTATTTGTTGGATTTTATTCATTTTAGCTTTGACAAAGAAGTGAAAGAATCTGGTGTTTTCATCTCCATCCTTAAAGATTTTTGCCTAGCTTGTTGGAATGTATATATGTGTTTTATCTTAGTTAGTTTCATAAGCTTATGCTGTAATTCTTTCTCTTGGTGTAATAATGGCTGATTTTGCAGTTATATTTAGATTTTTTTTAAATTTCAGCTAGGCTACTTGTCATGGCTCTGATATTCGTATGGAAGTAGTTTTTGAAGGTGCTTCGGTTTCATTGGGTCAGGTCAACAACAATTTTTGTGAACCTGTTAGGAAGGTAGTCGGGAAGAGGAGTGGATAGGTTAGGGTATTTTATACTATTCTGCGCCTTTTTAACTATTTTTTTGGCAACCATCTCCCTCCCTCGGATGTTCCAAACTAGGATTACTGAAATAATAACAATTTTGAGGGTGTCACAAAATTCTTACCTTGCGACTCTGCTTGGGTGGTTGGTGCTTCCTTTGCAGTACGAAGGAGTTTGTGCGGGTTGGTCGTCGTCCTGAGGTTATCCGACACCTTTGTGATTTGCTCCGACGCGAGCCTTTTTACTTTTGGGAGGGATTTCTGCATCTGGTTTCTTCTAACTTCCTGTGAGTCAGCCGATTGTTCACGGGATGTATGTCCAGCACTGGAATCAAGGGTGAGGGTATCAGAAAATGTGGCGATGTTTTCCAATTGTCGCGTTGTTGAATGTCTTGTGACAATTTAGTGTCACAAGGTATCCTTTGTGGGAGAGGTGTAGGACGTGTACCAGTAAGTAGATGGGTGCGAACCCTGATATAATATGATTTTCGTGTGAGTTTTGGGTATGATTTGATTTTTTGTAATAGGTGTGTACCTGGGGTGGCTCGTTTATTGAAATTCTCGTACAGAGCGTATTCATCACATCGTCGATCGGATCTGTTCTATCCTCCGAGCCGAGGGAGAAGAGGGAAGTCACCGTCTCCATTCGTCTCATTAAGAAAAATCTAATTATTACTAAGAATTAGTATAACACTCAGCCTCGTATTAATTCTATAAATCATATATTCTGTTGCACTTGTTAAGTTTCCAAAAAACCCTATAGCTCACCACGCTTACCCATATAATTATAGAATAGAATACGAGCAGTGATATAAGAAAGATATAAATACATTTCAATTAATGAGGGCATCAATGCATCCGACGTCGTAGCTACAAGCAATTTCATGTGCTCCTTTTATTAATTAAAAATACTAAAAATATCATAATGACAGCAAGATTAATGAATACATTTAGACTAGAATTACTAACATATATCGAACAAGTTGGAAATAATTTTAATTATTTAATTTATTGTCAAAATAGAAATACTGGCTACCCTACCATACTCCCTTTTCCGTTTATTGATTGGTTTTTCAAAATTAAAATGCAGAGGCATTAAATAGGCCATATATATATATTACATTTAAATGGAATGGTTCCCAAACAAAATCAACCCATAAGAGTGACCCGGAACTGTGCTTCACCCGCGAGAAGATGATGGGAGCCGCTCTCCATGACCCTTGATCCATCTTCTTCAGTTCGACTGAGATGCTCGCAGGGCTTCACCACAAACTTCACTTCTTTAGTCCCTCTCGCTTCCAAATGCACGCTTTCAAATCCAACCAACTCTTTAATCGGTGCGCCAGGTTTCCGGCCATCCCCACGGGCAAAAAGCAGCACTGAATGTTTTCCACCCATTTCTCCTTGATTCTGAACCCGAACAACAGCTGAGAACTCTAGATTTCCGCAGACCTCTGCCCCCATCAACGTAGTGTGGTAAAGGGTCCCTGAACTCGAGACCTTCTTTGCCTGTAAAGGGCTAGAGTGGTTCAGAAACAGTTGCTTCCGAGTAACAGAGACAAACTCGTAGGAGTGTGACGAGTAGCTCAGGCCAAAGCCAAATTTGAACACTTGTGCGCCATTGTAGAAGCGGTAGGAGCGTCCGGGATAGCCAGGGCCCGCCCTCATCCTCATATCTGTCATGGGTACCTGGGTGAATGATTGGGGGTACCATGTGACTGGCAATCTTCCTCCTGCGCATCAACAGAGTGTCATTAATTAATTTGCATTCAACCCATTCATGTCTTTCAAATGTTCGTCAAATTTAAAAACAGAGATTTCGTTTGGTTTAGAGTCTTCAGACTACAAACCTGGGTTATGGTTACCGAATATAACGTCTGCAATTGCAAGTCCACCGGCTTCACCAGGATAACCAGCCCACAAGATTGCCCCAATCTTCGGATGATTCTTCGCAAATCCGATGTCAACAGGACCTCCGGACATTACAACCAAAATGACCGGATTCTTCGCAGCGTTTGCAACACTGGTTATCAAATCATTCTGGTAGCCCGGAAGAGTCAAATCCACTCGATCCAGTTCTTCTCTCTCCTGTGTCTGGTCCAGACCCATGATCAAAACGACATGATCTGCAGCTTTTGCTGCTTCTACTGCTTTCGGTATCCCTTCTGGGGAGCAAGACACATGCTCACACCCGGGGACGTACCATACGTCCTTCACATAGTTCCGCAATGCCAGGAGAGGGGAAATCCGTTTACATGGCGCACCTGCGTAGTTACCCAACATCGTGGTTACGTTGTCTGCGTTTGGTCCGATAACGGCGACAGACCCAGGTGAATTTTTCGACAGAGGGAGGAGTCCTGCAGAGTTCTTTAACAAGACTATCCCATCTCGAGACGCTTCAAGAGCTAAATTTTGGTGCTCCTGGGAGCAAGCTTGGTTGGCTCCAATGTTCCCGTAACGCTGATTCCTGGGGTTGCCGTTGAACAAGCCAAGCCGCATTCTTACAGAAAAGAGATTGTGGACTGCTCTGTCGATATCATATATTGACAGTTTTTGCTGCCTGAGTGCCGAGTCTGTATATCTTTGCAGATAGGTGCCGCAGTTCACATCCATCCCTGGAAACGATTTCTTCTGTTTAATCAAATGACTATAGAGTACGAAATCTACTCAAATGACTAAAGAGCTTTTGGCCGACCCCCACCTGCTTTGAGGACAAAAGCAGCTGCATCTTCTGGGGTTTTGGCATAGCCATAAGCTTCGTAGATGATCGCAACAGCGTCACAATCGGAAACAACATATCTGATAAGAATATAATTTTGTGAAGATATATATCAATAGCCAATAGTGAATAAAAATTGTTTCCAACATTGGAACTAATAAGTACACGGATAAATCTTACCCCTGAAATCCCCAATCTTGTCTAGCAGTTTTTGATAGCAGATCATAATCCGCACAAGGTGGAACTCCATTGACTCTGTTGTAAGAACACATGATGCCACTAGCACGACCTTGTTCGACGCAGCTCCGGAAAGGAGGCTGAAACGTATCAGCCAAATCCTGTTGTGTTACCTGCAGAAAGAAGAGAAACCGAAACAGAGCATTTCAAATTCCAAAGAGCTTAAATCATAAGTTTAGCTTTTATTTTTTTTAACAAAAAATACCTTAGCATCGAATACATAACGTGTGGTGCCCTTCCAGTTCTCCAGATCATAGGCAGTAAAGTGTTTGCAACAGGCAGAAGCCTTGAGAGGAAGAGAATCACTCTTGGCTCCTTGAATGGGATCGCCTTGAAATCCTCTCACGAAATTGACTGCATATTGGCCAACCATGAAGGGATCTTCTCCCGGCGTCTCCTGTCCTCTTCCCCATCTTGGGTCCCGAAAGATATTGATATTGGGTGCCCAGAAGGTAAGCCCTCCTGCTTGTCCCGTGTTATAAAATGCTCGAGCTTCCACTCCGATTGCCTACCGTTCACAGTCACCAAAGTTCAAATCAGACTTGAAAATTAGCAGAGTCGTCTACAGCGTTGGAGCAGGAAAACCCGGAAACTTCAAAGAGAACGATCGAATCAATACACCAAGTATGGAAAGAATCAAACGCAGGTCAACATTGAAAAGATCCCAACTCCGAACAGCATTTATTGTCACGACGCGGTGTAAAAGTAAAAGACAGAGAGACCCACTAGTCTGGAAGACAGACAACTTACCTGTCCAATGCGAAACCAAAGATTGGGATTGAAGGAGGCAGCTGTGTGAATGACTTGGGGGAAGCTGGTGGCGGCACGGATCGGACCGCCGAAGTTAACTCCGCCGCCGAAGCCGGTGATACCGTGCAACGCCTCGGACCACCAGTTGTAGCTCGGGATACCCAGCCGGGGAATAGCCGGGGCTCTGTTCACGAGCTGCCCGATTTTCTCCTCGAGGGAGAGACGAGAAGTGAGGTCCTTGACTCTGTCTTCGATGGGGAGGGACTGCTTGCAGAAACCGTACGAAAAAGTAGAAGGGTCGGAGGCATCGCAAGCAAAATTGGGTTTAGACGAGTCTGCGCGGTTGAGGAGGAAGGCGACGGAGAAAGCAGAGACGAGGAGAAGAAAACGATTGAGGGTGAACCACATCTTCATCACTCTGCGATGCCTGGAAGGAAAGCGAAGTACTGTTAGAGAACTGTGAGACGAAGAGGCGCGAGGACGAAGATTTATAGAGTCATGGTGGTGAGACTTGAAGAAGAATAATTTGAGAATGCATTGGAGGGAGGGGTCATCAGCCCGTTATGGAGGACAGCGCAAACTCATGAATGAGTGAGTAAAAGAAAAAAGTGACACCAAATGAGTAATAAATATATGGTTTGAGAGTACATTATGATTATTGTCAAGCCATGACACTCGGTGCTTTATCAGAGAGTACATTATAAACGTGGAATTTTAACGGATCATATCTCGCCCAAGAGTTATGCACGCATGATTTATTCCCATTTAAACACCCATGATTCGTCTTTGAAAGTATATACCTAAGGAGTGGTGATATGCTTACTGTGATTTATTAGTGGGAGTTTTGAAAGTGTAATGTGGCGTCTTTGTTGGCAATCTAACTAAGAGATACTTTCCTTCTATAGGAAAGTTTAAACCCTAGACCTTATCTTGAATGCCAATTAGGCTCCAGGACAACCACATCAGGATGTAAAACCTAACTATAAAATGTTAAAGTATTGATATCATTGTTCAGTTCAAACATGTTTTTTTTTATTTTAAAAAAACACTCTTTTCATCCAAAAAAGAAGTTTTTAGCTCTTAACAAAACATGCAGAGCTAAAAAAACTGAATTAAAATTTAAATCTATGGTGCGAATCAGATTTCTTTGCTGATGTTTGATTGAAGTTTTTCTAAAACCCAGCCTAGCATGGCAGGTTGGATTGGGTTGGGTCAGACCGGAAGTAATTTTTGGGTTCGGGTCACTTAAAATCGAAAATGGTCAAAATGCATACATTATTCTAAGTTTTATAGATCTTCCCTTGAAACCAAGATTTGACTAGAATGAATGGGTGTGTGTGCAGGGAGAGGGAGTGGGAAGGAAAAGGGCAGGAGGGAGGGGGCGGTGGTGGGGTTTGAGGGTCTAAAGTCGTAAACACAATGCGAACACATTCGGAAAATAACTCTTAGGATAACAAACGTGTTCAGGTGCACTTATTTTTAGTTAAACTTTTGTGAAAGAGGACATCTCAAAGCTTTTCCCAAGAAAACTCCTTTGAAGAGTTATGTTATGGAGTCCTTAATCAAAGAGCCTTTAGTCCACCCTGCCTAGTTTGAGAGTGGGTTAAAGTCATAAAGCCATTAGACGAGCCAGCCTGTTCGACCCCGTTGAATCCAAACTGGTAATTTTCCCGTTGGTTCAATCAGAAAACCCGAATGAATTTTCTAAAGGTTGAATAGTGCC
Organism: Aristolochia contorta; assembly: GCA_022405105.1. Taxonomy (NCBI): domain Eukaryota; kingdom Viridiplantae; phylum Streptophyta; class Magnoliopsida; order Piperales; family Aristolochiaceae; genus Aristolochia; species Aristolochia contorta. Next base: position 3,726,846 of record CM039668.1, read on the forward strand.
GTCTATTATTAAGCCAGACCAACGGATTTTTTATATTATACTCCAAATATCATAAGAATAAAGGGAGATCCTTCTTCGATTCAATCAATGGTTTAACTCGGTCCAAGAGGGTTAAACCAAACCCGGCCTTGCTACTGGTTCAGTATCCCGTTTGGATTTTAATACACAGATACATATATAGTTAAAAATATTTCTTCTGATAATATCTTTAATTTCATTCATGCCTTATTTGAGCGTGGTTTTTATCTAATTTAAAAGCTATATTAAATATTAGAGCTGTGATATAAGTATTGGGTTTTCACTTCCAAGACTTACATCCCATGTTGCAGCTTAAATAAACTTAGACATAAAATCTACGATATTTTAATTTTTAAATAAAATTCTATTAATGGGTAAAACCTCGGAGTAAAATCACTGATATCTTTTTTCTAAATATTAATATCTTATAATCCAAATTTGAAATAAGACATTTATTACTCCTTTGCTGTCTCTTTGATGATCTTCTTCTCGTTAGAATCAACGAATTTGCTGTCCTTCCATATATAACGAGCTGACCTCAAACGAATTCTCGAATTATTTTTCAAACCCACTGCTGCGACTCAAGCGCTCTTCTCTTTGCAAAAAAGCGAAGAGGAGAAGAAAGATGGCGTTCAGTACCCTTCGTTTTGTCCTTCTTCTCGTCTCTGCTACTTGGGTTGCCTTGCTTTTCGACTGCGCGCACTCGTCTAAGCCTCCTTTTGCCTGCGACGCATCTAACGCTTCAACTTCCTCGTATGGCTTCTGCAATCAGACGCTCCCCGTCGGAGACAGGGTTAAGGACCTCCTCTCTCGTCTCTCCGTCGAGGAGAAAATTTCCCAGCTTGTTCACAAAGCTCCCGATATCCCTCGCTTGGGCATCCCGAGCTACAAGTGGTGGTCCGAGGCCTTGCACGGCGTCTCTGCCGGGGGAGGCGGAGTTAACTTCAGCGGACCCATTCCTTCCGCCACCAGTTTCCCGCAAGTCATTCTCACCGCTTCCTCCTTCGACCCCAACCTCTGGTATCGCATTGGGCAGGTAACATTCGCGAAGCTTACAGAGAGGGGAAGCCACTCGTGAAGCAGCATCCCCTGATTTCGAGTTGGGTTTTTTTTTTTTTTTTGAAATCTTTGTCTTGCTTTGAAATCTTCCATTGTTCTGTTTTGCGATCGTTCTCTTTATGAATTGAAAACCAGCATTGCGTCCACTGTAGCGACCCATTTTAGCAGCAGGAGATCAAACTCTCTCGCTGGCTTGGAAAACAAAGAAACTCGTCAGAGTCTGATGTTTCTGGTGTCCTGTTTCAACCCAGAAGACTCGGCTAATTTGTCATGTTTAATTTCCCCGTCAAAATACATTCTACAGCTATGAATCAAACCCTGTACAGAGTCGCGAGTTGTCTAATCTATAACAATCAATGGCAGGCTATCGGAATTGAAGCTCGAGCCATTTACAATTCCGGACAAGCAGGGGGGCTGACGTTCTGGGCGCCGAATATCAATATCTTTAGGGACCCAAGATGGGGAAGAGGACAAGAGACTCCAGGAGAAGATCCAACAATGGCCTCCAAGTATTCAATCAATTTCGTGAGAGGATTTCAAGGGGATCCTATCCATGGAGCCAAATCAGACTCTCTCCCTCTCAAAGCTTCTGCCTGTTGCAAACACTTCACTGCTTACGATTTGGATAACTGGAATGGCACCACGCGTAATGACTTCGATGCTAAGGTGGAAATTTGATCCAGCTCATGTATCTGAGCTCTTTGGAATTCGAAATTCTTCGTCTTGTTTACTTAGAAATCTTGTACCTCTTCTTTTTGCAGGTTACGCAGCAGGATTTGGCTGATACGTATCAGCCTCCTTTCAGAAGCTGTGTGGAACAAGGTCGGGCTAGTGGCATCATGTGTTCTTACAACAGCGTCAACGGAGTTCCACCTTGTGCAGACTTCCATCTGCTATCCCAAACTGTCAGACTAGATTGGGGATTCAAAGGGTAAAGATCAAACCGCATATGAATCCGGGTAATTTAAAGAACAAAATCTGGTTAATTAATATATCCTTGAATGAAATCATCTTATGACCAGATACGTCGTTTCCGACTGTGACGCTGTATCGACCATCTACAAAGTTCATAACTACACCAAATCTCCCGAAGATGCGGCTGCTTTAGTTCTCAAAGCAGGCGAGTCGGTCAACAAAAGTTTTTTAGATATTTGATTATGCTCTATTGAAGCTCATAATATCAAGTTGGTGGCTTTGCTCTGTCTTGCAGGGTTGGATGTCAATTGTGGCTCCGTCTTGCAAAAATACACAGATTCAGCTCTCAAGCAGCAAAAACTGTCGGAGACAGATATCGACAGAGCACTCCACAATCTCTTCTCCATTAGAATGAGGCTTGGCCTATTCAACGGGGACCCTGAGAAACAGCCTTTTGGGGACATTGGAGCCGAACAAGCTTGCTCGCAGGAGCACCAAAATTTAGCTCTTGAAGCGGCTCGAGATGGGATAGTCTTGTTAAAGAACTCTGCAGGACTCCTCCCTCTGTCGAAAAATTCATCTGGGTCTGTTGCCGTCATCGGACCAAACGCAGACAACGCGACAACACTGTTGGGCAACTACGCCGGTGTGCCATGTAAACGAATTTCCCCTCTCCTGGCATTGCGGAATTATGGGAAGGAGATTCGATATGTTCCTGGATGCGAGCAAGTTTCTTGCTCAAAAGTCGATATCAGCACACCTGTAGAAGCTGCTAAAACTGTAGATCATGTCGTTTTGATCATGGGTCTTGACCAGACACAAGAGAGAGAGAAACTGGATCGAGTGGATTTGGTCCTCCCAGGCTATCAAAACTCTTTAATAACTTCTGTCGCCGATGCTGCAAAGAACCCTGTCATTCTGGTGCTGCTCTCTGGGGGGCCTGTTGACATTACCATTGCGAAGAATCACCCGAAGATTGGGGCTATCCTGTGGGCTGGTTATCCTGGCGAAGCTGGTGGATTTGCAATTGCAGACGTTTTCTTCGGTGACCATAATCCAGGTTTGTTATCTAAAGACTTAAAACCAGAGGAATTACATATCTCCAAATTTCATGAACGTTTGAAAGACATCAATGGGTTAAAAACAAATTAATGACACTTTCTTGAGCCGCAGGAGGAAGATTACCAGTGACATGGTACCCCCAATCATACACGCAAGTACCCATGACAGATATGAGGATGAGGGAATAAATAACATAATCATCATGAAAATAGACATATAATATGTATAAGATTCCTATTACGTAAACATTATACAAATATGATTGAATTGAAATAAGAAAGATAACGGGAGCGTACCTTTCATCTTGGAATAGTAATTTAATTGATGTAGTTCACAACCAAACCTTTTCGAATATATTTTACAAGTGATAAGCTTGCTTCCTTTCACCAGACTGGGTGTGCAATAAGCCTTAGCCTCACTTGTAAGACCATGGAGGATTTTATAGATTCCAATGGGTACTTGAGAGAGATACAACTCTTGGGAGAGACGCAACCCTTGGGAGAGACGCAACCCTTGGGAGAGACGCAACTCTTGGGAGAGATGCACCCCTTGGGAGAGACGCAACCCCCTTGGGAGAGACGCAACCCGTGGGAGAGACGCAACCATTCAATGTACCTCATTATATCTACCTCTGCTGGGGGATGTGCTGGCCATTATTCCCTGTCTTGAACGTCCAATGACAACGTATCTAGAAGTGGGCCCCACACCCAAAAGTCATGGCAATATTTATAAATCAATCTTTGAAACCATATTTCCAACAAACTCCCACTTGGTTTCAAATCCATTTTATAAAATTCCGATTTTCAAAAATTTGAAAAACATTTTGACACATAAAACCATACCACGACCACCATGGGCATTACCTCAAATACTTTAACATACAAGTGTAGTTAACCCGGCCTACACAATGTACATCTCGAAATCTAAGGCTGGGAATAAACCAAATCCATACTTGTCAAGTTCAGCGGTCTCCATTCATAGCATACTCGGACCTGAACTCGGGGTAAAGTTCTGTGCCAGTTCGAGTATTAGCCACTAAGGTAATCGTGCCTAAAAAGCGTACTATAGGCCTGAATCAATTTAGACATCCAACCCTATCTTCCTATTGAGACCCTTCCGTATATACGTGCAAAGTATATACCTAATAGGAAAGCTGGACATCAAGGCATTCCACCGTCCATAGCATACTCGATTGCACGAGGAGCTCGGGGTAAAGCTCTATACCAGCATGAGTATTAGCCGTAAAGGAAATCGTGCCTCACGCAGTCCCATTGGCCTGGACAATTTAGAGACTCAACCGTCACTCCCTATTGAGACCCATCACGTATACACATACAAGTGTATACCTAATAGGAAGCTGAATCTCAAGGCACACCATGAGTACTCATATAATTACACAAAAGCATATGCATTCATTCAAATTTGTCATTTCATTCCATGGAATATAAAATACAATGTCATGACATTACAAATCAATGAGACCATAGTTCATACAAAACTCATACAATACAATGTTCTCCCACTTGGTCTCATAATTACAAATAAATTAAACCCATGTTCCCCACATGGACAAAGAAAACTAGTCACGGGAAGACACTTAGTTAGTGGATCAGCTAAGTTGTTCGAGAGGCTATTTTGAGAACAACAACTTCCTCCTTCCTCAAAGATGTCTCTAATATAGTGGTATTTCCTTCAATATGCTTAGCCTTGGAGTGACTCCTAGGATCTTTTGTAATAGCAATAGCAGATGCGTTGTCACAAAAGAGAGGGATAGGTCGCTCCACACGCCTACCCACTAGAAGACTCCGTAGAATTTGCGAAGATAGACAGCCTCCCTTGTAGCCAAGTTCATAGCTACATATTCTGCTTCCATGGTTGATTGCGCTACACGGTCTTGCTTCTTACTTTTCCATGAAATGGCACCTCCGCCAAACATAAAGATAAAGCCAGAAGTAGACTTGCGGGTATCAAGGCATCCTTGATAATCGAGTCGAATAACCAATTAATTCCAACGTGTCCGCCTGATCGTCAAAGCATATGACTTAGTTTGTTGAAGATAGCGCATTACCCATTTAACTCCTTCCCAATGAGTGAAACCTGGATTAGCCTGAAACCGGCTAAGAACCCCAACAGCATAAGCTAGATCAGGTCTTGTACACATAAGAGCATACATAAAACTCCCTACAGCAGAAGCATATGGATATTTCGATTCGTCCAACTTATCTTTGAGTTTAGAAGGACAATCCACCGACTCATCTTTTTAGTGCTATCATAGGGTACTTTACCTTGAATACGAGTTGGACATATGAAACCGATCCAGAAGAATGTCTATATACTTTTCTTGAGATAAACTCAATTTTCGCAAAGCCCTGTCCCGTAGAATTTTAATACCGAGAATATAAGAAGCTTCTCCAAGGTCTTTCATTTCAAACGTCTGAAATAACCATGTCTTTATACCTTGGAGTATTTGAATATCATTCCCAGCTAATAAAATATCATCTACGATAAAGTAAGAAAAGCAATGCGATCTCCCACTATTTTAATATAAACACAATGATCTTCTGAATTTTGAGTGAATCCATACTCCTTGATCGCTTTAGTGAATTTGATATTCCATTGTCTTGAGGCTTGTTTCAAACCATAAATGGATTTTTCCAATTTACACACTTTCGATTCAGTTCAGTGCTAATAAACCCACGAGGTTGTTCCATATAAATTTCCTCATCTAATTCTCCATTTAGGAAAGCAGTTTTAACATCCATCTGGAACAACTCGTAGTCATAATAAGCGACTAAGGACAAGAGAGTTCGTATAGATCTGTATCGCAACAGGAGAGAACGTTTCATCATAATCGATCCCATCTTGTTGAGTAAAACCCTTGGCAACAAGACGAGCCTTGAATCTTTCAACTTTACCTTCAAATTTCTCTTTCTTGTAAAAATCCACTTGCACTTAATGGGCTTAACAGATCTGAGGATGATCAACAAGTTTCCAAACTTTATTTTTATACATGGAGTCCATCTCTTCTTTCATTGCCAACTGCCATTTATCGGAGTCTACATCAATGACTGCTTGTTCATAAGTGGCAGGATCAGTAGTATCTTCATTCAACCTTATTCTTTCATAAGTTTCTCCAAAGATATGTATAAAAATCAAAAGACGATATAAGCTGACTAGGTTTTCTATCTCTTGCACTTCTTGAATATCCGTTTGAGTGGAAACTTCTTCATTAGTAGGAGCTTCAGAGGAGGACATGTCCACAATTTCTTCCAAGTGAGACTTTGTACCTAGATCTTCATCACAGATCAAATCTATCCTCAATGAATTTTACATGTCTACTTTCAATAATTACTTTCTCCTTGGGATCATATAACCTATATCCTTTTGAATTTTCAGAATACCCAACGAATAAACACCGTCTAGTCTTAGCCTTCAATTTATCTTTAGGATCAGGATTTAATACATGACCAACACATCCCCGCACTTTAAAATGGTTAAGACTAGGAGTTTTTCCCGACCATACCTCATACGGTGTTGTCTCAACTGACTTTGAAGGCACTCTGCTTAAGACATAGGTAGCGATTAATAGTGCTTCGCCCCAAAAGGATGTTGGCAAATTTGCAAGTGCCATCATAGATCGAACCATCTCCAAGAAAGTTCGATTTCTCCTTTCAGCTACACCGCTTACGCTTTCAGTGTATAAGGCATACTAAACATATGGATAATCCCATTAGACATGCAAAATTCTGAGAATAACTCGAACAATACTCTCCACCTCTGTCGAATGCAAAGTTTTGATTTTCTTTCTGTGGCATTTTCTACTTCCAATTTGAATGTCTTGAAATAATCTAAGGCTTCGTTTTTCCTTCGAAGTAAATATACTCTTCCATATCTTGAAAAATCATCAATAAATGTGATAAAATATGAATGAGCATTTCGAGTATTCACATTCATAGGTCCACATATATCCGAGTGAATAATCTCTAAAATATGAGAACTCCTTAAGCCTTTGGATGGAAAGGGCATTTTGTCATTTTCCATAAATACAACATTCACATGTAGGAAAATCTTTCTGCGAAAAATTCTGTAATAATCCTTGAGTCACAAGTTTAAATATCTTATCCTTGTTTATATGCCCTAATCGTAGATGCCACAAATATAATTCATTCTCCTTTATATCCGAAGAAGTAGAAATATTAAATACCATATTTCCACTAAGTTGCAATTGATATAAATCAGAATTCCGAAAACCTCTCAAAATAACCGTGTCATCTTGTAGCATAAGAAACTTTCCATTTCCAAAATAAAAGGTAAATCCAAGTTTCTCAAGACAAGATACAGATAATAGACTTCTCCTCATAGAAGGAGCATAAAGACAATCTTCTAATTCAAAAATTTATTATCAGCAAGCTTTAGTAGGTATGTCCCTTACGCCTTCCACAACGGCTTTTTCATCGTTCCCCATGTAAATAAAACTTGCACCTTCATCAATTTTTCTTAGTTCCTTGAAACCACTGCAACTCATTTGATACATGAGCAGTTGCACACCGAATCAGCCCACCAACTAAAAGGTTGTATATAAATAGTGCAAGTTTCAAAATATAAGGACTTACTCGTTTTCCTTTGTTGCCCTTCCTGCATCTCTTTTTAAGGCTCTGCAGTATTTCCTAATATGCCACGGCTTATTGCGTAAAAAACATACACGTTGATTTGCGTGTACTTCAATTTTCTGTTCATTGACCTTCTTATCCTTGAAATTTTGAAACTGAAAATTTCTTCCTTCTTCTTAAAATTCTTCTTCTTGACTTCAAAACTATATTGGCACTAGGTGAGGGTTTATCCAGATTAATACCTGAATTGTGTCTCTCGGATCGTTATCGATGTTATTCACCAATTCAGAAATTGTCCACTTTGTCTTTGATGGTGGTAAAAATCTTGAATATATTTCAAAGATTTTGGTAAAGAGTTCACAATGGTGACCACCTTAGTTTCTTCATCCATTGCTCTACCATGATATCAGTAACTCATCGCCATAGCAAGCATGTCATTTACATACTTTCTCACATCAGCGTTTTCCTCACACTTGGCACGAGTAAATTTAATCCATAAATTATTGATGTGAGTAGACGATTTCTTTCCATATTTAGCCTCAAGCTGGTCCGAATCTCTTTTGCAAGTAGGGACATGAAAATAAGTCATCAAAAGACTTTCACTAAGAGAATCAAGAATATGTGACCTAGAAATTTCGTTTGCATCATCCCATTGTTTGAATTTCCTAAGGTCCTTCTTATATTGTTTCAGATTGTTGGGGTAGTTCACTCGGGAAGGTCTCTGAGGAGGAGTATCCACTTTAATAATTCTATCAAATCTATAGCCTCGTAACATCAATTCAACCCTTTGTGACCAGTTCACATAATTTGTTCCATCAAGTACGGTTTTCTTCAAGGACTTAGCAAACGAATGTCCACTACTTGATGTTCCATTATCCAGAAATATTTCAATATTTTGGGAGAACACACATAATAATACATTATGCTCAATCATCTAGTACTCCTACTTACCCTTTGGGGATTCATGAGAGATACTAGGCAAATCATTTAATCATCTAGCACTCCCACTTACTCTTTGGATATTTATGAGAGATACTAGGCAAATCATTCAACGGATAACAAACAGTACCATCACATACAAACAAATAGTAACATCACACTCAAACAAACAAATTAATTTATACTTACCCTTTGGGGATTCATATAAATTAATTTGTAATATACTAATTAATTATACAACTTGCATTACCCTTTGGGGATTTTGCTCATTATATAATAAAATCAGTATAAAAATTAATGCAAAATTATTATGAATTAACACACAAAATTAATTTAAAAATACAATTCGCATTACCCTTTGGGGATTTTGCAAATCATATAATTAAATTAATTTTCACATTTAAATACATAAATACAATTAAAGTAATGCAATAAAATCACTAATAAACATTACAAAAATTAAATAAAATTCGGAATCAAAAGCACTTGAAAACACATTCTGGCCCAATATATATGTAAAACCTGGTCCAGTTCATATTTCTGGGTCATTACTGGCCCGAACCGCACAAAACCATGCGGTCTACTGCGGCTCACAATCCAGCCCGCAGCTTGCAGCCCACAGACTGCAGCATCTCATACCAATAAGCCCGCGCAAAAGCTGGCTCGCCAAAAAAGGCAGGCCCGAACGATGGCAGACCTGTTCAAGAGCAGGCCCGCTTTTAGACAGGCCTTCAACAAGGCAGGCCAGCACGATCGCTGGCCCGCACACCAAATCCACGCGCGACATTAAGCCCGCGCGCATTAGTTTTAGCCCGTATGCAAGGGCAGAAAATACTTCAAAACTAATAGCTAATTATATTCAAATAAATAGCTAAAAAATCCGAAAAAATCCGACAAAATCCAGAAAAATGTAAATACTAAGAATCTATCTTCATGATACGAGCAGAGGCGAAATCACTTGTATTTGTTAGACTTTAGGTCTAATAAATAACATAATCATCATGAAAATAGACATATAATATGTATAAGATTCCTATTACGTAAACATTATACAAATATGATTGAATTGAAATAAGAAAGATAACGGGAGCGTACCTTTCATCTTGGAATAGTAATTTAATTGATGTAGTTCACAACCAAACCTTTTCGAATATATTTTTACAAGTGATAAGCTTGCTTCCCTTCAGCCAGACTGGGTGTGCAATAAGCCTTAGCCTCACTTGTAAGACCATGGAGGATTTTATAGATTCCAATGGGTACTTCAGAGAGATACAACTCTTGGGAGAGACGCAACCCTTGGGAGAGACGCAACCCTTGGGAGAGACGCAACTCTTGGGAGAGATGCACCCCTTGGGAGAGACGCAACCCTTGGGAGAGACGCAACCCGTGGGAGAGACGCAACCATTCAATGTACCTCATTATATCTACCTCTACAGGGGGATGTGCTGGCCATTATTCCCTGTACTGAACGTCCAATGACAACGTATCTAGAAGTGGGCCCCACACCCAAAAGTCATGGCAATATTTATAAATCAATCTTTGAAACCATATTTCCAACACCCTGTCATTCTGGTGCTGCTCTCTGGGGGGCCTGTTGACATTACCATTGCGAAGAATCACCCGAAGATTGGGGCTATCCTGTGGGCTGGTTATCCTGGCGAAGCTGGTGGATTTGCAATTGCAGACGTTTTCTTCGGTGACCATAATCCAGGTTTGTTATCTAAAGACTTAAAACCAGAGGAATTACATATCTCCAAATTTCATGAACGTTTGAAAGACATCAATGGGTTAAAAACAAATTAATGACACTTTCTTGAGCCGCAGGAGGAAGATTACCAGTGACATGGTACCCCCAATCATACACGCAAGTACCCATGACAGATATGAGGATGAGGGAAGCCCCTGGCTATCCTGGACGCACCTACCGATTCTACAGTGGCAGACCTGTGTTCGAGTTTGGCTATGGCCTAAGCTACGCATCGCATTTGTACGAGTTTGTTTCAGTAGCTCGAAATCAACTGTTTCTGAATCTCTCTATCCCCATACAGGCAAAGAAGGTCTCAAGTTCAGAGGTCCTTTACGACACTGCTTTGATGGGGACCGAGGTGTGTGGGAATCTGGAATTCTCAGCTGTTGTCCGAGTTCAGAATCAGGGAGAGAGGGGTGGGAAACATTCTGTGCTGCTCTATGTCCGTGCGGCTGACCACAAACCCGGGGCTCCCATCAAAGAATTGATTGGATTCGAAAGCGTGCGTCTGGAAGCAGGAGGAAGCACAGAAGTGGTGTTCTTGGTGAAGCCCTGTGAGCACCTTAGTAGAACTGTAGAGGATGGATCAAGGGTCATGGAAAGTGCCTCCTATGTTCTTCTTGTGGGCGATGATGCACAGTTCCCAGTCACTCTTATGGGGTGATTTTCCTCGGGAAAAGAGGACTCCATTGAAAGAGTGACTCGTACATATTTTATGACAATAAAGAGTGAACTGCAAATGAATGTTTAAGAACTTGAGATTATGAAGTAATGTAATAGTTTTAAAAAAATTACTTCAAAGCGATATTTGAATATTTTTTTCTAGAGTTATTATGGTATGGAACCTGATTGTCTGCCAAAATAGTACAAAATTTTCCCATCCTTGGTGTTACCCCCACAAATACATGTTGTTTGAGAGTCTATACGAAAGCTGAAGAGTCTCTTCCATTAAAATTCAAAGACCAGAAGGACTGATGGAGCCGGCTGCACATGCAAGACACTAATAATCTAGCAATAAAGTTGCAGAGGCGGTGGACGCTGAGACAGCATTCCATAAAGAAGAACGTGGTGATATTTGTTTGTACGCTGAGACAGCACTCCGTGAAGAAGAAGATGTTGACTTGTTTGTATCTGTTGGGTAAGCATTGGGAGAAAGGTAAGAAGAATTTATTCAGGGCTTCTTTTGCTGGGAAATCCTTCAATAATTACTGATCTAGCAGAGGGAAGCGTTCGTGTAAGGCGAATGGTTTTGTCAATTTCACAAACAGTTTCGGAGCAGACGTTTCTGTTTCTTTTCTTTTCTCTTCTTCCGCCTCCGATTGACCCTAAACTTTTACTGTGTTTTCGGTCTTTGAAGGTGACGGCTGAGTGGGACGATGGAGAAGACACATTACTGGGTTGCATTTAAAGAAATTGTACTACAAACGAGCAGCAGGGAATCGATCGTATCGTGATAACATGATCAGAATCGTGAAAAGCGAAGGGAATGAAAGCATGGGAAAAGGCGAAAGGTCGGAGAGTTTTGTTCAGCTTTACTGTCATTGTATTCAGAAAGATAAAAAAAAAAGAGAGAGATTCGCGAGGGTGTCGCTCAGGCGTTTGGAGAAGAGGACACAAATACTGGATCATGGACACTGCGTAGTTCCAACTTCCGATAAGCCGCTTCCCCCTCCTTTTGTCCGAGGGAATATGCATTCCGTCTTTATGTATTAATTAATCTCGATTCCTTCCACTACGATATCAATTTTAATAAATCAAAAGATTCAAAACTCTTAATACCCAGCTAATAATTAGTTGATAAAAATGACAGAAGAATAACTAAGAAAGTAATCAAATATAATTTAAATTAAATATAATTTAAAAATCAGAAACAGTATGCGCAATAACCTATTTAAATCTGACATTTAAATTGCAAAATCATACAATTCTATAAACCCTAAACCCAGGTGTATTGTGCAAAATGACACAATTCTATTATACAAGATATAAAAAAGTGGTATCTCACAAAAAAATGTGATAGACTATTAATAAAAGGCACCTTGGGGAGTACCCCTAAAACACTTAAAAAATCTAAAATTAAATTTTATTTTATAAAATCTGGAATGCTAAGGACATTTCTTAATAAAATTATTCACACATTAGGAAACACGTAACAGATTTCTTTTCATGAATCTCTTGTCATTGTCAATTCCACTAATTTTTTTATAGTTATAACTTGACAAGCACATAATTGAGCAGTTCTAAGTTCTCTAAGTCCTAATACTCTTTGTACTTTATCATTTTATAAAATTCAGGAACGTTGCCTTACTTCGATGTGCTTATTAAAAAAAATGGCTGACAATGAATTAAGACTTGATCATGGGACCACACTGTTTCCTCATATGAAATAATTTCTAAGAAATCAGTTGGTGTCTTTCATGAAGAGTTATTGATAACTCCTTAATTGGATCCATGAAATTATTTCATGCACTACTGAAAAGGGTTCCATAATTACCTCAATTTTCCCAACTTTCACAGTGGGAGATTCATAAGCAATCAAACTATAGTGATTCACACACTTTATAGAGTTCTCAGTTTCTGATAGATTGCTTCACTTTTTGCTCACTTTCCCTCAGACCCTAATTCTGGAATTCATTACAAGGGGAATGAGAAATGGAAAAAAACCCACTTGGAGAAAACAGGGTGGAGAATTTTTTTCACTGCTTTGTTTAATATGGCCTTTGTTAATCAATACAATTTACCCACAAAGAATCACGTGTGAACTAAGAAATGTAAATAAACCAGGTGACATAACAGGGTTGAGAGAGAGAAGAATATAATTATGACTACTGGCATGTAAATAAATTAATGGTTTTTATACAGAGCCGTTGGAGCAGGAAAAACTGGCATAAAACCTAGGGGTATATTTGTCATGATGGGAATTTCAAGGTGATGGGAGGGGCTTCTCCCACTGTCAGGCACTAATGGGGTGGATTTTGCTGGTTTCGATGCTCTGTTTTCAGAAAGAGAAAGCGGCAGAGAACAGAGTGAGAAAATACAGAAAGAAATGGGGGAAGACAGGGACAACCCGGACAAGTGCAGCCCCCCACTCTTCGTTTCATTTCCATTAATTTTCATTTAGTTCTTGATCTTTCGTTGCATCGAGCGCGCTTCACGAGGTTGAACTGTAGCCAGATTCCACTTTTTCCCGTTCTGTTCCTGGGTTTTCTTGCTTCTCTCTCTTCGTCTCCTTCGTCATCATTTCATTCCAGAAAATCTGTTTTTGCTTCGTTTTGCAACCCGGAAAGAACGGTGTTGCGGATACCCGAGTTTTTTGGCTCGGTGCATTTGGATACGGAAAGGAAGGGGTTTTATTTCGGGACTCAACGACTCCTCCGGAGTCCAGACCTCCCCCACTGCTGTTTTCTTTCCAGCTTTCTCTTTCGCCTTTTTCGTGAGTGCTACTCTTGTCTATTATCAGGAAGAGGGAAAAAGAACGGGTTGAAAAGGCAATGCATTATCAGTCTGGGAGGAGCGGGTTGTAGCTGGATTACGAAATCTTAGATTTCTGAAGGTGGTACGCCTATTTCGCGCAGAAAGAGAGACAACGAGCGTGCAGAACTGGAGTCTCTGGGCTTTAGAGTGAGAGCAATAATACTTTTTGTGCCCTCTCTGTGTTGGTTTCTGAGTCGAAGTTCAGTCATAGTGGAGAACAGAGGGGCTTCCCAGGCCGAGGTGTCTGTGTATATGCTCGTCCACTTTTATCCGTTAAAAATTTAGGATTCTTCTATTTGGGTGCCGTAGAAAATCGCGACTCGGAGGATTTCTGAATGCGCATGTTTATTTTTCACGATTCATGGTGAAGCTTTCAGGCGGTAAAAATCATTACTTGATAAATATTTGAGACTTCTGTTTCATTTAGAGCAAGTTCTCTGTGCTTTGCACGAAATAGGGTCGTTTATCGGCCGCATTTTGAGGATGATTTCGTCAAAAATCGTCTCGTCCTAAATGGGTCCGTGTGAATTATTGAAATTTATCTTCTCTTGAGACGAGCTTTCCATTCTCATCACTCAAATGGGTATTGTAAACTCAAAATCCGAAAAGGATAAAGCTCTGCTTCTTTGCAAAGGACGGAAGAAACTCGTCCAACAAGCAATAGAATCGAGGTATGCTCTATCGGCAGCTCACCTGTCTTACATCCAGTCGCTCCGCGACGTTGGAATTGCTCTCAGACGTTTTGCGGAAGCCGAAGTTTTAATTGAATCATCTTTGTCTACATCTGCAATCGAGCTTGATAGAACCCCTTCACATTCGACATACCCCTCTCCAACTCCTTCCCACAATGCTGAAATTATAGATTCACCGTTGCACAATGAAATTCTAGCTTCAACGCCTTTGTCCACTGTAAGTTATATGAAATCAAGTGGACCAGCGGCAGTGACTGTTAGGATGGACTCGTCAATGAACCGTTTTGTTGAAGACGAGTCGTTGACGTTCCCGGTTCCTCCACCCCCACCACCACCGGAGACAGATTCCTCTTGGGACTTCTTTTATTCTTCTAGTTCAATTGAAAATGGGTACAAGCAGAATTTTGATAATTTGATGAATTTGAGGCAGTTCAGAGAAGAGGGTATACATGACATGACAGAAGAGGAAGCAGACAAATGGGAGAGAGTTGATGTAAAATGTAAAGATGGTTTATCGAAGGGAACAAAACGGTCGGATTCAGAATTAAAGGTGGATGAATCTCCAAAGCAGCAAGTTGTTCATAGTAAAAGTAATGGGGAAATTCTGGTGTGCAGTTCCAGCAATGCAAGATCACTGCACAGATATCCAGATTGGGACCAAAGTCAAGTTCTTGAAAACAAAAGGCCGGAGTTAGATAACTTTGCCAAGGAATCAGAAGAACTGTTGGTTGGACCTACTTCTGAGGGAGGGGGTTCAAAAAGGGTGGAAGAAACAGGGACAGAACAAACAGTTCCTCCGGAAAGGGAAGACCCAGCAGAGTTCATCACTCACAGGGCTAAGGATTTTTTATCAAGTGTCAAGGACATTGAGCATCGATTCTTTCGAGCCTCTGAATCGGGCAGAGAAGTGTCGCAGATGCTTGAAGCAAACAAAATCCAGCTTAACTTTTTTGAAGTCAAGGGTAATGATACTGTCTTATGTCAAAAATGGGTGTGTTTTCGCTTCAGTTCTGTTCCGCTTGCTCATTATATGTTTGTCGGATTTGCAGGGAAGTCTTCTGAAACTGTTTTTCGGAATGCTTGCCATTTTATTTGCTGCTCCTCCGAGACTGCCCCTCCTTATGGTAACTTCCTTTTCTTTTTTGGTTTAGTTTCACATATTTACAAATGATCCTTTCATCTGATAAAACCATGGAGAATCCTGATCGAGTATGGTGAAATCAACACCTGAGGGGATATGAGGTGTCCCCATACCTTCATCTTTTGTGACCTTCTGGATAGATTTCTTTCACCTGACCCAAATCTGAAACCTGTGGCCAAGAGAGGTGAAAAGAGTTATTTCCTTGCTATCATTTGCCTTTCAATCTCTGTTCAGCACCTTGGATCTCTGTTTAGAAGCTTGAAGCTTATATTCTGGATAGCACTCAAGTAATGAATAGGTTTTTAGTGCTTGGATAAGCTGGTTTAATTGACTTTTGCTTCAAGAGGGATTCAAAGTGTTGGACTTTGGGTGAGTGAGTGGAGGTCTGCTGTTGCAATTCCTCAGGGTGGAAATTGCCAGGATTGTTTCAAGGGAATTAATTAGCGTAATATTTCAGAGGTCTAGGAGTTAAGTATGACACCCCAGCTGAAGATGTCTTCTCTCAATATTCATGTAGAGCATCCTCAATCTGTCTCAAAGGTTGTTAGTTGGAAACGGTCAACATCATCTCAATCCTCATCGTCTAGAAATCCTCTTGTCTTGACATCAAAAGATGATGATGACAGTGGAAGTGACTTTATTGAAGAGTTCTGCATGATTGCTGGTAGCCATTCATCCACGTTGGATAGACTTTATGCATGGGAGCGGAAACTATATGACGAAGTGAAGGTATTTAGCTATGAGATGTTGTTTTTGAGTATGCCACCATTCTCCTGTAATTTATATTTTCGTTAAATTTCTGTTGTACTTATGCTTGATTTGAAATGCAGTTTTAAAGTTTAAAAATTAATATAAAGACTTTTGCTTTTCAGTTCCATCAGCATGTTATGCATTGCTGTTTTTCACGTTTGCTTTCCTTGGTTAACGCTCCATCTTCCCTCTTTAGGTCATATTTCTCCATATTCATCATATTTCTGTCAATAACATTATCAACTTTAGTGAACTGCATGGCTCAGTCCCATTTGGGGTTTGTAACGGGAGGTCTTGGGTTCAAGCTTCCATAAGGGAATGGGAATTAGATTAGAATGAAATACCAACCTTCAAAAAAAAAAAACATTATCAATGTTAAACATTCTTGAACTCAAGCTTATTGTGGGATGCCCTTAAGAATTTGATCCCTGTGTAAAGTTGAAGCAGCTAGAGTGCTTTGTGAAGCATGTTCTGAGGATAATAACCCAATATGTGAATTTTCTTTGCTTAGTTGTCCGGTAAATAATTGTTTGTCCATAGCCTGAAGGGAATAGAAATTAGTGTGGCTCATTTTTCAGAGAATCGATCTCATTTTGGGGATTTCTTACTTCATTCCACTAACTAAACCCTTGTTTTGATCGGTAATTAATTTTATGCGTCTCTGAACATGTTTCTAAAAGTGCTTCCTGTACCTTAAAATGTAAAACTGTATGTAGTGGATAAACCAAGGAAACTACACTTTGTGTTGTCATGGTTAGTTTGTTTCTTTATCTTATCCACCTTTGCTTCCATCAGTCACTGAATCGGGGGATAGTCTTCACAGATCAAAAGTTTTGGAGTTACAAAATTATATTATTAGACATCATGTATTTTTCATCAGCTAAAAAGTTTTAACTTTTGGTCATAAGGAACAGTCCAATACACATCTAAATGATTCCAGTCGATTGATTGCCAGTGTTTATACACCTGCTGCTCTCCCCTTAAAAAATTGTGTTTCAATTATTTCTGCTAATATGTTTGGTTCTTCTAAATTTATTGTGATCCTGTTCAACTTTTGCAGGCCAGTGAACGCATCAGGAAGGAGTATGATAGGAAGTGTGAACTCCTCAGGCACCAGTTTGCCAAAGACCTGAAGCCCCAAGCAATTGACAAAACTAGATCAACTGTGAAAGATCTCTATTCCCAAATCAAAGTAACCATTCAAGCAATTGAGTCTATATCAAAGCGAATTGAAAAGCTTAGGGATGAAGAATTGTTACCCCAACTTCTAGAGTTAATTCAAGGGTATGTAACCGTGCTCTTGTTTTATTCATTCAGATGATCCTTGATGCCTTTCAAATTTTTTGCCACTCTTTTACTCTGGCTTCAACCATGTAACCTTAGTATGAACAGGTTAATAGTAAAAAACGAAGAAAACTCTTGAGTCAGATAACATGTCACAGATGTGCTTTGCTAGGGTTTATCTTCAGAAATCTGGTTCCGTCACTGGGTTTAAGTCCAGTTAATAAGTTTACCTGACTAAAAGGCGATTTTAGTATGAAATGCGAAGCAAGGGAATATTAAGAAAAAAAATTTGAAAAAAAAACTTTGCCTGGTTTACAAGTTACTTAAAGTTGGCGTTTAGGTGTCTGTTTACAGTTTGCTTATCTCGAGAAGGATATGAAATTGGACAAAGCTAAATGCCTGTCTTTCCATAACAGATTCATCCGGATGTGGAAAGCAATGTTGGAATGCCACCATGCACAGCATATCACCATCTCCTTGGCATATGATGGTAGAAGCTCCTCATCGATGTCACAAAGTGAATCCCAAAGAGAGGCCATGAGTCAACTAAAGCATGAGATTGAGTGTTTTCAATCCAGCCTTGTAAACTGCTATCAGTCTCAGAAATCCTATGTCCGAGCTCTCAACAGCTGGCTTCAGAATTGTATATCAAAACCCCAAGAAAGATCTCGACGTTGGACACCGTTTTCACCCCCACGAGCCCTTCAGCCTCCTGTTTTTGTTCTCTTTCGGGAATGGCTGGCTGGGATCGAAGGCCTGCCTTGTGCCGAGCTTTCTGAAGCTATTAATGGGTTATTAACTGTTTTGTGCGGTTCATTCGAACACCAAGTTGAAGTAGAGAAAAAACCAGTTCCAAATGAACAGAACAACGGAGAAAGCAATGGAGATATGGAGACGGAGGAGAATGAGAACAGGATCGAGAAGGTGTCAAACCTAAATAGATTGCAGTTGAGCTTGATTCGAGCATTGGATCGGCTGAAAAAGTTTGCTGAGGTATCCCTGAAGATGTTTGAAGATGTTCGACAGAGGACTGAGGCAGCTAGAGCAGCATATACAAATTGTAAAACAAGGTTATGAAGTGGTATAACAAGGGTGGGGTTTTACAAAAGAAATCAAAGAAGCTGTGTAAAGGAGTTATGTTTATGGATACCATTTTTATAAGAGAATTATGTTATATGTCGAGCTGTTTCTTTTTCCTCCATCCGGAGGTGCTTGTGTTGAGAAGCTATTCTTCCGTCAGCTTGAACCACTATAAACCATCTTTATATCAAATAGAAGTTCCATCGGAATGAGCTTAAGACAATTGCAAACTGGAAATTTGGTATGCGTTGCAAATGTTGTGTAAGTAACCTCGAACACTGATTAATAAATACAGATACATTTATTGTTGTATAGCATAACAAATAGACGTGTGGTATCACTAATCAAATTCTGGTGCAGAATTATTATAACCCAGCCCCAGTGAGACAAAACAGCTTGAAAGTTTAAAAGATCAGTGTCTTCAGTCTCCACGATCCTTTTGTATAAGCCTTTTCAGCTTCACCCAAGAGGAAGGGTTATTTATCTCTGGACTCTAAGCCAAGCTCCGGATATTTTTATGCTAGAAACCTACCACTTGTGTATACTGACCATACGGATCTGACTGCATCGCAATCGGGGCTCTTGTTACTTCGTTGGGAAGGTCGAACCCATCTATGAGCTCTCTAGCAACGTTCTTCACCTGGAAGCTCAGATATTCTGAAAGCTTGAGGATGGCCTGCACATGAACTCGTACGTAATAAAAAAATGGAATCATTCAAAAGCAAACCAGAAAGAACAGGTAAGCAATGTAGTAGCTGCAACGGGATCAGACCCATGAAGTGGAATACCTTAGCTTTGTTAGGGGCTACATAATCTACATTCCTGTATGTACCAATGTCATTCCAGATCAGATTTAATGCATAAAGATCACAAACAAGCTTGAGAACCCCGCGAGTGTTCTTATCCTGACAGCTGCACTCGGGTCAACAGGACATTAGAACTTTCGTGAGTTTAATTCACCCAACTCCAACAATTGCAAGTGAAACAAACCTTTGCACAGCGTCAATGAACCTAGCTAGGATCACAGATTCTATGTGGGACTCAGCAAGTGTCAGTAAATGATTTAAACATCTATTCCATGCACCAAATGCTCCAAGATTCTTGGTATGTTTTCGGAGTCGCACAGCCACAGTATGGAGCAATCGAGATGTTCGGTACTGTTTACAGAGAAAAAATAAAGAGGAAATACTTATTGTTCTCACATGAGTAATAATCATATCCAAACCTTTAAAATCAGATAATATCTCACTCTAAAGGCGTCGAGCTGAAATTTAGGATCTCTCAAATGGCCTTCCCCTTCCCAACGAGAAGTGACAGGGTTTGGCTGAGAGAGGTAAGTTCCCATTGACTCTCTCAAGTAGTTCCATGTGACAGTGAGTGTTCCGCCTTGAAATTTTTCTTTATACTGCTTCAAAAGGTCGCCTGCCACCTACAGGACAGATTAAGCAATTCAATTGCTATCACAGATTTCCAAAATGAAGTGTAACAGTCAACAGAGGATTTCTTAGCTAGCTCTAACCTGCTGCAACAGCACAGTGTTATCACCCTCAAATGTTTGAAATATATCATGGTCATTCCGTAGAGAACCAAACCGATTGACAGCAGCATATCCATGACCCCCACAGGATTCTCGACAAATGCTTAAAGACTTGGCTGTGTAAGATGTCACATAAGCCTTGAGACCAGCAGAGAGAGAATGCACATCCCCAACTAGCTGGTCATCATGATATCTCTTCATCTCAGAGTACCTTTCCACTAAATACTTAGTGGCAAAGTGAAAAGCATAAGTGGAGGCAAGCATTGGCATAAGTTTGTGCTGCTGAGACTGGTAATCTAAAATACTGATCTCTGGTTGCTTCGGTGGGCCAAATTGTTGCCGAAGAAGGGAATATCGAATAGCAATGGTAACAGAAATTTTGAGGACCCCAACAGAAGAGTATGCAAGTCCCACTCTTCCTCCTACAAGCTCTCCTAGTGTGGCTGCAAATCTCTTATTGATAGTTGGGAGACTGCTTGTATATTTTCCTTCCCGTGAGACATCTCCAAACCGGTTGAGGAGGTTATCTCGTGGAATTCTAACAGAGCTGAACCTGAGAGCCCCATTGTCAACACCATTTAGACCTATCTTGTGGCCACAATCTTGTATTTCAATGCCTGGGAGAGTCTGATGTGTCTCCAAGTCCCTGATTGGAACAATGAAGGCATGTATACCCATATCAGAACCTTCTTTTGATCCATGACCGGGTAATATTAATCTTGCAAAGACTGTGGCAAACTTCCCATGGACCGCTGCATTTCCAATCCACCATTTGATGGCTCCATCATTAGGTGTATTAATTATGAACTCGTCAGTAACTGGATCAAAGCTTGCAACAGTTTGAAGGGCCTGAACATTTGAACCTTTTGTTTAACAAAGAAAGACATGCAGTAGTTAGCTTAAGTGTGAGGGAACAGAGTAAATAGCACATATAGAATGTTTTAGGATTCAATTCTGAATATGGAATTTCATTAGCACATATGCGATGAACCTACATCCAATACATGGAGATGCCACTTCCAATTCAATACCATTAAGAACAAGGTACTAAGGTTCCAGTATGGCAGACAGATATTTTACCATGGTGGAGTTCTGTCATTGCAAAACAGCCAGTGTACTCCAGATTGTCAATTTTCTCAAAGTATTTGTCCCTGTGCTTTTTGGTTCCTAGGTTGATCACTGAACCTCCCCAAAGACTGCACACTAGAAACACTGAGAAGTCACTATCCTTTTGGAGTATAAAACGCACTCCACTTGAAACACTATCATAAAATCCCAAGCAAGACATGCATTGCAGCGAACTAGCAGAATCCAGAATGCGTCCAAAGAGAACGAGATGAAGAAAGAAAGCTTAGATTATAGTGAACAGTAACCACCATAGTAATTGGATATATAAATAATAGAATTGTAACAGAGAGATCTTATGTGTTACTCTTGTCAATCAATTCCGGAATCTGATGCTAACAACTTATCAAGAAGCTTAGTCAATAAGTTACATAATGTTGGAGTCTTTAAGATTTTCCTTTCTCGTTTAGTTGGTTTTTTTCCCCCTTTTATACAAAAAAAAAATGTATAGACTAAGAAGAGCACGGTTAATATGCACGTTCACAATTGTCATTTGTTGCAGCACAGAACTAATATACGCTGCAGCACAGAACTAATACACGCTGCAGCTCAGAACTAATATACGCTGCAGCAGTTGCATTTGAAACCTCGGTGCGGTGGTGCCACCCTCATATAGATTAAGAGCAGCTCAATCCCCAATTAGATGGAGGTCTGCGCCGAGCGGAGACTGAAAAACAGTTGAATATTTCCAGAAATACAGCAGAGAGCAAAACTAACGGGACTCAACAAGGATGATCCAAATAAACCCAAATTTAGCTGAGGAAACCAAACTATTGTGGTGAGTACTCTGCACATGACAGAAATGAACGCGACCGAAAGTCAAAATTTCGGAAGAGAGCTGTTAAATTTCTTCGTGAAGACCAACACATAAAGTCAGAAAACTCACCTGTACTGCACCCCCATCTTTATCCCAAGGGACATATCCACGCTCCCCACAGCTTCCACAATCGCAAAATACTTGGCCGGTTCGTCCGTCACATACTTCAACGGCCTAATCCCGAGTTCTCTGACAAACGCGGTCAGCTGCTTCATACAGAGCTCCCTGTAAGCATCCTTAGATATCTCGATCGGCGTCTGGAGATCAGGCCTGGAAGAAAAAAATTCGAAAATTCGCTCCTGAATCAGCCTGTGCCTTCCCCTCATGTAATCGGAAAGTGCGGACGGGCTCACTTTCATCTTCCTCGTCCTGGCGCACGCTAGCATCGCCAGCTGATCTTCCCCCTCCCTCGGGGCCGGCGGCGGCGCGAGTTGCAGCGACAGCCGCCGGATGCGGCGGAGCGACGCGTCGCCGTCGTCGTCTCCGACGTATTTGGAATTCGTATCTCTATCCATTCTTTCCCGGGTTCGGACAGTTCCCGTGAGAGGAAAAAAAAAATGGGAACAAGCAAGCTGCCTGGCAACCGAGCGAGATTTATACGCCACGTAGGTGACGTGGAAGTTAATTTGATTACACGTGGCGTGAAGTTATAGAGTGGACGGTCTCGCCATCAGTTATTTTTGGCGCGCTTTCCAATGTTTCGATGGTTCGGATTAGGATGTACTCGGAAAACTAGAAGTCCACGTCCACTTCAGAGGTGTACATATTTCTACATGACCCATTCAGCGATAATTATTTAACATTAATTTATTATATAAAAAACAAAAAGTAAGAATGGATTACGTGCGGATGGGCTGAAAAGAGCAAGGATATCAGTCATATACCAATCTCCTTTGCATATTATTTTGTAAATATTTTATATATATTTTTATAATTTTTTATATATTAAGATAGATATCTTTTGTAATCTTTTATATACTAGGATAAATATATTTTAGAAGACTAGTTATCCGAGATCTCTATCTTCTTTTACAAGATAAGTTATAAATTTTGTAACCACTCTTTGAACATTAAGGAAAATCATTCTCCTCAAACTCTTTCATGGGTAAACCATGATTATAGACTAAAAACAGGTATAATGTGTTTTTAATGGTTAATTATGCAAAAAAAATATTCAATAGGCTAAAAATTGATTCTTGTACAAAAAGATAATATTTTATTAAAAAAATCTTGTCAAAGTTTATCTCCAACATGAACTTCGGGATGTAAACCCTTGTAATACTTCAGAGTACTTTTATCATAACTAATAAGTCTCTTCTCAAATAGGAAATTTTTATATACTAATTATAATGGCAAGTAGGAAGGTACTTTTTTTTAAAGCAAGAAAAGCCTTAGTAGTTGTCCCGAGGCATAACTATAGAATAAGAAGATAGTTCATAATTTATCTCTTACTTTAACGGCCAACAAAGAAGCATCTCACCCTATAAACCCAAACTTGAAATTAAACATATCACCACTCTTAAAAGTAACTATATCATTACTCAGTTTCTAATCACGTTAGACTACTTAGAGGTTAGATTTTAGTCTCCGGGTGAGTTAGGGTCAAAATCTGCTTGGGGTACCTTATTAATTTTTTTTAAACGAACAAAATATATTTAATAAAAAAAATGGTGTTAGATGACTCGCATGACAGCTTAACATGTATTTTCTAATATAATCACAACGAAGCAACACACATGAAGTATATAAATATATATACATGGTACGTAAAATAGAGAAGGGCGTTTAAATTTAGTGGAGGAAAATTGAAACTAAAAAGCTGCATACCTCAATTTATTACTCAAGTGAATATTATAATGGAAGCTGAGAATTATTTCCAAAATTAAGGTATGTTGAATCTAGTGTTGATGCCAATTTTTTTTTTTTGTTATACAGGGTCATCAAAACTTTATATTTTCTTGACTCGGACTCTAGAACCAACTCAGGTTCATAAAAGAGAATCTCGAGTCAAGAAAGCGAAATCGGGTCGGAATCGGAAATCCATAGGGGGAACTCAGAACTGACACTCGGACTCAGGCCCCCGCGAGGGGACTTCAAAAAAAGAGAGCAAAAAGTGGACGCGCGACCTAAAATGCGAAAGAGGCGCCAAAGGGACGACGTCACGTGGTGTCTTCCGATCCCGGCTAACGCTACATTGAAACGTTTTCGCTAACTTTCGCTCGGTGCGTTCATGCGCTCCTACGGATTCCTCTACCACGCTTGGTGTCTCTGATTTGTGTATGCGCATTGCGCACGGTGCGCTTGTTTAGTTGCTCAAGGGGGAAAGAGGCCTTTTCCCTCGCAAACTCCATCTGAAATATTCGATTTTTTTTCCTCAAATCTAGCAAAGTCGCAACCTTTCGTCCCGATCAAATCTCATCGATTTACACACTCTTCTCCGAAGAAAATCAGGACTTGCCAAAGAAAGGTCAGTAGGCTCTGCACTTACGATGATCAACTCCCGGATTCCGGTTGCCTCTTAAACGCAGAGTGATTCAATGTTTCCTCTCTTTTTTCGGGTTGCAATACAGTTGCTTTTGCTTTTCTTCTTTACTTGTTCCATTGAGGTTTCTTATGCGGATCTGATCTTACTGCAAAACATCACTCTTGCTTTTCTGAATGTTTGCGTGGATTGAATATATAGAGTCTTTCTCTCTTCTACATGGATTGGTTGAATCGGAGTACCTGCAAACTCTGAAATGTACAAGAGCCAAATGTTTAGGCTTCGTTAATACTTTTTTTTTAATTCTTATTATATTTTATTTTATTATATTTTTTCAGTAGGGGTTTGGGGCTTTGCGCATCTGCAATCTGGAATCTCGAGCAGAGCACTACCTCTAAGGGTTAGAACGGCGAACATGAGACGAACTCATGGAAGTGCAAGTAACTTCGTGAGTCCTGTTATAGATTCTTTCGGTTCTGGGAAAATTCATGTTTCTAAAAATGAAGATGAGTCACGGAAAGTGGCTCTCGAGGACCGCGTTGTTCTGGGGGATGTTACAAATCGTCAGAAAAGAGGTCCTCAATCGTTCGCGCTAGACCCCTGTCAGAGGATCTTGAAACCCAAGTTCGAGGAAAACAGCCTTCTCTGTAAAGCAGGAGAGGAGGTGCGGAAGCTGGACAACAGAGCCGAGGAAGCCGACACGGGGACCTTGAATTTTGAGAATGCGAGTAGTGTTAGTAGAAAAAGTTTGAGAAATGAACGATTTTTCCTGCCTGCAAAGGGTAGAAATGTTGACGAGTCTGTGCAAATCAGTGCACCTTTGGATGTCTCACCGGTCAAAGGTAATATTAGAGATCTTACAGCTTCTCCGGATGATCAATTACATCTCCCAAGGCGCCATGCTATGGATCATGGAATGGGAGAAAGTGGTAGTATAAGACATTGCTCTGCTTCGAGTGTTTCACAGTCGGGACAGTGTGAAGATTCTCTGGACGCATTGCCTTCTGCACACCAGGATTCTTGTTATTTTCATGGTAAAACTGCAGGGCATCAAGTAGCATGGGAAAACACTTGTGGTAAGAGTGATGGGTTTAAATCTGCAGCAGAGCATGTGTCAATTCCTGACAACACTTTGCAGTTTGTGGGTTCACAAGAAAGTGTCGTTAATGGTAGTTCATGTTTCGTTCAAGAAACCTTGGACTGCATGAGGAATTCTGGGGTTTCAGGTCCTGGAGAATTAAGCCTCGGAATCCAAACACATACTGGCGTTGTTGGTGACAGTGGAGACTGTAATGGTGATGTTTGGGACTTTAATAAAGCTTGCTCGTGTTCTTTATGTCTGAAAGGTATTTTCTCCTTTTATGTCTAAGAAATTGATTGATTTTGTTAGTATGCTCTCTAGCATTTAGTTGAAGTCTCAGGCCGTCCAGAAAGGAGGCCTTTTTATCTAAATTGCGAGATTAATGCTGTTGACTGAAATCTTTTTGGTGTATATAGCTGCTTATATCTGGTCGGAGCTTCATTATCAGGATACAAAAAGTCGTTTATCTGGTAAGCATGCTTGGATAATCTGATTTTTTTTTCAAACTACGTCAATCACTTGTAATTGATTAATATCAATTTTTAGGAAAGTAGTTTTTTGTTCCGTGTGTATCAAGTTAATTTGTTAATCTTTAAGTCATTCTCTGGTCTTTGCAGAAGTGAAAAGGAGCATAAAGCAGGTTAGAGTTTTATTAGGAAGAAGTTATACAAATGGAAATACTGACAAACCAATGGGAGAAAGCTCCAAGGAATCAAAGAAGCTTGACTCCGATCTAACACAGCAATGGAGATCACTTTTTTTGCGCACCGAGGATGCATTTATGCAAGAAAGCAAACAGCTTGTGGGTTATTTCTTGGTTGCTTCCTTTTATGATACAATACTATTATTTTGCTTACTATTTCACTTAAATGTTTTCATGTCGCCATTTCCTTGAAATCAAGTTCTCTCGTGCTGAGAGTTAATATTATTGATATATTGTTGTGCTATTTTCTTGCAGTCTCGGTGATGGCCAATTTCTTAAACTAACCATCTCATTTCTTTTTAATTGTAGCATTCTGATCTCATCAAGTTAAAGGAACTGAGAGAAAACTGCATGAAAGATTTGGAGATCATTGAAGAAGTGCCAGAAAGAAATGTGTGAAATGCTTGTAATGATTTTGTTAACATGGGTAAGCTAGTGTGTTCAATTCATATCTTTAAATGTAGTGTTTACGAGGCACTAATGAATTAGCTTGTCAGCATCTTGATGATTGAGTGGGAATCTTGTTATAGGAATGTTTTTATTATAGAGTGACCAATGGTCACTTGGTATGTACTAATATGTAGTAGTGTTCTTTCTGTTTGTATTGTACCCCACTAGCTTCCGAAGGCAAGAACATGCTTAAATTAATTTATCTAATGCATTTTTTTGAAATAATGATTTACTTTTACAGTTTATGTTTAGTTGGTAAACATGGAAGATCTCTTCCATGCAACGATCTCCTTTACTCCTATTTTTACTGTAGCTTGTTATGATTGCTCTCTGTTATCAATCTAGAGAGGATCATATTCATTATAACAGTTCTAACTTGTAACTCTACATTCGTGGTTTTCTGATATCATTGAAGTTATTTGTTTTAGACTTTTAGTTCCTCCTATTCCTTCACCCTGTGACTCCTCTCATGAGACCATTCATAAAGCCAAAAGATGGGAAGACACGTGGTGTTCTTTTTGATATTATATCAACAAGTTTTTAGTGCAGCCTGCTGAATGCACAGTTCCCTTGGAACGTGCATATTTGATGCTGAAAATTGTTTACCTGTGACCTGAACCTTTCGCTCAATGGTCATGTGGGTTATTTTTCTGTATGAGGCATTGGTTTCTAGCCTCTACAAGGTCAAGGGCCGTATGTATTTGAGATCAACATTCAAAAAAAGAAACACTTTAGATGCTTCATGCAGATTTCTCAAAGGTTTAAACTTTCATAAAATTTGAAGGTTTATTTCTAAGTTGTTCCAAGGTTGTTGATTTTCATGACAGAGCAAAAATCAGATATTAACTTGATTGACACAGGAGACTTTGATTCAGTTTTTGGTATCATTTCCCCGTGACACATGCTATTGAGGTATTAACTCACACAACTTCAGGTTTCTAGATGCATTCTGAACTCTGATCTGGACTAAGCCTTGTCCAAATGAATATGTTCTATAGCCTAGTCCTTAAAAATCTGAGTACACGAATTTAGATTTATGGTCAAAATGTATTTTACTTTTTTCATTGTTATTTTCTATGCAAATGAAATATAATAACCAGTGTTATATATGATTTTGTAACCTTACTGGGTTGGAGGCTGGGAGATAGGGGAAGTCTCACCCCAGTTCTTGTGCAACTCTAGTTTCTAAGACTCAAGATTCATAGGGTAGCTAATGGAGTGAGCTCGAGTCCTCCACCTGAATGTTGATCCACCTCACCTTTCTCTTTCCACAGAAAAATCTCAGAAATCTCTTCCTTTTCTTTTTCCTCTCTATCCTTCTTGACCCATTTCTCTCTGAGTCCATTTTTCTGGCACTCTCTAAGCAGCCAGTCTCTCCTTATGTTTCATCTCTTTTGCCTTTGTTTTTGAAACAGATGGACTAAACCTATATCATGTGCTATTTCTTGTGCTTGTTATGTTGAATCCTTGTTGTACAGAATACCTTGATGCTGGATGGTTGCCAACTTGGTTTTTTTTATCCTTTCTTCCTCTTCCTTTCTTCCCCTCTTCCTCTTCACGAGTTCCTCCACTTCATCATAATTTCTTTTAATCTTTCATTAGGATATCTATTAATAACACCAAATTTTGATACTAAAGGAAAACTAATCTTGTAGTTTTATCTGTAACCAGCAACATGAAACGTAACAAAACCCCACTTGAGCCAGTAAAAACAGATGGGGATATGATATATATATATATATATAGAGGTCGGTCATTGGTCACAAGGCTTGAAATGTTATATACAACCAACCAATGAGGAGCCAGGGAAAAGCAGATGGGGTGGCCGAGGCCGAAAGCGTATAACACAAGCAAGTTTGTATAAAAGAAAATTGTTTTGTTCTTCGATTGACAAATATTCGGGTCACCGTCGCATGCCCATGAAAAGGAACACGGACAGCAATTAAAAGAAGGTTTTTATTTCTTTCTCTATTGTACTAATTCATCTGAAGAAAATGAGGAAGAATTGAAGAAAAAATTGATTCTTGCATGCTGCTTTTCCTGAGTAGATTAGGCGTGGAGTCAGAAAACTGATGTAGGTCCAGTCTGGTGTCAATGGACAGCGAAGATAGCTTTTTTTACGTAATGGAGTGTGCACTATTAATTTGGAAGAGTACGAAGAGACAAGGTTCCGACGCGGCAGCATTGGAGTCGTGACTCGCTAAACGCCCATCCAATGAAACTCAGAAGGAAAGAGACCTATTTCGTACAACGTAACCTTAGTTCGGTACGCTCCGAACCTCCCGGTTCCCCAAATATTTTCCTTTCATTAATTGACGTAAAGGCCCTCTACTTATGACTACTAAGTAGGGGGGTGTTTAGGTCAATTTTGCGGTTATATATTACACTCTAGCTAGGGTTTTGGGTTCAGTTTGCTTCCTATTTGCAGTTCCCCGTTTCTCTTTGGGTCGCTGCTTGGTTGAGGACAGCGTTTCAGGTGAGTGTCTTCTCCTTTTGTCATTCCTTTGGATCTCTTGCGAATTGCGTTATGTTTTCGTTTTTCCATTTCAGATTTCGTGTTGTGTTTTTTTTTTTTTTTTTTTTTTGTTTGTTGTAGTGGTTGTGTGTTTGGTAGTAATGGTCGCAATTGTTCTCGTGAATATTAGTTCTTGGATCTCTTTCACTTGGTTTCTACAGTCGAGTTGCGCTTTTCTCTTTTTTTCTTTATTTGATTGGATGTCGCATTTATCTCGCATTTGAAGGTCACTATGTACATGACTCTCAGATCTATTCATTGTTGCGCTTGTGCAGAGTAGTATTTTAATGTGCAGAATAAGTATCTTATATCTTTGTTGCGTCAATTAATGATATGTTAGATGAGTGAAGTGAGCTTGGCTTGGCTTGTATTTTTAGGGCTTTTGAAGATCTGGTGGCTTAGCCTTATTTGGCCGAGGTGATTTTATTTTATGATATTTTGATTGATAGGAATCCTAAGATGCTGTAGTAAGTACTAACTGTTAAGGACTTACTTCTCGTTGTTTATGCAAGTCTTTCTTGAGAAAGATCTCGTTAAGACAATTTTTACTGGCTTAGTTTCAGTCTAGACTGCCTGATTCGTATTTTGGTGTCATTGGTGCTATCTTTCATGAGTTTTTTTTCTGAATAATTTTCCAAAACTCGATACTCTCTCAACTGTGAATTCCTTGTAGTATAATTTGGAAATACGTTTGGTACACTTTTACATTGAATTATGGGCAGTTGATCGGCAATAATTGTATTTTGTCTATCTCAAAAAAGCTGCTGAATAGTAATATTATTCTCATATCACTTCTTCTTTATAACCCTGGTAACTTTGTAATCATGCAAATGATGATGTTATGTTCATTTGCATGAAACAAAACTTGCTTATTAATAGTTCATGCCCTTAACATTTTTCCTCTGCTGTACACATTTTCTTATTATTAATTTATTAATTGGTGAGTTGTGCTTAGATATACTATGTGTATATTTGCTTTAATCTTTTCTTTGCTAGCCATCTCAAGCCATTTTTTCTTTTGTTTTGTACTGTTTTGTCTCGTATGTATTTGTTGATTTGGTATTTAGAATACTAGTTAATGTTGATTTGATTTGTTCTTACAAGCAGATATTGCTGTTTCTATTGTCTAGGCTATTTGATTCTATGCTTCTTACTTTTTGCTGTTGAGCTGTTTTGTTGTATTTATAATTGTAATTTTCTAGAGTATTGATTTCCGTTTGTGGTTATTTTAATTCAGTGATGGGTAAGGAGAAGGTTCACATTAACATTGTCGTCATTGGCCATGTCGACTCTGGTAAGTCGACAACCACTGGCCACCTTATTTACAAGCTTGGTGGTATTGACAAGCGTGTGATTGAGAGATTTGAGAAGGAAGCTGCTGAGATGAACAAGAGGTCATTCAAGTATGCGTGGGTCCTTGACAAGCTAAAGGCTGAGCGTGAGCGAGGAATCACCATTGACATTGCCCTCTGGAAGTTTGAAACCACCAAGTATTACTGCACTGTCATTGATGCCCCCGGCCATCGTGATTTCATAAAAAATATGATTACCGGTACTTCTCAGGCAGATTGCGCTGTCCTCATTATTGACTCCACCACTGGTGGTTTTGAGGCTGGAATTTCCAAGGATGGTCAAACTCGTGAGCATGCATTGCTTGCCTTCACTTTGGGAGTGAAGCAGATGATCTGCTGCTGTAACAAGGTAAATTTTCTATATTTTGCCAATGGTAATATTATATTATTGGCTCTTGTACTTTTCTAGATTATAGCTTTTCCTTTTCAGTGGATAAAAAAGTAATTTTTCTGCTTTTAACGAGTTATCTATTTATGTTTCTACATCTGAAGTGATAGTTGTCCACTGGTGTGGTTGCTGACAGCTTAATTCATTAGATTAACGTGAAAACAAAAAGCAAATTACTGGCATTTATCATCAAAATTGAGATCGTTTATTGATGTTATCATTGTTTCTCTATTTTGATGATTTATGCAATGTTGTGGGTCTTGTCTTTAGAAAACCTGTCTTGATTTCTCGTGTCCCTCAGTCATGCAGTAGTGAGCTTCTGGACATGGGCAATTGAAAGATAAATGGGTGGCCTGCTGTTTTTTTTGTAAATCGTGGCACCCTAGTATTTTGTGATGCCATTTGACTGCTATTAGTCCCTTTGCATGTTTTATTGGGGTTTGGGCAGTAGTTTATTATTTTTGGTTTAACTTCTTTGTATCAATTGATTTGTAGATGGATGCCACAACTCCCAAATATTCCAAGGCAAGGTATGATGAGATTGTGAAGGAAGTTTCGTCTTACTTGAAAAAGGTTGGATACAATCCTGATAAGATCCCATTTGTCCCCATCTCTGGTTTTGAGGGAGACAACATGATTGAGCGCTCAACTAACCTTGACTGGTACAAGGGTCCCACACTCCTTGACGCTCTTGACCAGATCAATGAGCCAAAGAGGCCTACAGACAAGCCCCTACGACTTCCTCTTCAGGATGTTTACAAGATTGGTGGCATTGGCACTGTACCCGTTGGACGTGTTGAAACTGGGATCCTGAAGCCTGGAATGGTGGTTACATTTGGCCCCTCTGGTTTGACTACTGAAGTCAAGTCTGTGGAAATGCATCATGAAGCACTCCAAGAAGCTCTTCCTGGTGACAATGTTGGATTTAACGTGAAGAATGTTGCTGTGAAGGATCTGAAGCGTGGGTTTGTTGCCTCAAATTCCAAGGATGACCCAACAAAGGAGGCTGCGAACTTCACATCCCAGGTTATTATCATGAACCATCCCGGACAAATTGGAAATGGTTATGCTCCTGTCCTTGATTGTCACACATCACACATTGCCGTGAAGTTTGCTGAAATTTTGACCAAGATTGACAGAAGGTCTGGTAAGGAGCTTGAGAAGGAACCGAAGTTTCTTAAGAACGGTGATGCAGGTTTTGTAAAGATGATTCCTACCAAGCCCATGGTGGTGGAAACATTTTCTGAATACCCTCCTCTTGGTCGGTTTGCTGTTAGAGACATGAGACAGACTGTTGCTGTTGGTGTCATTAAGAGTGTGGAGAAGAAGGATCCTTCCGGTGCCAAGGTCACGAAATCTGCAGCCAAGAAGAAATGAATAGTGTTGGGTTATTGGACAGCAGCGGACTTGATTTCTTTTAGTAGTGTGGTGTGTTTTTGTTGCACTGTCCTTCAGTCAGCCTCCGCGGTTTCGAGCATTCGGATGCAGAACTGGGTGCTTGACCGACGGTGGCGAGGTAAGTCGCGCGTCACTTGATTTGAAGAGGACCAATTAAATATCTTCGTTTTTGCTCTATGCTGCTGTTGATTTGACATTCGCCGACGGGTCTTTTGTTTGAATAAATATTTTCTCTTACAATGGACATCCTCTGTGGTAGTAATTGCTTATCCTTTATTCCAAAGGTCTCGACATCTATTTGAGAGGTCGTGGAATAATTCCTCGAGCATCATGCGAAGCTACTGACGATTGTTCCCTGAGATAGTGTAAAATGGGCAGACAGTATCTTCACATATTATCAAGCGGTCGATTTTATCAAATAACGGGCGATACTTGTGTGACTGTAATGATGCATCTTATCTTTTTACTACGTGTTTCGCACTGGCAGCGTGTTTTCATGTGTTGTTCTATATTGTGGTGTACGTTACAGTTTGTCGGGCATTGTTTGAATTATGAGGTGACTTATGGCATGTTATCTATATGCTCTGCACTTTTTGCTAGTTGGATGGCCCGACAATGCCTATGAAGAGCTGACGATGGAAAGTAGTATGTTTGACGGGCCCTTGTCTGTTTTCATTGCCTCATGGTTTTTGAAAAATTCTTCGATAACACAACCCTAGAAGTCGTGGGATTTAACTCGTGTAGTTTAGGAACGTGATCTTTCACGGCTGCTATTGTATGAAATGGGATTTCGTTTGCCGTAAGCCGGTTTTGCTATCTTCATCAGTCGTCTCCTATAGGCCTGGTGTGTGAACGACGTAACGGCTTCGACCTACATTACTGTTTCTTCGGGTCAATGAAAACGAGTGTCTTGTCTTGTGACTCTTCAACTACAAATATATGCAAGGAGCCTGGTGGATCTGAGAAGGGAAATAGGCATAGGCAACTGAACAGTTCATTTGTGTATTGAAGAGAAGGGAAAGTGAGAGAAGTGGAGCACCCATTATTGAGCAAGGTGTGGCGACCTGCTAAAAGAAAGCAGCAACCTGGAAAGCGGGTTCGCTTTCTTCCATCCACCGGCGACCGGGTAGCAGCAGCAGCAGCACTGGTTTCGGGGCGACGTTCACTCTTCTGCAGCAGGGTGCAGTCGTCGTACGTTAGCCTAGGTGTGTGCAACTGCCTTCTGCGATGATGCATTATCAAATGGATTTTCATGATTCCGGTGGGATTCCCACTTCCCAGTCCTCCCGACGACGACCGTCAGTCCACCCGTCCTGCTGCAATTGTGCCCCCAAAATGAATGAATGAATTACCCCCAAAGATTCGAACCAGAGTCCTGCCTGCCGTCTCCCCCCCTCTCTCTCTCTGTCATTTCGTACGCTAATCACTACCGTTGACCGGTCTCCCTTCTCCAAAATATTCTCTCACGAAGACGACTGCCCTCCTGTCCCAGCTCTGCACGCGGGCTCGTCCCCAGACCCAGACTGGTTCACCCTTTCCGAGCCTTGTCTACGTCCATCGAACCCGACGCGATCACCATCTCTCTCCTCTCTCTCTCTCTCTCTCTCTCTCTCTCTCTCTCTCTCTCTCTCTCTCTCTCTCTCTCTCTCTCTCTCTCTCTCTCTCTCTCTCTCTCTCTCTCTCTCTCTCTCTCTCTCTCTCTCTCTCTCTCTCTCTCTCTCTCTCTCTCTCTCTCTCTCTCTCTCTCTCTCTCTCTCTCTCTCTCTCTCTCCTCTCTCCTCTCTCTCTCTCCTCTCTCTCTCTCTCTCTCCTCTCTCTCGTTTTCATAGACGGGACAACAGTTTAAAGGGTGCAGGGTGCAGGTGAACCCACTCACCTTCCCGCAGCCACGTCGCCATCCATCTGTCATCATGAAAGCCTGCCACATCACCACAACTCCCTCCCTATTTACTCAAGAGGAAAGCGTACGGCGGAAGCCGTCGGGGCGATAAGGACAACACGTCGCTCTCCCAGACTCTCCCATATCGCCATTTCTCAAAATCGCAGTTTTGCCCTCCTTCTCCTTCTCTCTCTCTCTCCCCCATCAATTCATGGCCCCCCCCCACCCACGTGGTAATTCCCGCCGTAAATATCGCCACGCCGAGGCCTACTCACTCTGACGTCTTCTCCCTCGTCACTCTGACCACCCACTGACCTATTTATTCCTCTTCGCCTTTTTTTTTTTTTTTTTTTAATTTCGAATTTTTCAAGTGGTAATATAATTACTGCGTGGTGTCATGCTGCATCTACAAGATTTTATGTTTTAATAAAATATTATCTTCCACAGGTCATATGTAAAATCAACCTTAAACTGCCAATATTTTTTACCACGATGGATGGATGGATCGATCTCCGTCAGTGAGATTTTTATTTTTCCCGCCTTGGAAAAGTCATCGCGCTCTTTCTCGAGTCGGAAACGCGGTCGGCTGCAATAATAACTGCCCTAAACCCGGGTGAGGTGAAAAAAGGGGGAGAAAAAAGTATTGTTTCTTTCTCGCCACCGCCCAAATCGACAGATGTGACACGCCGGTGGGCCATCCTTAATCCACTGATTTGTACGTGAGTATTGATCTTTTGGCACTTTTAAGGTCTATAAACTATTTGCTCTCTTTTAAGTAACACATTTTTAAGAATTATATATCCACACAAGTACGAAATGATAAAATTATTTTCCAATCCCAACGAGCATCAAAGGTTTTTTCACCCTTGAAGATATTCCAGAGTATCCATACTAGGAGATGTTAATAAATTCTGTTAGCCAGCCATTTAAACTTTTTTTTTGTTATACAACTTTTAGAGAGAAATTAGAGGCTCTTATAAAGTTTACAAGAACATCCATCCAACTATGTCGTGTGTAATGAAAATGTGTCCCCCTTTCCCTATATATCTCTAGAATCATGCACTTTACCCGAAAGAAACATCTAAGGCTACTCATGCATGTCCTCATTATCATAGCCAAGGACCACTCAAACTAGAGCCCTATATGCATGATAAAAAAAAACAAACTAAGCTCATTTATTGCCATAGCTTCACTTTTACATTTCCTCTCTAACTCTCTAGGTATTATTAGTCCAAGTTGTATTAAGGAATTTGCTCCTTCTGATACAGTAAATATGAATTGAGACCCCTATCTTTAAGTGTGTGGGTCTAATTTCCAGTCCTCTCCATGAAATTGAAAGATATTAACAGTACTTCTAAACCATCATATTTGGATTCCAAAATTGATGCATCATTGGGCCCTTTACGCAGGGGATCAGGTAACCAATTAGAACACAATAATATCAATTAACGGATCAATCATCGCAATTATAAACGAACATCTTCTCCACTTTAAAGATCTCCCATCTAAAGGTTCTACCTAGCAATGAAAATGGGACACTGTGAATTAGTTGATGAATGATTCACCATGCATATAATGGTAACAAATCTAAATCTAACCCCACAATTATGTTGCCAAACTTCCCAGTTGGGTAGGTGCCTCATTTATATTCTTATCATTTCTTCACTCTCCGATCCCCTCAACGAGTCCCAATGAAGTAATCATAATAGAAGTGACATGATCATAATTCTGATAATTTTTTTAATCATAACAACCCTTTTGTTTTAATCTAAGACCCTCAATTACATGCTCCATCTACTTTTTACAAGAGTAACTTGTATACTTTATCTGTCTTTTCTTCTCAGAATTCCTGCCAGACTGCCTTTAAAGATCATCATAATGGGTAATATACGAAATAATAGTGAAAGAATCATTAATCATATCAAACTTTTTGTTTTATTTCCGATGTTTCCTTTCCCCTAGCTCCTTCACTTTGTCATTTACTTATAATTACTTAACCTCCGACCTAGAAAGACGCTTTCCTACATATGAAGTACTTATCATAATGGGTACATGTGAGTGAGTGAGTGAGTGAGAGAGAGAGAGAGAGAGAGAGAGAGAGAGAGAGAGAGAGAGAGAGAGAGAGAGAGAGAGAGAGAGAGAGAGAGAGAGAGAGAGAGAGAGAGAGAGAGAGAGAGAGAGTTTCTTCTGTAAAAGCTGGTGCGTTTTGTGTTAGGCAGCATAAAATAGTTAACGTTAGGTCTGGTCTTAATAATGTAAAAGTTGAAGGGATGAGGCAGATGGGTTTTAAGCTGCAATGAACGCAAAATGGGAAGTCATTTCGATTAGAGAGTTTCCAAGCAACTTATCAGAAGTATATTAATGCAATTACAAGCTACCAATATACTTAATAACCATCAGTGGTAACGTGCCTTTTGGACCCATATGATCTTCTTCTCTCATCAAATGACTCAAATAATTCTGCGTGTTAGTATGTTACTGCTTATATATATATAGAGATAAAATATATTTATGCATATATATATATACATATATTATATGCAATAACTTAGGTTCGGGAAGCAGCTTCAACCCTTCATACCGTTTAGTACTTACGTTGTCTTCTCCAATTTATGAGCTTCATCTTTAAATTCCACCAAAAAAGAAACCTCGTCGACGTTTACGGGCTACCAGTCAATTCTAAATCATTGTTTTACGACTAACACAATATTCACACGCAAGCATTCGATGTTTCCTATTTGTATAATATTCTTCAATCAAAGGCGTCATTCAAGTAAAACGTCGTCGGCATCATTTCGTATGATGGAATCCCTCCATCGGTCACCAAATTATGATTCTCGCAGAAAAACTGCAGCAAGGCAAAAATATTAATGAAGCTCCGCTTTTATTAATTCCACACTATATACGTACTGAAGATCAGAAATCAGAGTAAACGAAAGCATTTAAAAGCTTCATTATTAGCGGCGTGGGCTGCAAAATTACTGCACGATGAGTTTCACGTAAATGGAAAGAAAAAGAGAGAAAACCAGTAAGCAGCTCTTCATCAAAAAGAACCCACAACACCATCTTAAGCGGTTACTGGTTCACCAAAACTTCCCAGAAAAACCAGCATTAATTGATGAAGATAATGGGGAGAGTAGGAAGAAAAAAAAAGAAAAAGAAAAAAAGAAAACGATGGCTTCATAGATTGTTGAGGAGACTAATGTGATCACTGGGGTGGAAAAGTCTACTGATGCGGGTGGCAGACTATTCATTGTTGAATGGAACTGAAGGGGATTTCCCTTGAGTAGTACTGTACACCTCCACATAATGTCAATAACTCTGCAACAGAAAAAAGCAACTCATCACAAAATATATATATATATATAGCCCATGAACCGTTTATTAATTTTATCTATATAGTATTCAAAGATGATTTCTTTTCTTTTTCACCTTCTGCTTCAGTACTGCTTCAGAGACGCAGTGACTGAACCACACATCCATCCTTTCTACTTTACGGAAAAGGATAGACCGAGAAAGAGGGATCTGTCAGCAGAGGGAAGAAAGAAAGTAAGTAAAAAAGGGGTGTGTATATATATGTTTTCTGTAAATGGTGATTTCCCGTAAAGGTTTGATTAATGGCAAAGGAGAGGGAGCTTTTTTGCGGCTTCAAGGGCTGTTTTGGTTTAGGAAGTACTGCCAGAGTGGGTTTGTAGATGCCTCTATTCAGCAAATTTCAAACCAGCTGTTTGGGAGGCCTGCAGTGGTGTGGGATACAGAATTGAATGAGCTTCATTTAAGAAGGTAAAAGTGGAGGACCCCCAGTGGAGGGGGTTTGATAGGACACTTCAAGTAAGAGCCACTAGTGTGTTCAAATCCACTCACAAAAAGCTACCCTAAGGTATCCCTTTACTCAAAAAAAAAAAAAAAAGCCTACGTTTTCTTATGTAATTTAAATTTTTGTTTAACTTGTTGAATTTTTGAGAAAAAGAACTCGATGAAATATTTACTCTTACATGGAAAATATCTCTCTACTTGAAGTTTTCATTTTAACCGAAATATAATTCTTAAACAGTGAAAATAATTTGGTTGCGAGTTATTCACCTAGACCTAACACTTTTTATGTAACTTAAGAGCTTTTTTTTTTAATTATTTTTAAAAGTAGACCTTAGAATTTTTATATATTGAAACAAGAAAAATGTAACTAGAGGAAGGATCCATGCATTAGCCAATTTAATGGAGAAGAGATACTTAACCAGGTCCAGCTGGTTTTAGAGATCTAAGTTGTTTACCCGAGTTGAGTTGCATGGAGTTCTCTGTGGCCTCTGCTGTCTCTACTACTACTGGTAAAAGGAGATTCTAGCAACATCACTACGTAGTGGTGACAAGCCTCGACGCCCATGGAGATTCATCTATATTTTTCCGGGTATTCTACATAAGCTCTTTGTTAGTATATATTGTTCATGAATTGTTTCGTATATATTCCTTACCCGACCAACTCTTTCAATGACGCTCTAGATAGTGAGGGGGTGGGCTCCAAACCCTTGTTGTAAAGGATGCCCCCCCTTAATTTGTAAACTGATTTTGCCTCTGCCTTTTTAAAACCCAGTAATTTCGTAAAACAAAAAAGTGAAAACATTGTTCTCATGATAGTCATATACGTTAATTGACAAGATCAATTACCCTCTGATATACATCAATGAAGGTGCCAAAATAATTTATTTGGAAGAGTTATTGTTGACAAATACATCTTGATTGCGAGGGCTTAGAATTGTGGGTAGAACTTTCATAATTTGGTTTGTATATTTAATGTAGCTTAGGCAAGTTTTACTATTAATTGTTTCATTTAATAATTATTTTTACCTTTGAACTTCTCAATGGAATTAGAGCTGATATTGACAATAAGTGCAAGGGGGAATGAATGGAATAAAGTTTGAGACCGGAAAACAAGTTTGATAATAGTTGCCGCTCACTGATGAGATGGACTTGAATGCATATTATTCCCTTTTTACTAAATAATTAAAAAAATGAATAAGCTAGTTGCATTTAGCTCACGCACTTATCCCATGCACCTCTCCCACGCACTTATATCACGCTATCCCACATATTTGTTAATCTGAACCATTGATACTTAGGGTTTATCCTCTAGAAAATAAGATTTTATAAAAAAATCTTATGAGGCGAGTAGCATTACTCTAAAAAAATTCTTTTGTAGTTGAACGTTATATATACCGCTAAGAAGTAAGAATGATATATTTTATTTTGAGGGTTTTTTTTTTTCCTATTCTGCAGTGGGCTACCTAAGCTACTCTTCCCAGAAAGAGACATGTTTGGAGGAGGCGGCTTTCCGTTTAATCCGTCATACGTTCTTGTTATTTATTTGAACAAAGCAACTTCCCACAAGCGATGGCGTATCTGTGTGGCTTACAGAGAGGCCCACCGACACCGGCTTCCTCTGTCTCGCTAAAACGACGCAGCTGTTAGCCACGTGGGCGGTGAACAGGTCAGGGTTGCCCGCCACCCGTTTGTGAATTTGCGTATGCGACAGTCTTCCTCACCCGGCTAGAATTTGTGCTGGTTTCTTCGGTTTCCAGAGTCAGCACGCCTGGACCAAGCTCTGGCAGGGACAGACACACCGGATTTCTGTTGACGGTGCAGAGGGAAGTGGCCCAGTGGGGGGATAATTTGAAGAGATTGTGATTCTGGGTCATTGTGATTGACAGTCTTTTTCGGTATAAGAATTGATCGATCGGAAGGGTGGAAACAAACACCATGGTATGGGAAGAGAGGAGCAGACCGAGTCGTCCTCACTATCTCCCTCTCTCTATCTCTCTCTGCAGCCTGGGAGTGGAATCTTCTCAGACTGAAGTTGCGTTTCCATCATAGCTTACACAAGAACCAAAACAAAAAAGAAAAGTGCTATGAGAAATACAAAAAGAAGCAGGGAAAGGAAACAAGAAAATAAAAAAAAAACCATGGTGTTCAACCGCATAAGTTGACAAACTATGCCCAGCCATAAAATATTGCAGCACTGCATTGGGTCTCTTCAGATTTTGTGACAAAGTAATGATATAAAATACTGCTTTGAGGAAGCTCGCGGGTAGTAGACCAAGGTTTGAAACTGGTGATCACCGAATAAAGAATGGTTTCTCAAGTTCTTGGATTAAATAATGGTGCGTTAAAAAGGAGAAGATATCTCATGTTGATTTCATTAAGAAGATTATGTGGATTTCATGTCTGATGAGGTAGGTGGTCAGTGACCTAGCTAGAAGAAACCTGTGAGAGGGAGTAGTGGAGACTGTGGAGCGGGAGGTGGGAGGGAAGTATGTATGATGAAGCTTGTTTTTCTTTGTTTAGAAGAGGCATATATGCTTGGCAGCTTTTTGTTTGAGATGTGAAAAGCCATATGTCTTTTGGGTTAGGGGCTTTAGGGATGGGAGAGCTCCTTCCCTCCCTCCCTCTCTCACAGTCACAGTTACTCCCCTCTCTCTCTTGCTTTCTTGTTCTGTCCCCCTCCTTGAGTGACCCCTGTGAGAGACAAGAAATGCCATCATTGCTAAAAACCAGATTATTCACTGGCATGGGCCACCATGATTTCAAAAAAAGTGTCACATGTCACACCTCAAAGGCCCCAATCTCTCAAAATCCCACGGTTAATCATCCCTCCTTTTGCAATATCTTTCCCAGGAATTCTTTTTTTTTTTTGGAAAAGAAAAAACTGAAAAGAGAAACCGAGAAAAGCTCTCTCATTGCTTCCCTCCCTTTCCCCATTTCACAAAATCCCATGGCTAATCATCTCCCCTTTTCTACCCTTTTTCACTCTCTGCTCTTCTTCCTCTCCAGTCTCTTCTCTTCTCTGCTCTCTCTCTCTCTTTGCTCTCTGCTCTCTCTCTACACAGGCCTCCATTCTCTCCCTGCAAGATCGAACCAGGCTACCGTTTTCCAGTTCAAAAGATACGGCAATCAGTAAAGAGTGAAAAGCGAGGGGTCACGTGGGAATGCATCAAATCCATCCATGGAAGCTCACCAAGGATGACGACGATTGATCAAGCGAGCTGCCCAAAACCCAGATGCATGAGCCCGGGTCTTATCAGAGTTTGGCGCGTGCTGATCACAGGCCACCCAGCTTTTCAAATCTCTTCCCCCCCTTGCTCTCAAATTATGCAAAACCGGATGGCTCGGAATTAACAATCGGAATATTAACCCGATCGAATCATTATTTTTTTCTTCTTTCTCGTCTGTTTCCTTGTCTGCTCGATTCATTGATTGTCAGATAATTGTTACTGTTGATCAAATTATTATTTTGATACGGCGACTGCATTCGATGCGAGCCGGGCGAAGGGGATGATGATTCAGTACTGATGAATGGCTTTCTTTAATATTATATATAACAGTATCGATCTCATATTGCAAATGAAAGAAGGAAAAATTTTATAAACAGCAAGTGTGCGGGGGCTTTGAGAAAAAAAAGCTTTAATCTGAGGGTGATTCGGCGGCTAACGATTCCCTAAATCTCGCCTGCAATCACTGCACTGCATCGGCCAAAAGAAAAGAGAGAAAGACATCGCATACATTTATATATATATATTCTCAATGAGGAGAAGAAGGAGAAGTGGAGAAGAAAACAAAGGCACTGTCCTTAAATGTCGCTCAAACGCATCTGGCCTCTACATTGTTTTAAAGACGAGGAAACACTAGGAAACAGGAACCAGGAGCCCTCCCCAGCAAAAAAACAAATGAAATAAAAAAAAAAAAAAAAAAAAACGCCTGCAGTCCTGCCTCCGTTCAGTTCTACAAACATTCTGTACTCTTCCTCTACAGTACTGAAGATCACGCAAGAGACG
The DNA here is from genome assembly GCA_022405105.1 of Aristolochia contorta. Lineage (NCBI taxonomy): Eukaryota > Viridiplantae > Streptophyta > Magnoliopsida > Piperales > Aristolochiaceae > Aristolochia > Aristolochia contorta. The sequence continues at coordinate 3,769,167 of CM039668.1, forward strand.
AAAGAGCTAGCAAAATGTATTCAATTTGGAGGAGAGCATGCAGCTTTGAAAAAAAAAACAAAATTTCCATAATCTCGATGTCTCTCTGTCCTGTATAATCAGATGAAAAAGAAGAAAAATATATAATATGTACATAAATTAGGAAAATAAATAGTGTCTCTTACACTGTTGGTAATGGTGGCGGTGGCGAACGGCGGCGGCGAGGATAGGAGAATCAATCAATATCCTCCTTGTCTTCCTACTCCTTTCTTTTAATATATATATGATCTATCTCTCTCTGGATCATTCTCTTTGTAATTTTGTTTATGATCAGCATATAATTAATTCCTCTAATCAGAAGAACAAATCCATGAATCCACCATCCCTTCCCCCCTGGATGTCACATTATTCTCGGAGCCCTTCTCTGCATGGAAATCCGACGAAGTAGAACCCGCGTAGTTCAGTTTACAGTTACCCACTCGCTGCGAGGCCGCCGCGTCGTCGTAGTGTCCACCTCCTCCTCCAAAGCTCCTCAACGGATGATGATGATGATGATGATGATGATGAGCTTGATCATGATGATCCCCGTCGACCCAGTTCGGCGGGTGCTCCGTCCTTGTCGCCAAGCCGTCGGACGCCGCCGCCATGAGACCCGAGAGAGAGCTCGTTGCATTATTATTCCCAACGGTGGCACTGAAGTCCGTGAGATCGGGGATCGTCGAGTGCTGCTGCTTCGAGTTAAAGACGGGTAACGACGGGTACTTGGGTGGTGGAGGAGTACTCTGTTGTAGCAGGGACTGGAACGTGAACATGGGATTGTTGTTGTTGTTGTTGTTGTTGTTGTTGTTGAGTAGGTTCTGGTGTTGCAAGTTGTTTGAACAAGTCGCTGCGTTGCCGTTAATAATAATATTGGCTGCTGCTGTCGCGGTCGCGTTCGACGAGAGCACATCGAGCATGGCGGCGGCCGGAGAAGAGGAGGAGGAGGAGGAAGGAGGTTGGACGACCTTATGCGCGAAAGGGCGGAGGAGGTACGGCGGGGGGCCGGGGTCGGAGCGAAGGGCGGAAGAGCCGAAGAGGTCGAACCGGGTCCGGGGGAACGACGCCGGGGAGAAGGGCGGCGCCGGGATGCCGGTGAATTCCTGCACCATCGCCCGGAAATTTGACGTGTCGGTCGTCAGCACCGTGGTGGGGGCCCGCCTCGACGCCCTGGACCGCTTCTTCGAGTTCCGCGTCGCCTGCGGTGCCTCGCCGCCGGACGACGAACCCGGCGGCGCCGGAGGCCGCTCGGAGACCACGCCCGGCGATTGGGACGCCGGGCTCATAATTCCCCCTCCGCCGACGCCGACGCCGCCCTGATAAGCGCCGCGGTTAGAGGAGGGCGCGGCGGATGCGGAGGAGGAAGAACCCATCAGTACGACGCCGCCGATGTCGGTGCAATTGGGGTCGGATCTCAGGCCGCGAGCCCACGCCATATCGAGATTCAGGAGGGAATTCACCGTGGAGGAGGACTGATGGGGAGATCGAAGGGACGAGTACTCCATGTAGTTGGACATGAGAGGGTCGAAGCTGGTACTGGTACCGGACTGAGGATGGCTAGCCGGCGGCGTCGGCGCCGGTGGCTGCCGCGTGTTCGTCATGGAGCTGACCAGGACGTGGCCGGAGGAATTCAGGAACGCCGAAACGGATTCGGGTCGCGAGTCGTACTCCTCGTCGCCGCCGCTGGACGACTGCATACTGCCACTGTTGCCAGAATCCATGGCTGGAACCGGGTAAAAAAGTGATGCAGCAGGGGGGAGTGAATGAGAGACAGAGAGATGGGAAAGGGAGATCGAGTTGCAGAGGTGAGAGATGATGAGAGAGATCTATCAATCCAACTCAAAACCCAATAAAGAGAAGGAGCCTGAAACCTAAGCCATGTAGTTAATGAGATAATCTTCTAGAAAAGGCAGGAGAAAGTACCCATCTTCTTAAAAGCTCTGATCTGCTTCCACAAACAGTCTTTTCCGCCTTCTTTACTTTCTCCTCTTCCACAGATCAGTGGAGACGAGAAGAAGAAGAAGAAGAAGCTAAGAAGAAAGATGAAGCCAAGCTGGAAAAAGAAAGCACTACCGCACGGATTAGATCTCTCCAGAAGAAGAACAGCAGCAACAGCAGAAGAAGAATGAAAGAGAAAAAGGGACAAAGGGTTCGGGATTTCAGGTGGGATGAATTAGGGTTTGACACAGAGAGAGAGAGAGAGAGGATGAAGAAGAAGAAGAAGAGACAGGGGAAGAGAAAGGGGGCGGGGTTGGAATCTGGAGTCTGGAGTCTGGAGTCTGGAGAGTCTGGAGAATCTGGAGAGTCTGGAGTCTGGTTTCCTTCTTCTCTAAAAGAGAGGCGGCTTCAGCTCATGTTTCCACTTAAAAGATCCTCTAGATATCGAGATAGTGGGGCCGCCATTAGAGGCAGCTGATGGATGGTAGCCGGTCAAAGGAATAGAGAGATCTATGAAATGGAAGTGATTTGTGTGTGAAAGGAGAAGAAGAAAAGGAGACGAAGTTAACCTCTTGTTAATTTTCTCTTTTTTTAAAAAAATATGTATATAAGAACCCGTAAAAATAAGATTGAAGAATGAGGTAGGCAAGCAACCAAATTAGGCTAAGGGGGTGGTTGAAGCTGAAAATGAAGGGAACGTTGTAGGACAGCCACCTCTCCTCCCTCCCTCATTTTCACCAGTCCTTGTTATCATAAAACGAAAAAAAAAAAAAAGAACATTCGGGTTTTTTTATAAACCCTAAAAACCCATATTTTATCTCTTCTTTTTATATAAGAAAATTAAAACAAAATTAGGAAAACAAATCACATGTTTTGACTACTTGGAGCTGTTATATATGACCACTTATTTTTTTGTTTTTCCAATTAACCGCGCTGATTTCCTCATGCCAGTCTGGCTGAAGATGAAACCCATTAAAACCCTCATTAAATCACCCTAAATTTTAATTTAAGAAACGGCTGAAAAGTACACCCCCTTTCAGCTTCTCCTCTTTGTTATTTTGATGGTGAGATTGGTTGAACTGATGCCCATGTTTGATGCAACCATCATCAACAACAAGAATGATGCATTAATTTATGTATTTACCCTTATTTATTAACAACCCAAAAGAGTACATACTACAAAGATACTGTTATTTACGTTATCCCAAACCCAGATTTTTTTATGGCAAATCACAAACCTAGCTATTGTGTAGTAGTTTAAGCTAGAGTCAAGACACCTGTACTATTTGGACTTATTTACTACACATGAACCTATACACTAGTATTTTAATGGACAAATTATTGAATTTATGGTTAGAGTTATAGAGTAAGTACATTACAATGAGAAAAAAAAACAAGAAAATAAATATTGTAAGGTCTTGTTGAACCATAATTGGATTGTTATCGTACCCAAAAAATGAAAAATTGCCCATTGCCCGTTAAAATCAGACAAAAACTCTTCGAAAAATAAGTACAGTATTATCAAATTCCGGAAAAAAATTAGTTGGGTTAGAGGATTAAACTCGGCCTGTGTTTCTTATGAGCTTCCCGGGCTCAATTAAAGGCAGATAAGACCTGAATAATTATCTAACCGAGTCCAGTCCTGAGTCTGGGTCACAACTGAAAAACAAAAAAAAAAAAAAAAAACACACTTTTACAGGCTTATACACGTAAGAAACGTCTTGTCTTCCCTGCCAACTCCCCAATCTTTTTTCTCTCTGTTCCTTTCGCATCCATGGCTTCAGCTTCTTCTCTTCTGATTCCATTTAAAACCCGGAAAGACAAAAACCGTTTCTTCCGAAGGCAGACTCATTAATCTCGAAAGGAACTTCAGGACTGAGAAACAGAGACGGGTATCGAATATCGATCTTCAGAAGTTTAATAAAACATTAATTGTTCCCTTTTTTTTCTTGTTTTTTTCCGTGCGGGAGGAAGAGAGATTACGGACCGGGATTAAAGCACCGCCCAGCGAACATATTCCTGAAAAGCTCGATGTCCTTTTGAATTTGCTTCGAATATGTATTTTATCCGTCCCCTTTTTTAAGTGCTTTTGGCTCCTCACCGCCCACAAGGAATCGCAGCAGAGGGATTTTGATCTGGTCGATTTGGGGAAGGAGACGGATTATCTACATCTACCAATTACGGAGCCCGTTCAGACTTCCGAAAAGGCCCGTTTAACTGCTTGAGTTTCACGGAAGGTCAGTCGTTTTGGTGATAATCCCGGTTTAGACTTGATTAACCACAGCTTAAATTTGGAGTTTGATCCCGTTTTTTTTTAATTAAACGGACATTGATATAAATAGTCAGAGGATAACTGAACATAGAAAATTTAGTTAAGGGTGTCGATTAATTTACTCTTACCCAATCAGGTAACGAGAAGCCATTGCATAAAATTGTACATTTATGAGAAAATTTAGTTTAAGTGTAGAAAAAATTTTCTTTCATGTATTAATATTAAAAATACAATTGACAGACAAAGGCCAATAATTGGACCATGAAAATTTGTTCACAAATTAATCTTTTTATTTGGGTCTTGACCATGAGTGGGTAGCACTGGCACATGGGCAGGAATAAAAAATATATATATTCTCTCAATTCAAATATATTGTCACACTCTTATATTATTAGATAAATTACATGATCAGATGTTAATGCATCATAAAAAATAGTTAGCATTAACTATTTAAAAATTCACATAGAAATAATTATCTTGTTTAACACGAGTTCATACCGAATCTCCATGTTAATAAAAAAAAATAATGACTCGATTATCACGAGGTTAGAATTTTTAATACAAGAATTAACTGTAGCTCCCTTGATCATAATTTCATAGGTCCTCTTTGTCATATTTACTTGGAGCTATGGAACTTTTATCTTTTTATTTATTTTTCGAATAAATTTCAGGGAAGTGGGGGTTAGTTACTAATGATTAATTTCAGTTAGTACTGTTTACTCAACCTCTATTTTTCTTCATTTGCAATTAAAACCCTTTCAGACTTTGGGACATGCTACAGTTTATTGCCGTCATTAACGGCACCATTAAAAGGCTACCCCCCTACACTTCTACCCCCCCTTGTTCTATGTATGACTGACAAAGGGTAACCCCCCCTTCCCTTTCTCTCTCTCTCTCTCTCTCTAGGCCTCTACAATTAGCGCGTGGGCCCGGATGGAGCTCGGCAAAATGGCTTGGGGCCCCACATATTATGATGTGGGGTCCATCTATAAAAATGGGAGTGGGAGTTTTTGTACAATTGGTGGGTTATCTCATTCAGCCTTGAAAGGACACTCTACCAAATATTTTTAAGTGGTCAAGGAAAAAGAGGGCCTCCGAGTCAAAGGATATTCTTTTCCTTCCGACCGAGGTGAATTGTTATTAACAATCATGCTTAATTTAATCCTCATCTAATCCTGGTAAAGTTAGGCAGGTACAAAAAATTTCCCTAATGACCATCCCCGGCTCACCTAACACCCTTACCGGCCCGTTCAAACCCTTCCGAACTGGTAAGTGTAAAAGCGATTTCATCAACTCGGGTTTGTTGAAATCAGGGTTGAGTCATATCAATCCCCCGGTTCGGCTGGACTCGGTCGAGTCATCAGAGTTGACTCAAAGTCAAAGAACATCCCCAGCTTCGAACACGTCTTCAACGAGCAGCAACGTGTCAATTCTCAAACAGTGAGACATGCGTTCGAAACTGGAAAACTCGAACTGTAGATAAAAGAAAAGCATACGGGAGTGACAACAGAGGAGGAGACCCAGGCGAGGGGACGAGGATCAAGGGAAGACTAGCTAAAGGGAGATGAGATCTTTCAAGACAGTGTTACAACGTGGGTACAACAAGGTGGCGACCTACCTCAGGAGGGAAGGATATTATTCAAAGCGCAAGAATTTTCCGATACTCGAGGGCCATCCGGCAGCAGAGGAACACGCAGAGGCGAGTGTGGAGATTAATGTGCAGGCCGCCGGATCAGGTGCCAAGGCGAAGATGAAGGAGTTCAGGATCTATCGTTGGAACCCAGATAAGCCTCAACTCAAGCCCTTTCTGCAGTCCTTCCGTGTGGACCTCAACTCCTGCGGGCCGATGGTGAGAAACTGATGAGATAAATTGGTGCAGGTACTTATAATTCTGAATATTATTGACAGAGCTGAGATAATTGTGTGACGTTTCGTGTACGTACATGGGTAGTAGGTGTTGGACGCCCTTCAGAAGATCAAGGCGGAGGAGGACTCGAGCTTGAGCTACAGGAGGTCTTGCAGAGAAGGAATCTGTGGTTCTTGTTCTATGAACATCGACGGCGGCAACACGGTGGCATGCCTGAAACCGATCAATACCGACACCAGTGAGGCCACAATCATAGCTCCTCTGCCTCACATGTTTGTCATCAAGGATCTCGTGGTCGACCTCTCACACTTCTACCAACAGTACAAGTAAGCAGATGAACAGAGATGACTTTTAACACATGTTTCTCATATCAGCATTTATACAAACAGAATCTGCTCAATGTGAAGTGCAGATCGATCGAGCCCTGGCTGAAGACGAAGAAGGCACCGGAAGACGGACGGGAGTACAGACAGTCACCCAAGGATCGAAAGAAGCTGGATGGTCTCTACGAATGCATACTATGCGCTTGCTGTAGCGCTTCGTGCCCTTCCTACTGGTGGAACTCGGAGGAGTTCCTCGGCCCGGCTGCCCTGCTCCATGCTTGCAGATGGGTATCCGACAGGTAATTCCAAACACGCACTCCGAAAGCACAAATGGGGTTGCTTTGATTGACTGACTCACAATGTAAAACCCATTTGCAGCCGGGATGATTTCGCGGGAGAGAGGTTGCAGGCATTGACGGAGGATCAGAAGAAGCTTTACAGGTGCAGGACGATTCAGAATTGCAGAGTCACATGCCCTAAGAGTCTCAACCCGGCGAGGGCCATTAACAACATGAGGGCCAAACATCTCTATTAATATGGACGTCGAGTAGATTAATCCTTGATATGTAAACGGCGAACAGATCAATTGCCAATGCAACAAGTGATGATTAAAACAGAATTGCTAGTCCTGGATATGTAGTTTTAGTGTAATTGAGGAATGTTCAATCATTCATGAGAATTGAGATGTCGCACATGAGTAAAGATTTTGTTTATAAAAGCAATGATCCCTGAGTAAAGATTTTATTTTATTTAAAAAAAAAGATACAATGGCCCATGCAGGTCTCGAACCTGCGACCTTCGCGTTATTAGCACGACGCTCTAACCAACTGAGCTAATAGGCCATCTCTTTGATCGACAAATTTTATTTTAAATTTTCTCTTTGTTGTATAATATTACTTTGATGCATGGACCCTCTTCCTCCTCTCCAATCTTTAATTAACGAGATTTTTTAGTCTAAATTGCCATTGATCAACTTTTATACATTAACGTTAAAAAACACATTAATACTTTACACTTTACAGTGATTAAACGAATATCGTAGTTTTTTATATTAACTTCAATAATTTATATAAAAATTAGAGTAATGAATATAATGAAAAGAATGAAGATATGAAGAGCTTCCGTTCCAGGTGTCTGGACTATGGAGTCAAAGGCTGGGTCAGCAAGTTACGGAGAGTTTTTGCACATTGCCTTGAGCGGAACAAGGCCGTCGGAATATCTCCACCGTAAGATTGAGCTCTCCCCTACGGGCTTCCGCCGCAGCAAAATTAGCGCGGCAAATTTTGATGGCTTGCCTGAATGTGTTTTCCACCTGCTTCCTCGAATCCTGATTTCATCTTCCAGTGTCCAAATCTGATTCAGCGATGAGGATCTTGTTATCGAACCCGACGCTCGCGTCTCATTTCCGCCGGCGGTCAAGGACTTCATTCGATTTCTTGCGAGGGTAAGTAGGTTGCTTTGAGTCTTCTGTTGCTTCCATTGAAATGATTTTGCTCATTTCCTCTGCTTTCAATGTGCTGCTGGTTTTTATTATTATTAGTTCCTGCTAGTTCAGCTGAATTTCTTTCACTTTTCATTTTATTATTTGATATAGTTGCGATCCAATCAGGATTCGTGAGTGTATTTTGGAAGATTTTATGCTAAAGTGACGTATCCGGTAGGTGACTGATAAGTGCTGCTTTTGATGGTGTGAAATGATCGTTGTGAAATTGCTCGCTAGGTCATTAAGTATGCTGTAGGGTGAAGTATCGTGGAAGAAAGAGATGAAATCATGGAAGAGAAACAACGAGGACAAAAGAATGGAGGAATGGAGGAACCGTCAAGAGTTACTGCGAAAATATATTTATCAGTTTTCTCATGGTTTTATTGGGTAGACACCACTGTAGGTTAAAAGGCGGAATGAACTTCAGGACAGATAGTTTTCAGGCTATGAGCTTCAAGGAAACTAGATTACTGTCGTTTTCACTGCTTTATCTTAAAGAGTTAACAACTATTTCTTCATCGACTAATTCTTGGCTGTCATTGATTCTGTGATTATTTATTGAAATCAAGTTTATGATACTCTATGCTGTTCATATGTTCTTATAAAAAATTTTGCCCTGGTTTTATTGTGGAGTCTGCCTTGGGTGTCTTTCCTTCTAGTTCAAGACTCCCTTTTTGGTTGTTAAGATTATTTGTAGATTATTTACTCAAATGTACAATTGTAAGCTATGACGAACTTTAGAAACCTAAGGATTCAGCAAGCTAATCATGGCCTATATTAGTTCCAAACCTGTTGTTGTTTGCACAAGCTATAAATGCCAGTGACTTCATTCTACTGTTACCTCTTCAGGCACCTGTTTGGATTCATCCTTGGATATACTAATTGATAAAGTAGTTTCTAAGAAAAACAGAAAACGGAGTTATATTAATTTTGATTTGAATTTAAAATAAAAATGAGTTTTTGATTAATTATTTTCTGGCTTTGGTTCTTTAAATAATTATTGTGGAGACCCCTAAAGTGGTGTTTCTTTTAGTCAAAGACTCCGTTTTTGGTCTTTGTAATTGTTTGTAGATTAGTTACCTGAGTTTACGATCGCAAGTTTGAGTTCTTTGAAAACCAAAAGCTTCAGCAAGCTGATCATGGCCTTTACAAGTTTTAGAAGTGTTTTGGGTTGTACAAATTATATATGCTAGTGGCTCCAGTACTAGTATCACCACTTCAATGCCTGTTTGGCTTCAGATTGGATCATTAATGCAGTAGTTTGTGAGAGAAGAAAAGTATTTATGGAAGAAAAGAATATTGTATTGTTTGTTGGATTAATATTTTATTGTTCAACTAAAGCTTGACTCGGCTCTCAGACTTTGCTGCCTTAGTACATCAGAGCTAAACTGGTCCCATGCATATTACAAGCAGTATGAATTTTTAGACACATTCAAATAGAATAATCATTGTGTTATTGATCTTTATTAGATGATTATTACTTTTTATCTCGTTATGCTAATTGAAAACTGGGTGTTTTTTTCTCTTAAGGTCAGGTCCCTTCGAGGTTATAATGGAGATCCAAAGTGTAAAAGCAGATTTGTTCATCCATCGCTTGTTACACAGCCAGTTCCTCCTAATTCGAAAACACGGATGACCTTTGCCATTGTATGATTACTCTTCCCCATGTAAAAGAGAAATGCTCATTCTTTCAGCAGTCCCTGTATACTTTCTGTCAATGTCATAACCTTCAGTAAGGGCTAACATGGTATATCTGGTATAAACAACTCATCTTTCTGGTTTTGCAGCCCACAGCTATACTATTTGTGGCAGGAGTAGCCGTGTTAGTCCACTATAATGATGAGAGGAGAGCAATTCCAAAAGGTGTTGCTTCTATCTTTCACCTGTATGCCTTGGAGTTTGTTCATGCCTTATCAGTTTGGAATGTCTAAACCTGAACTTGTTTTTCTTTCTTTTTTTTTTTTTTATGAAAGCGTTTTTTTATACAATTCACATATTCCAGGAGACTCGAACCCAAGACCTCCCATTACACAACCCTCTGTGTGACCATTGAGCTATGCTCAAGTGTCCAATTCTCAACTTGTTTTGATGACAAAGTATCTGAATTGCTGCAGTTTGTTTGCATTATTCATTTGTTTCGTGATGAGATTTTTCTTATTGCCTACAATATTTACAGATTGAGAATCTTTCTAATGCTTTGAGAGGACTTGAGCATGGGGAGTTATCACTTATGAACTGCAGGAATTCCATTGCAGCTGCATGAGTGAAAAAGAGTACTTGTAAAAATTAATTAATGCACCAAATCACATGGGGGTAGTTCAGAAGAAGAAAGCACAAAATTTCTAAGACTTGACCTCCTAAACCCTAAACCCTGAAAAACATGGGCAGTTTGCTACTTAGTTTTTCTGAATTGGAAACATCTAATGGCATGTTACTTATCTTACAACTAAATGTTTGTCCTCTTATTTGCTTTCGACATGTCTATTTAGTAATCTTGAACTTGGTGTTATATTAAAGTTCAAAAAACACTCCAGGATCACAGCAAGGTGGAGGAAATGAGAGAACTAGCAATAAACCTTCCTATGGGGGCCCCTTTAGGCTAATTGATTCACAAAACCATGTTGTGACTGATGCTGATCTTCGAGGCAATTGGTCACTGTTGTACTTTGGGTACACATCATCCCCTGATGTTGGTCCAAAGGAAGTTCAGAAGATGGCAGAGGCAATTGATATTTTAGGTCCTCAATGTTCTCACTTCTCGCTTCTTTTATGTAGTCTTTTCATCTCTTGCGTGCTTTTCCTGAGTTTGCCTTTAATGTTTTCCAGAATCCAAACACGGTATGAAGCTTAAACCCGCGTTTATTTCCATCGACCCTCTAAGAGATTCCCCTTCTCAACTCCAAGCATACCTGAAAGGTTTATTTTTGTCTATGTTCAGCTTTTGCCATTAGTTTCTTTCCTGAAAGCCCGTCTCAGTATTGTTAGTTCCTATCTTCGCTCTTACAGAATTTGATCCGAGGATTATAGGATTGACGGGAACTGTTGATTCAATAAGACAGACAGCATTGGAGTATCGGGTGTACTTCAAGAAGGATGAAGAAGAGGGCGACGATTACCTCATCACAACTTCGCACAACATGTAAGGAGGAATCAACACTGGTTTTCACTCCATCTGGGATTTTACAGGTCTACTTTTGATGCAGGTACCTGCTGGACCCCGACATGGCAATTTTGAGGTGTTTCACAGTAGATTATGATGCAGAGCAGTTGTGTGAAGACATACTGCAGGAAGTAAAGAAAGCATCCAGTTTGAGAAAAGCACTCAACTAACAAATATCACTGACCACGCTGCATGTTCAATCCGAAAGATCGCAAACAAGCATTGGGAAGTAAAAAAAGGAGTGCACGGGTAAAGCTTCTTCATTTTTCATCTAGTTTTACCCACACGGATATTGGTAGAAGGGTCCGGATAAAAGCTCAAATCACGTAGCCAAGGCTGCCGTTTACAATGGGTACACGTGCATTGCTTTGCTCATTCTCAGTCATACTGATTTCTTTTCCTGTTCTTTAATTTTTTTTTTGTAAGTTTCGTGTTCTTTAATTTTATCAACTTTGTGCATGTCTCGAGCCGTGAAATCCAACCATGAGAGATTGTGCAGATCTCTCTGTTTTTCTTCCTTACGAAGGGATGCTGCAAAGCCAAAGGAAGCCCGTGGCTTCCGCTTCCATCGTGCCAGTATTGGTTTATTTTATTTCATTAAATAAAAGTCGATCAGGCGAAATAAAAGCAGAAGTTAGATTTATACTTGAGATTAAGGTAATATCAATATGGAATGAAATAATATATTTGTAAATTATTTAATATACTTAATGTATATTACAATATTATAAATATAAAAAATACTTCATCTAAGTATTTACTATTTTCATTTTAAATAAGTTACAAAATCATTTAGAGTCTTAAAATATTTTAAGACTCATAATAATATTATTATTAGCAAAATAATAGCTACACCTATTACAGCTGCCTAGGCTTTATCCTTTAGGATTGAAACATTTATTAAATACATTTTAATATTTTTAAGTGTTCTTTTATAAGTCTGATGGGTAATGTGCATAGGTGCAACTAGCAATACTCATTATGATATTTATATTTAGTATCGTGTAAGAAGCCAAAGTGTTTATTCATTTTGGGCTGCGTAAAAATTTGTGAAATACTTAGAAGATAATGATTATCTTGTATAATAACATATTTTTAATTTAAAATTCAAAGGTATATGATACTCGAATATTTCAAAGATTTTTCTAGTAAAAATATAATGGATTTATTTTTTTTAAGGATCATAACCTTTTGAGTTTTGACTTGTGTGATACGTGTACATCATGTGTCATATGATTCGTATGACGAAAAATTCCGAATCGGATGGTGCAGAGCAGGGCCCAATGTGGGGATTTGGTGATTGATATGAGATTAGGTGGTGTCTTTTTAGAGGAAGGTTTGGAAATTGACAATAATGCCCATACGTGTGATAACAAAGGACGGGCAAGTCCAGAGCCGGAGAAAAATAGAAAAGAAGAAATAGTCCTTGCAACGCCAGCTGGCGGTGCTCTTACGTGGGGAGCGCTCGAACCTACGTGCCTCTTTTTGTCTGCGTAAAGAGAAGAAGGAAAAAACAAAAAAAAAAAAAACTAAAATTAAAAGAAGGTTCTCTTTTTTTGTTTTTTTTATCCAACAGAATTTTCCTTTTTCTCAATCGTCCGGATTTCTCGTCCTTGGCAACAAAAATGAAGCGTTCATTACCAGTATTTTGTAGTAAACAAAGAATTTTTAGAAAAAAATAATTCTTTTCTTTTGGGAAAAAATAATTTCCTTTTTTTCCCCTCCCTATCCTTCGTCTTCCCCGTCGTTGATCCCTCTAACCGAAATCAGAATGCGTTGAAGAAGCTAAAAATTCATTGAAAATTCAGAAAAGAAGAAAAAGGGGAGTTGGGTTTCTTGACAGCCACTCCAGGAGGTCGTGACATAAGGAAACGCACTTCCTGGGGGGTAGGGCTGTGTCTTCGTCTTCGTCTACAAGCAATCCGTCCACCCTTTTTGCCCTTTTTCTTTTCTGAAATTCTTTCTTCCTCTTATTCTAATCCCAATCTCCTTTCACTCGTCCGTATAGTCAATGGGTTGTTCTTCATTCCTCCGCCACCTCATTCCTATCGTCGTCGTTAACGGATGTTTCGAACTCGGGAACGGAAACAGCAGCCGGCGACCCAGGTTTTTCCGGCGGTCTCCCGTCCATGATTTCTGACTCCCTCTTCAGTCTTAATTTCCGCTTTGTTACAGTCGATTCAACCGCCGCGTTTTCATTATAGGGAAGGTCAAGGGAAAACCGATTTTCTCTTCTTTTCTCTCTTCGCGTAAGCCGAGAGAAAAGAGAAATATGGAAGCGGACACGTCCCCGTCGGAGAGGAGAAATGGGTGCGGGGTGATGGAGTTGTACAATGGCGTTTTCAGGCGCTCCAAGTTCTGGAGAAGAACTCAGGGCTCCGACGTCCCCAACGGCGTCTCCCCGACTAGCGACGGCGCCGGCTGTGGGTCCTCCAATTCGAAGAGAAGAAGGGGAGGTGGGTCGGGAGAGGGAGGAGCGGCGGCGGCGGCGACGACGTCGGACAAATCTTCTCCCGCGCCTCCCCCGCCCCAAAATGTCGCAGAGAAGTACGTCGTTTCGCGATCGCCGGCTATGTCGAACGCGGCTCCTCCTCCGACTCGGCAGTACCCGAACGTCGGTTCCAATCCTCTCCCGCCACCGATTAACAAAAGACCCGCGGTGACGAAGGCGGTCGCTGCCCTTTCTTCGGAGCTGGACGTCGTGGTGACCGACTACCGGAGCAACGGCAACCTCGTCCGCGTCTCCTCCGGCAACGTGATGGTTTTCGGACACCTGGGTAACATCAAACAGTCGGCTTCGAACGGGAAACCGAACGGAAAACCGAACGGGAAACCGAACGCGAATTCGACCAACATTCTGGATTTTCTCCCGATGACGGCCACGGAGAAGGCAGAGGCCAAGGCGAAGGCGGCTGCCGGCAACGGCGGCGGCGGCGGCCACCGGAACGCAGTGATGGGTAACATTGTGAAGAAGCCGGCGGCGGAGAAAGAGGCGGCGAGAGAGCCGGAAGGGACGATGTGCCGAGCTCTGTCCCGGAGGTTAGAGCCAGAAGAGTACAAAGAGCTCGGGAACGGGGAATTCAGGAACGGGAAATTCGCAGAGGCGCTGGCTTATTACGACCTTGCCGTCTCTCTGGATCCGGAGAAAGCTTCGTACAGGAGCAACAAGAGCGCGGCATTGACGGGGTTGGGCCGCCTTCTGGACGCCGTGGACGAATGCAGAGAGGCCATCAGACTCGATCCTTCTTACCGCAGGGCGCACCGTCGACTAGCTACGCTATATCTCAGGTAGGGGACGAAGATTAACGACGAAGAACACAAATCCCAAACCAAATTAAGACTGCATTTTTGAAAATTTTGGATCGAGCAATTCTCTCTTGCTTTCCCGGGCGTTTTTTTAAAATAAAAAAAGAACATTTTTATTTACGTGTAAGCTTTCTCGTCAATTTTTTCTCGTCAATTGTTGTTGTTTTGAACCCCTTCTTCATAATAGGAAGACGCTGATCTTTCATTTTTGAATCTTCACCTCATTGTCAGCATGAAAAAGCGTTGAAAACTAAAATCAGCATCGCTTTAATTCAGCTTTTACTGCAAGTCGTTATCTCGTACAGAGCTTTAATGCTTCTGCACGGTCTTCTTCTCATGAGAATTAAAGGTTAAGCGCAACGGAAAATGCATGTAATTAATTGAACAGTTTGATTACCGGGAAGAAGAGCCACCGAGTTCGCACTGTGCTAATGACGTCAATTAATGGACATTTCCAGATTAGGAGAACCGGAGAAAGCCATAAACCAGTACAAACTCTCAGGGAACGAAGCTTCTCCTAAAGAATTCTCCCAGGCCCAGGCCGTGCAGGCCCATTTGGCCCGCTGTAACGAGGCGCGAAAACTCAAAGACTGGCGCACCATGCTAAAAGAGGCCGGATGCGCCCTCTCATCCGGAGCGGACTCGGCCCCACAGGTCCGCCCTTGCCCCACTTTTTGTATCTCTCTTCCCCTGCCGTTCGATTTAATCTAACTGGACAATTGTTTTTTGTGGCCAGGTTTACGCTTTCCAGGCGGAGGCCCTCCTGAAGCTCCACCGCCACCAGGACGCCGACGAGACGCTATCGTCCGGGCCGTCTTTCGACCCCGACGCCGCCGCGAAATTCTTCGGCGCCGCCGCGAATGCTTACATATTAATGACCCGCGCACAGGTCGACATGGCCGCCGGCAGGTTTGGCTCGGCTCGACTTCCCGGCTTGAAAAAACGAACTCATCATCGCTAATTAATCAGCAAATTTTTTTGTTTTGGTTTGTAGGTTTGATGAAGCGGTGGCGGCGGCTCAGAGAGCGGCGCGGCTGGACGGGAGCAACAAGGAGGCGGGAGCGGTGGCGCGAAGGGCGAGGACGGCAGCGGCGGCGCGGTCTAAAGGGAACGATTTCTTCAAAGCCGCCAAGTTCAGCGAGGCTTGTTCGGCTTACGGCGAGGGCTTGGACCACGACCCGCAGAACGCGGTCCTCCTGTGCAACCGGGCGGCGGCCCGGTCCAAGCTCGGGCAGTGGGAGAAGGCCGTCGAGGACTGTAACGCAGCGCTCAAGGTCCGGCCCGGGTACAACAAGTCCCGGCTGAGGCGAGCCGACTGCAACGCCAAGGTGACGGCTCTTTTAGCCTCTCGCTCGCTCTAATTTCTTTCTTTCTTTCTTTCGTGAAGGGTAATTCGGTCAATTAATTATGGTACACGGGCAGTAATAAATATCTGTTTTTTTTTTTTTTTTTTTTGTGCGCGTGTATTTTTGGGGCTACAGTTGGAAAGGTGGGAGGCTTCGATACAGGACTACGAGGCGTTGATAAGGGAGATGCCCGGGGACGAGGAAGTGGGCCGGGCCTTGTTTGAGGCCCAGGTCCAGTTGAAGAAACAGAGAGGGGAGGACGTCGGCGACATGAAGTTCGGCTCCGACGTCGTCGTCGTCACCAGCAACGACCGGTTCAGACACGCCGTCACCTCGCCCGGTACGCAACGAATTAAAAAAAAAAACCCCGATACGTTTCGGAAACTACTCGAACGAATTAATAGAGGGAAGGAAAATCGACCGACCCGTTTTGTTAATACGTTTAATTTCTTCTCGGATGGATCAGGGATGTCCGTCGTCTTCTTCTGCAAAAAGACGGGCAACGTAACGAAGCAGATGGCTTTCACGGAGCAGCTCTGCAAGAGATACCCATCGGTGAAGTTCCTCAAGGTTTGCTCTCTCGTTACCGCAGACAAATTCCGTTGAACAGAAAAAAAAAGAAAAAAAATAATAACCACTTTAAATCGAATGTCGGATGCGATGGAATCCGATCCCCAATAAGAAAAAAACGACGACGAGAATGATTTGATGAATAAACACTGATGTGGTCTCAACGACTTGTGTAATCAGGTGGATATTGAAGAGAACCCCTACATATCGAAATCAGAAGGCGTGGGCTCCGTCCCGTGTTTCCACATTTACAAAAACGGCTCCAAGGTGAAGTACGTCGACGGCGGGAGCCACGACTTGGTAGAGAGTTCTGTAAAGTTTTTCAGCTCTTGATTAGGAAAAAAAGAGAGAGAGAGAGAGAAACTAATCAGGGGCTTTTTAAGTTTTTTTTTTTTTTTTTTTTTTTTTTAAGAGAACGAAACGTCCAAGCTTAACGGAAGAAGGAAGTGTACAAAAATAAAGGAAAACCGGGGATTAAGATTAGGATGGAAGACCCATTTTGTATTTGTTTAATGTATGTAAACTATATGTGATTCTTGGTGCGTCTGTAATTCCGTACTGGTTGGATTACAACAATGGAAACAGGCGGGCTGAGGAAACTATATGTGAAACCTTTGTTGTACTTTGGTGTTAGAAAGAAAGAAGGTTATCTATCAGTAACAAGAGATTTTTGTCTATATGATCAAAGTTTTTTCATGGTCCAAAACTAATTATCCGAAATGTTAAAAGGCCTATGCTTTAAGAGTATTAGTATTATCCTCCGCTAAGGCTCATGGGCATTTTATTTAAAGCATTTTTTTATGTAATATTTAAAGCATATTCAGAACATCCCATAAAGATCCAATCGGGAACATTATTTTAAAAAACTTCAAAAAAATAGAATTTGGCGTCGCCCGGACTCGAACCGGAGACCTTCAGTGTGTTAGACTGACGTGATAACCAACTACACCACGACACCTGCGATATTGATTTTCAATATTTTTATGTTATACTTTTAAAACGCTTTTTGTTAGAAGGAGAAAACATGCGAGGTCATGATGTCTGCTTCCTTTATCCCAAAGGAGGAGAATTATGCCGGAGATTATCCCATAAAAAACATAAAAAATGCTTTTTTCTAAAGCTTTCTCATCATCATCTCTTTTGCCTCCCACTCCTTCCCATTCTCTCTTTGTTAACCATGTGTTCTTTATGGTACTAGTATATGTATTTTCTTTGGGCAGAATTTTTACCATTATAAAAAGTAAATTTAATAAAAATTCATTTTGAAAAAGTATTTTAAAAATAATTACTGGTCAATCGAACATAGCTATTTTTCTCTGTTATTATATGGTTAGGCTTTTTTTTTTTTTTTTTTTTTTAATTGAACCTTTTACATGTAGTTTTGTTAGTTTAGATGTATATCAAACCATTTGGTTCACATGTGAAGTCGAAAATATGATGATTCTAGTTTTATTGTGTTAAATAAATCAGCTATTTTTCTTGGTTTATCAAAAGAGTGGTGATATGCTTAATGTGACCTTTTTACTATATAATATGGTATCCTTTTTGTTAGTAAGTAAGACATAAAATAGGAACTATCTTACCCTATACCAACTAGGTTGCCAAGACTGTCACATCAGGATGTAAAACCTCATGGTAAAAAGTCAAAGATATCATTTTTCTTATAAAAAATGCTAGAGATTTTGGTTTCATATTACCACAAATGGCACAATACCGCCTAATATGTAATCATCTCAAGTAAGAACCCTAAAAATAGAGTTCTTCAATGCTATAAAAGGAAAATGTATGGTACTTTCACAAGTACAATTAATATTCGAGTTGCATGAGATATAAGATATACATTTCATACAATATGCGTGTTATGAATTAAGTAGGTTTCTCATTCAATTATTTACTTCTCTTCCATGGCAAAGATCTGCATGGGAATGAAACCATGAGATGATTTACACATCTTCACAAAGGAGAGGGAAACACGACCGTGATTAAACACAGAAAGATGAAGAAACCACCACCAAACCCTTTCTTCTTCCTTGGAGAGAAAAAAAAACATGGAAGATATATCTCAAGTGAAGACAAAGAAGGATGTACAGAAATCACAGAATCTTATCTCAAATCAAAATCAAATTGGGATCTGCAGATCTTGGATTCTCCAACCAGAAGCCATAAACAAAGAGTGAACTAGCAGAGAAGCAAAAGCAAAAAATTCAGCATGAACCAGTACCACGTACGAATGTACGATCACGGGCCTTTCTATCATCTCTTCCAGCTTCGAGACCTGGAGAAAGGATCTGATCTTCCGACCACCCACGTTTCCTTTGCGATGTCAGTGGAAACCTTGAAGAAGTCTCGCTCGTATCCCATCAGGAGCAGCTTCTCTTTGCCCTTGCAAACTCTTGGTGGAGTACTCTGTTTCTCTTCTTCCTCCTGATGTTGCTTTTTTTCTTCTTCTTCTTCTTCTCTGTTTTTCAACCAACCTTTTGCGGGTGCAGACCTGCAACGCATGAGGAGAAGAGCGTTTTTGGGAGGTACAGAGCTTTCGACAGTCGACTCATCTCTCTCCTCTTCGCGCTCCTTGGTTTCTTTAACCAACCCATGATTCTGATTTTCCTGCAGAATCATAAACCATTTGGAGAAAATCGTTCTCGAGGCTTCTGAACCAGCGGTACCCACATTCGTTTCTCGGTCTCCCTCTTCGTTATCCTCGTCGTCCTCGTCGCAGCTGTCGGAATCATCGAGAACGGAACCGTGGAAGGAGCCGAAGCACCTCATGTCGAAGCGTAGACCTCTCAAACAAGTCAGGAACTGCATGATGTCTTTCTTGAACCCCAGGGTCTCCATCCAATTGGGTTTCTTCCGGACCTTCCTGCTGTTGTGGAGCCTCTCGATTTCTTCCATCACAGATTGCCAGTTCTTGCACGGACCCGCCTTGGGTTTGATCTTGATCTGCCCTGAGCAGGTGACCTTCGGCGAGGTTGGCTCCGAGATCTCAGATCCGCCGGAGGGCTTCGGTTTCGTCCGGAACAGGGGGCTCGCTTGACCTTTGTTGCAGGATCTCGACCCCTGCCTTTTTGCAGCTGGTTCGATTGCTCTGGCTGGACTGCAAATGGGTTTCGGCATGAGCGAGAGGTGAGACCGCGGGGGGAAACAGACCAGAAGATCGGTCGCAGCATTTCCTCCCCCAACTCTTCCTCCATCTCTTCCTCTCATGCCTGACTGCCTCAATTTCTCTTACTCCCCGCTTCACTTCAGTGATTGTAGTAGAGCTTTGGACCCTGTAGTTTAAAAGGGAAAGTCGACTGCCAGCTTTCCTTCCGTTTTGCTTTTTCCCCTTTCCCTTTCTTTATAATTTCCCCCTTCGCCTCCCTTTCGGCTTTGCCCATGGTCACGAGAACTGAGAGACCTTTCTTTCTCCGCCTTTCCTTTAGCTACCCACCCAGAAAAATTTAATACAAGGGGATGACGATCACAATACCTTTCTTTCATCATCTGCTCAGTTCACCAGAGTACCCAGCAGAGACGAATTAATACCTTCACAGGTTTCTCTACTGGTTTTTAAGCTTATAAAAGACTGCAACTCAGCCTTTAAATCCATCATTAGGTCGGTGCACATGCTTATTAGTCCCATCAAACACTCAAAGTTGGTATATCTTCCTCATAATATAATGAGATCATCCCTGTTCAAACAGTTTCAGTACCTGAAGATTCCTCACAGGCATTGTAACAACCACCCGGCGTACCAAGTTCCCACATAATTCTCAAAATTTATTCCCCTTTCAACTGTTCTTTTGTCCAATGGTTGGTGAAGTAGTGCAATTCAAAAGCATAAAATTGTTTGGATGGTTTCATAGTCGATTCTCTGCTACAGTGCTACTGCGGTAATATAAAACGAAGCATCGTTTTAGATTTTAAACAGGGGAGCTGATTAAAGCGAGGGAGCAATAATGGGAGGAGTTGTGCAATCAAGAGCATGGAAGGTTGGCCCCTCCCACTATGTCCTGCTGTGGGTTCAACTTCTCAGCTTTGTGTCAAGCTCTGTTTTTTGAGCTTTATGTCATAGATAAAATATAAACACCTAGATAGATACCAATAGGGTGGTGGTCCTCCATCTGCTCTGAATGAATTACCTTCGCCTTTAAGCTAATCGCCTGGCGATCCATTCTTCTGTTTAAAAACTTGGTTTTGATGAGATCATGAGAGACCACGGTAGATGGATCATGAGAGAATGATAAGCTTGCAAAATAATGTCACCAGGACCTCACTGGGCTTGTTGACAATTAAAAATGTCTGTTTTTGGCTGTAATGATCTGAAACTACTTCGTCAAACACTGAAGAGTTACTCTTAGAGACAATCCCTTCCACGATTCGGTTAGGAATCCGATCATCTCCAATTCAAGTACTAATCTGTAATTCGAAGCAGAACCCGGGCGATATTCACTTCTTGGTGGGATGTTAGCTAAATTATCCTAAAAACCATCCGAGATATATAACTAGCTTAGATCTCCAGTTCAGCAGTTCCCCACTACGTGAAACCACGGACTGTGTCGTTCAGAAATAACTCAGAGCTGTCCATAAGCCAAACTGTTATCCCATTTTGTAGGATAAGAAACTAAAAAATATTAAGAAGCACCAGCAGCAGAAGCTTTTGGAGCATGGCAGAGTGTCAACGGCATAGGGGAGAAAACTTTTTACTTTATTTCTGTAGCTTTTGCAGGGCGTGACTTGTGAGAGAGAAAGGGTCATGCGGGTCAGGGGAGCTGATGCCAGAAAGATGTGGGGGATGAACATAAGAAAGAGCAAAGGGCATGATGCTGTGGAGGGAACACTGCACCTAAGGTGGGTGTGGGAATTGGAAGAAGGTGGCATGTGATGTGGGGAGGATGAATTATATAACGAAGATTCTTTCTCTTTGATAAGTCGCATCATTGTGATTTCGAACTTAATTTTCTTTTCTCAGTTCAATGTATTCTCAATCATGCTTGGCCTTCTAACCAAATCCGTGTTAATTTAGTAGCTCCTTTCTGGTTACTGCTTCTTAATTAATTTTAGAACCAGGGTATGCAACTTTCAAGCATACCTTACTTAGATGTCATAATATGGCTTCATCTATCCAATTCAGGGCTTGTAAATGAAAAAGTATTTTCTGTATTCATATTGTACAATACAATACACAATGTCCCTGCTTTGGTTGAACTTGATTTTTCCATTCCCCGGCATCCGACGTTCGACTAGGTTCTGGGGGTTTACAGGATTACAGAGTGTGCTGTGCAGTGATGAACTTGATATTTCGAATGTTGAGTATTTGTTATAATCTTGTTCTGTTATTTACAGGTGGGGTTGGGATGGTGGACAGAGGAATAGACGACGACGTTCAAGAACACAGCTTCGATTGAGTATGATCATGGATCCTTCGAGGCTTGATTTAGTCCTCCAAAGGATTATGTTGTTAGAGAAGCCAATGTTTTTGCTTTTATGGCTCCGTCAATCTAACTCTCTTCGCAGTCGAGGTAGCTCTGTCTTCGCCTTTTCTTCCTAAAGCTGTACGAGCACTGGAGAAAGATATATTCGAATGTTCGATTATATACTGAGCACCTGCGATTCTTGGGAACCGACGAAAAGAAGCCGGTCTGTGTTCCCTCCTCCTTTTTCAATGTAGTCGCTAATTTTGGTCGAAGCGCCAAGTGAGCCTCCCTGCAACTCTTTTCTTAAGCATCGGAATTTTTTCGACGGGAAATCACAGGGCAAAAAGGAGCAACACCAGCCCTTGTGCAAGTCGATGTTTCGGTATGAATGTCACCTGTAATTCCCTGCTCTGTGTCCAGAAAACAAAACAAACAACCAAAAAAAAAAAAACTATCAACTACCAAGTAATCTTTGAATTGCGAAATCCTTCCACTACGGAAAGGATGTACGTCTTCACGAAACAGTCATTTATAAGATCCCGATTTATTTCCAAACCCTTTTTCTCTATTAATATCCTTATCATCAAATGTTGAGCATTTCTTTACTCTTGTTCTGTTTTTTACAGGGTTTGGGGAGGGTGGACGGAGGAAGAGACGACGACGTCGGAGAATTTTCAATCGATTGCACTTGCGGTACGAACGCTTCATATTCTGTCCTCTACGTTGGTTCTGTTAATTATGGCGCTTGGGTGGATGGTCGGAGTAAGAGACGACGACGAGGTCGAACGTCGTCACCGGAGAAGAGTATATGCAGACGCTCCCTCTCTCTCTCTCTCTCTCTCTTCTTCGCGTTTTGTATCTCTCACCTCACACTGGGTTCAAGGTTTTTCGCGCGTCGAGACCTGTTCAAGAGTTTAAAATAGTCAAGATGACTTTCGTAATGATTTAGATGCGGACCGAAAATATTCCGTATTAATTGCGCGTATCATTTTCGTATTCGATATTGTCGGAAAAAGTAAAACGCGATAACGAGAATTCTGGAAGCACCATAAATGAAACGTGAACACGCGGCGGCAATACGTAGCGTCTAATTGATACGATATGACGACCGACGAGGGGGGAAACGTAGTATTTAATTGCGGCAAAAAGTTGTCGCCCTATTCGTCTTTTAGGCATAGTAAGAGTCACTAAGATCTGGTTGTATACATCCATTTCCCCTGATCTTTCTTAGAGATCGAGAGACGGAGAATATTACGCAATGTCGACTCTGAGCGTGCCCGGATCCGTTCCATCGCCGATCCAAGACTGCGAACAGCTCAGGAAGGCGTTTGAAGGTTCGATCCCGGTTCTGTTTTGTTGTTATTGAGATCGATATATGGTTTTATTTATTTATTTTTCTTTTGCTATGTATACGGTGATCGGTGTTCTCAGTAAGTGGATTAGTGTTTAATGGTAGCATCTTTGCTTGATCCGTTGTGGTGTATGTACGTGATGATTATGTTGAGATCGGTAGCATTTGGGATTTTCTCTGAACTCTTTCTTTTTTAATAGATCCTTCCTGAACTCTGAAGCATTGCACTTTATTCTGGGGAAGACTGTAATTTATTTGTCGATGTACATCGGGTTTTTTCGATTTTGGTTCGTGTCGTTTTGTAAGTTGGTTGGCATTTTAATTAATTTCACCAAAACGGATTCATTTTCTGCTGATCGATGATCTCTTATTGCGATATTTGTGGCTCTTCATCGTGACATATTCTTCAATGGTCATTTCGAAGTATGTTGATAGCTGGTTTTCTCCTTTGAACTTCTTGGTAAAAAAGCTTAAATCACCTCTCTCTTTTCGGAACATTTACTGTTCTCTCTCGATGAGGTCAAGATCATAGTACGAGTAGTTGTATGGAATCCGGGATGTTGTTCTTGAGGCAGAAGTTGAGTATGGACGGGCTAGTTGACGGTAAAGGTCATATTCCTTGTTTGATCAACTGGATACAAGGAGCGACTTACTTGTTTTGTTGGTTAACAGTCAGTGTAGTGCATATATTTGATGTAAAATCTACTACTGTGTTTTTTCCTTTTTCTTTCCGAAAACAGCCAACCCAGTTGTCTATATATGGTTAATTCGTGTAGTCTTTGAAGCCGAACAGCCTTTTCCTTTGAATGACTGCCCACCTTCAAAATTTTCTTTTTCATTCCTGGTAATAGTGTTATTCAATTAAAATGACGAAACCTCTACTGCATCGTAATAAGATTTGGTTGGAGGATGGAAAAGAGCATAATTTTAGATTCTTTTCCCTAAGATTTTTTTTTTTTTTCCCTGAAGGTGCAGGAATGAGTTATAATGCTTGGTATGAGATTTTTACACAAAAATCATTCTTAATGTATAAATTAGAAAGGCTTTTTGTGTTGTTTTACATCAATTATTGTGAAGAGCGCATTCTTTTCCTTTTCCCTGCATGTGGAAGTTTTAAAGCTCTGAATTGGTCTATATCAGGATGGGGAACAAATGAGCAGCTGATCATATCCATTTTGGCTCATAGAAATGCTGCACAACGTAAATCAATCCTGAAAACTTACCATGACACTTATGGAGAGGATCTCCTGAAAAATTTACAGAAGGAACTCTCAAGTGACTTTGAGGTTGGTGTGCTTTATCTTAACCATGATAATTTTTCTGCCAACTAACCTAATTTACCTTCATTGTTTAATGTTTTTAACTCGAAGTGAAATTTCAAGTGAGGAATATTTATATGTTATGAAGCTATTTTCAGTTGAATTCCGTTGACATAAGAGAAACCATTGTCTTTAGTAGGCAACGGACTGCTTGCTACTTGTTGTGTGACAGAGCTAATATTTTAGTAAAACTTTGGGGTGTTTTTACTTGAGGTTTTCCACATACTCTCGACCATTTACTTCCTAAACACTAAAATTAACTTCACGCATTGACAGAGAGTTACACTTCTCTGGACACTGGATCCATCTGAACGAGATGCAATTCTTGCCAATGAATCTGCAAAGAAGTGGAAAGCTAGCAATCGAGTTTTAGTGGAAATAGCCTGTGCTAGAACATCCACTCAGCTTTTTTCAGTGAGGCAAGCCTACCATGCACGTTACAAGAAATCTCTTGAAGAAGATGTTGCATTTCACACCAAAGATAGCTTCCGCAAGGTACAGCTTTCTGCATGAGTAATTCTGTTTCTTAGATAACTAATCTGCCACTTTCTTTGGTTTTCTTTGTTTGAGATTTCACTTATCTGTAACTACAGCTGTAGGAAAAATATGAATGAAGGCAACTCTTTCATTGTGATCTCTCCTTATATCTGTGGCATTACTCAACATCTGTAACTTGCTAATAGTGCTTCCTACTATTTTCTTTCAAATGATGTGAATACCTCATCTTTAACATTTCTCGACTGCTCCAATATTTGTGTTGGGTAATCATTAAGAAATTTCTTCCCTCTCTTGACCCAGCTCCTCGTTCCTCTTGTCACTGCCTATCGGTTTGAGGGGACAGAGGTGGACATGACAGTGGCTAAGACAGAAGCCAAGATACTGCACGAGAAAATTAAAGGGAAGGCCTACAGTGATGATGAAGTTATCAGGATCCTCACCACGAGGAGCAAAGCTCAACTCGGTGCAACATTCAACCACTACAATAATCAATTTGGGCACCAAATCAACAAGGTCCTGGCCAGCCACTTTTGCCTCTTCTTTTCTTTTCTCTGGAATGTTTGACCTCACATGTTTAAGTTTGAATATGAACAAATGCATTCCATCCGGTTCAAATATACCACTGGATAACATTTAGCGTGTTAAGAATATATCACTGAACCTCAAGATTTAATAATACTCAAGCACATCAAATTATTTACTAAACTTATATTCTTCTCTCACAGGATCTGAAGTCTGATCCCAAGGATGATTTTCTTGCAACTCTCCGAGCTACAATAAGATGCCTGACTGAACCAGATAAATACATGGAGAAAGTTCTCCGCCAGGCAATCAACAAGACCGGAACGGACGAAGGGGCCCTGACCAGGGTCATTGTCACTCGAGCTGAAGTAGACATGAAACTGATCATGGATGAATACTACAAAAGGAACAGCATTCCTCTGGACAAAGCCATCGCCAAGGACACCTCAGGCGACTATGAGGATTTTCTTCTTCACTTGCTCGGCCATGGAAGTTCTTAAACTCCACGTCTTGGTCTTGCCGGAGTGCATCTGTGCAGCCTCCTGTGCGCGGGGCCCTTGAGAGCTCTAGGTGATATGTTGGAGATAAATAAGGCTTGTGTGTGCTTGTCCGGTAGTGTCATAACCAGTTCTGGTCCTCATTTGTTTTCTTAGCTATGGGTGACCACTTGAGAGGAGGGAGAGATTGAGGTCTGCCTCGGTCTAGATCTGTACTCTTTTCAAGTCTGCTGCGCTTTTGTTATGAACAGGATCTCGTAATAATAGTCTATGAAAAATATTATGTGCCTCAACCCTCCTTACACCCACTAGCCGTACTTCGGTGCAGTATCTACTACAGCCAATCGTTTATCCTTTAGAAATTAGGTTTGAAAAATGATCTGTATTTTTTTATTTTACTTTGAGGTTTTGCATCTGATATGGCTGCATAGTTGGTAGTCTAGTAAGAGAAAATATAAGGTTAAATTGCTATAGTATTTATATCACAACTCTTCAGGTTTTTATAAAATATATATTTTAAATTTTTTAAAGTTTTTCGATTAGTTGATATGTGAGATAGGTATGCTAGCTTTATTCATTGAATCCAAAACTGAATAATAAAATAATATATTTTTCGAATTATATAAAATATGTTATAATTCGAAAAATATATTATTTTATAATCTCTTTGTGCGCGTTATTATTAAAAAAAAACCTCAGGGTGACAGCCTATTCAGACCCAGATTGGTATCTTATCCAATTCTCAAATCCGACCAACCGAACAGGAACACAACCCACTTTGGACCAGATTTGTTCGATTGGGGGACTAATAGAGATTATTAAGTAATCACCTGCATGATTTGGGTTTTCCATTTTATATTTAACCTTCTCTACGAAATTATCGTAATCATACTTCCATTGTAGAGAAAAGAAATTAGAAATAAAATATAAATTAATTTTTATCAAAAAACAAATTTTAATCATTGAACTCTTAGGAGCGAAGTATAAAGTCTTTCTCTACGCTTGTCGCATTAAGCCGCATATCACTTGTGTAAATTACTGAACATTTGAATAATTAGGAAGAGAGTTATAATAGAAATTATTGAAACTATTGTGTTAAGCATGACAAGATTTAATAAGAGATGTACTACAAAAAATATTTTGAAAATAGATCAGGTAGGTTAACGTTTTAAGAGTCATCATAGAAATTATCTCGTAGCACGCCAAATAGATCGGGTAGGTTCAACACACTAAAGCAATTAGATGGGCTTCCCCATCTACAACCCAAAAAAGTTATTTAGGCCCCTTGCACACCTAAAATCTAAAGTCCCAAGTTCATGTTACACGTTACATAGTGTCTTTTCAAAGACACTTTACCTCCCAGAAATATCGAAAATTGTATAAAACATAACAAACATTGCAGTCTGCAGATGCTCTGCAAGCTCTATATGGTGTAGCCCAAGAAGAAATCAACTCATTAGTGGTTGCATCCCGTGAGTAAAATACAACAGATAAAATGATAATTTTGACCTAAGAAGGCCAACAATCCAGAGATCCCAAGGAAGAAACGTATTCGGAGATCCGTCTCAGACAGGAAACCAGTGAAACCCCCTAATTGTTGCCTGGAGAACCGGTAAAAACATCTGCTACGAAGAAGGGTTGTGATAAGAAATGCTCAATTTTTCTTCTAAGCATTCAATCTTCCGCAACAAAAAAAAAAAAAAAAAAAAGAAAACAGACCAAACATAGATGATGAAAAGAGAACCTGTTCTACCTCTTATACTTTACAATTTCAACAAATCATATCTTTCCATGTAAGAAGGATAACCAAAATTTGAATTAGAAAACAACAGAGTACTATAAACACAAAATTACTTGATGACAGTCACATAGCAGATTAGCTTTAAGCGACAAAAAGCAAAACTGCTTATTTTTACAGCTCTACAACCTTCTGCATGCTACTCCATGCAACTAAAAGCAGTTCTGGATCTTTCTCTGTTTAGGATATCAAATGGAAACTCTTACAGTCGGCTGGCTAATTTAGCTACTAGTACTAAACTTGAACAACAACATGCTTCTTGCCACAAAAGACAGGCCTCTTACCACGGGGATGTACATTTGCCTTTTCACATGAACACTGGTGATCAATCTCTGTACACTTCATTTCTTCAAAAGGGCCCGTGAAATGATTCTCTTACAGTGTGGGTTGGTTCTCAGGATTGCAGCATGGGGCCGGATAGCTTCAACAAGTGAAGTGTGTAGAGAACCCTGTTTATCAAACAAGGCAGAAATTTCATTAGTATTGGGACAACAAAATATTCTGTATACTTCATGCATACTTGGTGAAGAAAGGAGTCTACTGCTCTTAGATAGTTCTGTAAGTGAAATATGATATTTTTAATTTTAAAAATATTTTGCTTTCAGACTGCTGCTGTGTTGCAAATGGGGGGCAAAGCAAACGAGCTAGTAAAGAGAAATTGAGAGGCAATTGCATTTCATCGCCCTTCTTTAGAAACATAATTGCATGGTGGCATACCTTTGAAACAGCTAGAGCGCATTGGATGACATAATTTGCAAAAGGGTCTTGCAGCAATTTATCAAATTGAGATGTTGAGAGCAATTCTTGAATGATCCTGGACTGATTTTCTTCTCCAAATGTTTGGAGACATTTTTCCACCACATTACTACTGAACTTCTGCTGGGAGAGATGAACATAGTTTCCTTCAAATTGAGAAACTAAACTAGCAGTTGCTGACGGAATCTTCATCTCCAGTATGTATTGAACAACATAATTCCTGCAAGACAAACAAAATGAAGGGTTTTATAAAGTCTGCATTAACCATTTGTTGCCAAATTGTTGAAATTATGTTGTTTTTCATTTTCTTTCTGGAGCTACAGGGCAAAGACATAAAATTCTTTGTCATCAAAACCTCACAACATATACAGACTTCAAACTAAACTTACAGCATGATATTTGACTTAAACTGTAATGTGAACAAAAGCTACAATAGCTTTCCCTTTACTCCAAGCATATTCTAAAGATTAAACAACGGGCTTGCATCACAAGAATATTCTATTAAGCGTGCTCGATCAATACAGTAACTAATACTCAATAAACTCAAAACATACAACAGCGTCAAAAGAGAAACTCTGCTTCAGAGGATCCAGAACCTTACACCAAGCAAAGAGAGGATGTATGTTATGCTTAAGGGTAACTGCAATTTTAGAGAAAAGTCAGGGGAAATGAAAAGATGAAGTTAATATGTACAAATGCCCCAAAAGCATATCTAAGACGTTCATCGAAACTTAGAAAGGAAGGTTCTATTTTACTAAATGAAAAACTAAGCAGCAATAACTTTTAAACTTTATATCAAGAAATTACCCAAAGGGATCTTGGGCAAGGAGAAGTCCATTTGCTGAAATTTCAGAAACCAACTTTTCTCGATATTCTCCGATGGAATGAGCTATGCAGCGTTGTAGAACACAACATCCATGTCGGTGAGTTGCAATATCAACACAATACTTTGCTGCTGCGTAAAATATGAACTGAACAGAAACACTCAGACAAAGTTATCTTTAAAGAATGTTGTACTAAACATTTGCGAGAACGAAATTATATGACAATCAAACAAATTACTTTTAGTTCGTAAACAACTAAAATCAACCTAAAATTAGAGGAAGTAAATTGCATGACGAATAGTGTGCTGCAAGTTAATACTTGAATATTACAATCATTATGTCAACACAAAACCTACTTGCAGAGTCTTTAGTCCCTAAAAAGACAAGCAGAGAAGCAAAACAAGACAAAAGTGTCTAACAATGATAAGGTACACCATCAAGGAATATATACATTACAAACATGTTACAGGACGCACTCAGCCAATCCTAACTATAATCAACATGAATAGAAGAAGAAAAAGCACACTAAAACAGATTATGGAACTCAAAACAGAAACCTGATGATGCTTCATAGAATTTCCTCCATGGCCAGGTAACAACAAAGTAACCAAAACTTATCCATTACCTAGTGAGCAGATTAATCAAATCACTGCTCTGCACAAAACAGGTGTTGCTGAAAGTTAATACAAGACCACATTTTTTTTTGTAAAGTTTTTTTTTTCTTTTTTTCGAAAAGTAAGATCAGACCACATTTAGTACTAAGTAAGATGATAATTTCAAATAAAGTGGAGGTTCAACAACAGTAAATGTTTGGGGACTTAAAGAATAGCAATTTGAAGTAACTGTTACAGTCATCATATAGAATAATCAGCACTCTTTCAATATGAGATAGAGAACATTAACTGCAATATACACCTGAAAAGGAAGAAGTGATACCTTATTATCTTCACTGCTGAGACATTGCAAGCAACGTTGGACCACATGATTACCGTTAAGGTCCTTAATCAAATCAAGAAAGCCAGGTTCCAAGGCAGAGACAACTAATGAAATTTGTTGGCGGGTTTTAAGAGTCTCTATCAACTTCTGCACAGCTCTTGTCCTATCAAAGAAAGAATAAGAAGATAATGCCAATGACATTAAAATGAAACGAGGAAAAATAAAAATTGAATCAGAAAAAACTAAGCAATGCCTACCCATGAGTGTTTAAAGAGATGTTGACTAGCTCCCCAGGAACTCGTGTTACAACAAGAAGAATTTGCATTCTTTGATCCTCATTACACACTTCCAACAACTTCTGAATAAGATAATTACCAAATGGGTTCATCATAAGTTCCACAACATGATCAATAATTTCATTAAATATTATTTGCACATCCCGTGGAGTTCCCTCATCAAATTTCTTCTGCAAGAATCGACAGCCATGCTGATCTTTTGCCATGAAATATATACACTCTTGACTCTCAGCCAAGGAGTTACAGTTTGCTGGAAGAAGAGTAGCACCATAAAGCCTAGGACTATGGTGAATATCAGAACCAAATTTCTTACCAATTAAGTTTCCCATTTCAGCATACAAAGGAAAACCTCTTCTCTGTCTTTCCATGATAGCATGCAAATCCCCACCTTGCAAAATCAAACTTCCCTCACAATCATAGCCATATAGATTTCCTGGCACTTGAACCAGTGAATGAGATTGGGGAGACCATCCTCTTGGATAAGATTGCAAACCATAATGCAGCAAACTTCCATCAGAATCAATCCCTAGGGATTGTTTTGACTGCCTCTGTACTGAACTAGAAGCAAATGAATTGAAAAGGTCTCTACCTCCTCTATAATCCAAGCCATGTTGCTGTAAACGAATATTATCATCAGTGTGGGAGTAAGGGCCATAACCAGATGATGTTAATTCAGCCGTCCCAACTCCCGGATGATACTGGGTCCCACCATTCCCGGCTTCCATGGGTAGACGAAAACTACTTAATGTACCGGTGCTTAGCTGCTCCTGTCGTTGCTTCCATGAAAAATTCATAGCAGATTCGGGACTCTGACATGAAAGGAGACCATTCGATCTATGGGACCCAGATAAATTTCCCATTTGATAATGCTGCTGCAGTCTAAGCATCAGCAACCTCCTTTCTTCATCTGACCTTCTCTCTTCTTCCGGGATTGCAAAATTCGTAGCAGAGCATCGAGATTGAGTATATCGAGTAGAATAATCTTTCCGATAGTCCTCGACTAACCCATCACTAACAACATTGACACGGTTCGCCGCGAGCATAGACGCATACGAGTCCAGAGGGAGCTGCTCCTCCCCCCTGTCAAGGATCCCCATTGCCTGAAACTTATCAGACAAACCCGGCTCATCAATCGCCTTCTTCGAATTAGAAGAATCCGATTCCGGCGTGCAATAAAATCTGTTCGAGGAGTTGGTCGTTTTTGTAGGGAATTTGGCACTAAAATCACTCAAAGGACCCAGCGGCGATCCTTGTTCATCGGGTGATAGCCCACCGGAGAAAGAGCTGGAGGAGGAGCCATCAGACGGAGTAACAGGGGAGACACAGACACAACCATGACATAATGGGTCATCCTCACAGATACCATGACGGTGGTGAATTGCGTGCTGGTTGGTAGCGTCGCCACGACCATGCCCAGCATAGCCATGATGCCCACTGTGAAGTTTATCATCATACAAGATATACTGAGGAATTGTGTGCTTGTGCTGGTTACCATCGCCATTAACAAGCCGACCATAGACATGTCCATGTCCGCCATGAACATGCCCATGGCCCTGACCATGACCATGACCATGACGGTGATGGTTATCACCTTCATTGTGATGAAATGCAAGAGATGTTGCATGAGGGATCTGCCCCAACAACGTCTCGATCTCTTCATCGTCCTGCTTCTCAACCTTCATCTCTCCCAAATTTCCCACCCAACTTCTCCTCGTTTTCTATTACTACAACATACAAAGCAGAATAAAAATCAAAAAGAAAAAAGAAAAACAGAAAACCAATCTCAAAATATCAATACCCACATCGGAAAATCTATATGCGAACACCCGAAGCACGATACAATCACAGCAGATTACCGTCAGAAACCCAATGGCATTCCCAGTTCATTCCGTTCCATTCCGGTTTCAAAACATGGATAAGTTTGGTGAAGCATGCAAAGAAGAAGATGAAATGGGAAAGAGGTGGGTTTCCATATATACAGTTCTCTCTGTATAATCATACGGTGGGGTACGACTACTGTAGACACCCACCATTAACGCAGACGCACATATGGAAACAACACAGAGGGAAGAGAGAACGGCACAGTCGACTGAAGAGAAGCAACAAAAAAATAAAAAAGCTATATAAAGTCATGAACAGAAAATCCTCTTTTTTTCTTTTATTTTTTTATTTTTTACCTTTCCCCCCTCTTTTCTCCAGTCTGCTCTTAGCGTTAATGAACCCCATTTTCCTCGCAATGACGCTATCTTTTCACAAAATAAAATCTTCGAAAAATCAACGAAAATATCGAATTTCCGTTTTCGGTATCTTCTCAGTTTTGACGGCCACGCCGGAACGAAAGATATCCGGGAGGAGGTTGAGATCTGTCACGCGAATGGCCGAGAATACCCTTTATGACCTTTTTAAGAAAAATACATAAGAAATATCGACCAATCACGGCCATCGAATTACGTGGGCCCTCTCGGTGGTCCACGATTCAAATGTCTGTTTCAAGCGTCTTTAATCCGTAAAAATCGAGATTAAGTGGTTAATCCCTTCGGAAAGGAGGGAAATATGTATTTGGCGGTTTCCCCAAATATCTCTTCGCTACGCGTAACTTTCCCAGTCAAAGAAATTACTCCTTGTTTATTTTTTATCTTTCGAATGATATTACTACTCTACCCCCTTGTACCTTTACGCTTTATGTGGCTTGCTGACCAAGTATCAAGTATGAGTTGCCACTTGCTACTGTTACATAAAAGTTTAAACGGGCTGGGTCTAATGGGCTTTTTCAAAAATTTAAACCCAACCCCAGACCTCGACCCCCCTAACCCAGCCCCAACTCAGCTCCACCTACAATCTAATTAAGGGTTTTTAAACTTTGTATACTTAATATAATTATAATAATAATACAAAAAAGTGAATAATGGATCTATAGTTGAATGATTTAGGATAGTATTTTATTTTTCTACGAGTTTATGATTGTGTACGATTAATTCGATGTATTACTATTTTGAGATTGCTCATTTTGTAATTTTTAATGATAAAAATAGATTGAAGGTTGATGTGTTACCTGGTCATGTTAATTGCACAAGGGTAGGGCTCCCTAAGGAGAATTATATGTGGAGGCCAGGCCCTTGACATGCTTTTGATAGGGAGAGGATGGGGGTTCCCTTTTTACTAAAGAGATGTGTAAGGGGAGGGGTTGGGCAACTCGCAGTTTCACTTGTGTCTATTTATGATGGAAAACAAATGTATTCTCAGCATAGACAAGTGAGACTCCCTCTCCTGCCCATTTTAAGGTTTGTATTTAACCTCCATCGCTGCTTTCAGAAAGGTTGGACCTAAGTTGGAATGTACTCAATTACATGCATGTTCCATCTCCATTATAACCTTTATGTTAAATCTAATAAAATAAGACAATTCACTAATTAATTAAGTTGATTAGTAAATTATATTTATATTTTATTTTTTGACCTTTCAAGTATAAAGAGGGGGATTCCTTTTCTGGTTCCTTGGCCCAGAAGCGAAAACTTACCAACCCAGATGTGCCACGTCGTTTTGTTCAATGTGTAGACGATTGTGAAAAGACGGATGATCGCATACATATAATTGAACTGCTAAAAATTTCATCTTGAAATATAAATTTTATAGTACACATACCTCTAATTTTATAAATTTTAACCTACAGTATGCTATTGGTCATTTTTGTTTTCTTAGGACATTAATCAGGGACTAGAATTATATGTAATTTAATCTGGGTAAGTTCCAAGAACTTTTAACAAATTATATTCATATAATTAAGAAATTATCAAATAAGTTAAGCTTATATTTTAAGTAATTTAAAAGAGTAAATTAGTTTTTATTTAAAATGCTTAAAAATCGAACATTTTGATGGAAGTATAGCTCCTTGAACCACGAGTGAATCAACTAGCTTTCAAGATTAAAAACGTACAAGTAAAAAAAAAAAAATTTCGTAGTTAGATAAAGATCTTTTATTTCCTTTTGGGCAATAAGGGGGACGTTTTTAATCCAAAACATATTTCGAAGTTTTGTCCAAAGATTTGTCCTTCGGAGTAAGACATTCGGGAGTGGGCCTGTGAATTAGATGAACCAATATATACGCCATGGGTGCAACGGCATGGCCAAGTACAAAAGACCAGCTTGTTGGCTAGCTACAAGCATATTTATCCACATTTGAATAAATGTTACAGGAAAGTGGCAATATAGTTGTCTGCCATGGAAACTCTCGAGGCTGCCTACGATTGGATGTAGTTCAATGCACATGTAAAGAGACCTGGAGGAAATTTGGGATGGCTTTTCTTTCTTTCTTTCTTTTCTAATTACAGGATGCCCAGTACTGAAAAATATGGGAATGTGGAGAAAATTTTGATAAATAGTGAACTCGGTATTTGAAAAAAAAGCTACAACGATCCAGAGTTTAGCCATGGAATAAGAAAAATGATATCACTGCCATATTTTACATTGTGACGTGGCTGTCCGTAACCCTAATAGCCCAAATAAGATTTAGGGTTTATCCATAGAATAGGAAGATAGATCTAACTTTATCAGGTACCTTACAATAGAATATGGTCTTACACATATCACCACTATGAATATGTAAATGACTTCAAATGGAAAATGAGGAAGGGTCCTCGGATGGACTTCGTCGCAGAAAGAGCATTAGAGCGAGAGTTCGTATAGCCATTTGCCGATGCAAGAATTGGGACATGTGCTAGTTGTGGAAGATGAAGAAAATTGGTAATAGTCATGATGGAAAGAAGTAATTAACGGGCGAGGAGTAAAAAATAATGATGGTATCAAACCTCATGAACTCTACCTCTACTTTCTGTTCCAGCTCTGTCTCTCTCTAAAGCCCATTGATAGTTGCTGTCAGTAATTTTTTCTAACAAGAGTAATGCAATGTCCACGGCTACCGTGTGCAGTTTTTCCCACGACCCTCACAAGGAATTATTTAAAGGATAATATTATTAGTGCCGTGTGCATAATATCACTCTTATTTTAATGTCCTCGATTTTTGCAGTAAAATAAGCGCATCGGTGATCCAGGGAGTTTACCATGAGTTTCAGATAAGAATATCTCTAATTCTTCTTCATAGTAGTTGATCTATTCAATTGCTGTGAATCAATTGAATTTTGTTTTTCTACTCTCTTCTATCTCATTGCTGGTTCCTTATATTTTACTGCATATCATGATGAGTTCTTCAAGAAGCATGAAGAATTCACAAGATCGTGAATCTACTACTCAAATTACAGTGATTGATGATAATGTTGGATTTTCTTTGGTCATGGTTCCACTTACAGATACTAATTACTTGAATTGGAGCACTGCAATTTAGATTTCTTTAGGAGCAAAAGACAAATTAGGTTATATTGATAGTTCTATTGTGAAACCTAATGAGTCGAGTCCTGATTTTTTGAAGTGGAGAAAAGCAGATTATACTGTTAAATCTTGGATCTTAGGATCTATATCTAAAGATCTGGTAGAGACTTCTATATTGTCCAACTGCTAAAGCACTTTGGGATCAGATTGAAGAGAGATTTGGTGTAAGTAATGGTCCTCAGGTTTATCAAATTCAAAGGCAAATAAACTCAATTGAACAAGGAAATAACAATTTGACAATTTATTATAACAAATTGTCAAAACTTTGGAATGATCTTAATAGGTTAATGCCTTTGCCTCACTGTGAATGTGGAATTTGTACTTGTGGAGTTAACAAAAAGCTTTCTGATATGGATATGTCAAACAAAATGATACAATTTCTGATGGGCTTAAATGAAGCCTATGAAGGCGTAAAGAATCAGATACTGATGCTAGAACCTATTCCAACTGTGAATAAGGCTTTTTCCATGTTACAAACTGTTAAAGCACAAAGAGTAGTCCACAAGAATTTTGGTGAATCTGCTGTTGAAAGCAATGTGATGTTAGTAAAAGGATATGAGAGGTATGGAAATGGAAAATCTGAGAGGTATGGAAATGTAAAAGATGAGAGGTATGGAAATGGAAATGGAAAGAAGAAAGATTTTGGAAAGAGAGAGGAAAGGTATTATGACTATTGTAAAAATTCAGGACATCTTCGAGATACATGTTTTAAGCTGAATGGTTATCCAGATTGGTACAAGGAATTAAGAGCTAAGAAAGAAAGGGAGAAGGGATCTAAACAACAAATCAATTTTGCTGATACACTAGTTGATGATGAAGTTTGTGAGGACAGCAAACAACAGAAATGGATGATGGAATTTATCAAACAAGAGATGATGAAGCATTTGAAAGGAAAACAAGAGTTATCTACAGAAAACTATGTGAACTTTGCATGTTTAGAGGATTTTGCAGGTATGACAAATTTATTGTTCACAATGAAATGTGATTCTTGGATAATTAACGCAGGTGCTTCAAATCACAAATGTGCTAATCCTAAACTGTTTGATAGGCTATTTACATTATCTCTTTCAACATCAGTCCATTTACCTGATGGCACTATTAGAAAAGTATCTCAAGCTGGCCATGTAAAGTTGCATGATCAATTGGTCTTAAAAGAAGCTCTATATTTACCTTGTTTCAAATACAATCTCTTGTCAGCCAACAAGCTTCTTAAAACAGTTCCGATATATTTTTCTTTCCTATCTAATACATGTCTTTTACAAGACCTGAAGAGTAACAAGGTCTTGGCAGTAGGGAGGGTTTCAGGCAATTTATATTACCTGGACCAGAACTCTTTTTCGTAAAAAATTGTCAATCACTATAATTCATTTCTTTCTTCCAGTTCCATGAGTACTCCTCCATCTATAGTTCCTTTTCATTGCAATTCAAAGCTTGTTGAATCATTTGATAGATACACATCTCATTGTAATTCTCAATCTGACTCACAGATTAGTGAGCTTCCTTGTAACACTGTTACTGCAATGAATAAAACAATGGATTCTCTCTTGTTATGGCATTCTAGAATGGGTCATCCTAGTGATAATGTACTTCAACATTTGCCTTTTGTTACTGCAAAGATTCATGTGCGCAATCAGTGTTCAATTTGTCCAATGGCAAAACAAACAAGGATTCCATTTCCTATTAGTACTATACAAAGTACAGTCATTTTCCAAATACTTCTCATAGATATTTGGGGGCCCTATAAAACAACATCTCTTAATGGAGCGCACTACTTCCTCACCCTAGTTGATGATTATAGTAGAAGCACATGGACTTTTCTCATGCACCATTAAAGTCAATCAATTTCTATACTAAAATTGTTTTTCAAAATGGTACGTACTCAATTTCATACTGTAGTTCAAACCATCAGAACTGATAATGGTGCTGAATTTCTTGGAAAGTCCTGCCAATCCATGCTTTCTGATCATGGAATACTACATCAGAGAAGTTGTACTCACACACCACAACAAAATGGAGTTGTGGAAAGAAAACATAGGCATCTTCTTCAAGTATCCAGGTCGTTACTTTTTCAGGGTGGCCTTCCTAAAAAATTCTGGGGTGAAGCATTATTGCATGCAATATTTCGCATCAACAGATTGCCAACTAAACTTTTATCTTGGCGGTCCCTGTTTGAGGTCCTTTTTGATAATCCGCCTGATTATGGTCTCCTCAAAAATTTTGGTTGTCTTTGCTATGTTACTGATACTCATTCACATAAAGATAAATTTGCACCACGATCTGCTGCTTGTATATTTCTCGGATATCAATCAAGTATGAAGGCTTATAAGGTCTTTGATTTTCATGACAAGAGGCTGTTTATGAGTAGAGATGTTATTTTCTATGAAACAGTGTATCCATATAAGACTTCCAAGACTTCGAGCTGCACTTCAGACCCTGTTGCCAAAGTTACTTTGCCTATATCTACTGTTGATAAATCTGTTACAACAACAGATTTTTCACCTTCCGTATTTAATCTAGAACAACTTCCTCCAGCTTTATCTTCCAGTCCTCCCTCCTTCGAAACTCCTAAGGATGTTCCTACTGATATTTCAGCTCCTATTATTTCTCCTGGTGCTGCTCCTCTCAGGCATAGCACACGTACAAGGTACCCACCGTCCTGGTTACATGATTTTGTGTCAAATTCAGTTGATACTTTTTACCCACCTTTCCAACATAATTCTCCATCTTCTTCATATGACATACCTGCATATCCATACAAGATTCATTCTTGTTTTACTCCCACTCATTTGAATTTCATGGCAAATGTTTCTTCTATTCAAGAACCATCATCCTATGCTGAAGCAAGAATACATCCTAGGTGGGTTACAGCAATGGAAACAGAGTTAAAGGCGTCAGAAGATAATCACACTTGGGAGCTTACTGATTTACCGGAAGGAAAAAAACTTATTGGGTCAAAATGGGTATATAAAGTCAAACTCAAACCTGATGGCAGCATAGACAGGTTTAAGGCCAGACTAGTGGCGAAAGGTTATAATCAAGTTGAGGGCGTTGATTACACAGAAAGCTTCTCTCCCGTAGCTAAATTTGTTACTGTACGGGTATTTTTGTCTTTAGCAGCTTCTCATAATTGGCCATTGCAACAGCTAGATATCAATAATGCATTCCTCCATGGTTATCTTGATGAAGATGTTTATATGTCTCCTCCTGCAAGTTACTCTGATCTCTATATGGCTTAAAACAAGCTTCACGACAATGGAATGCAGAGTTTACTTCTCATTTGCATAAATTGCCTTTTCATCAATCCCAAGCTGATAATTGTCTCTTTACTTATGCATATAATAATGAGTTCCTTGCTCTTATTGTTTATGTTGATGATGTTTTACTTACTGGTATTTCAGAGTCCCTTATACATGATATCAAATGTTCTTTACACTCAACTTTTACTATCAAAGATGTTGGAGTAGCAAAATATTTTTTGGGCCTTGAAATTGCCAGATCCACTGATGGACTTTTTATTAGCCAAAGAAAATATATTCTTGACTTGATTTCTGATGTTGGTTTGCTTGGAGCAAAACCAACTGCTACACCACTACCAAAAGGATCGGTTTTTTCCGCTGTGAATGGAATTTTACTTGAAGATCCAACACCTTTTTGCTGGCTAATTGGCAGATTGTTATATCTAAATTT
This sequence comes from Aristolochia contorta, assembly GCA_022405105.1. NCBI lineage: Eukaryota > Viridiplantae > Streptophyta > Magnoliopsida > Piperales > Aristolochiaceae > Aristolochia > Aristolochia contorta. Next base: position 3,808,712 of record CM039668.1, read on the forward strand.
TACAAGACCGGACATTACTTACTCTGTGCAACAACTAAGTCAATTTATGCAATCACCAAGGGATTCTCATTGGGCTGCAGCTATGCATATTCTTAAGTACCTTAAAGGTTGCCCTACTACAGGTTTATTTTTCTCCGCACATAATTCTTCTGTTCTAGCAGCATATAGTGATGCAGATTGGGCAGCTTGTAAAGATACAAGAAAGAACATCACTGGCTATTGTATTTTTCTGGGTTCATCCATGATTTCTTGGAAATCAAAGAAGCAAAACACTGTTTCTCGTTCTTTTGCAGAGGCAAAATATCGTAGTCTTGCTACAACAGTATGTGAGCTTCAATGGATACTTTATCTCATGCAAGATTTTCAAATATCCATTCCACTTCCAGTTCAGCTATGGTGTGTCAACTAAGCAGCAATACATATCTTTCAAAATCCTGTTTTTCATGAAAGAACAAAGCATCTTGACATCGATTGTCATTTGGTAAGGGACAAGTACAAGATTGGGATGATTCATCTTCAACATGTTTCTTCTTCTGCTCAACTTGTCGATGTTTTCACAAAGTCACTCTCTACTCCACATTTTCAGAAGTTATTGTCCAAGTTGGGCTTGTTGCAGTTTAATCAAGCACCAACTTGAGGGGGGGATGTAAAATATATATATGTAGAAGGGTATTTTTGTTTTTAGGTATTAATTACTTAGTTTCCTATTCTGTTGTCGTGGGTAGGTCTTGTATATATACCCGTACTGTTTCAGAAACTGAGTGACAGATAAAAAAAAGATATTTTACTCTTGCTGTGACAATCCTGTTTTCATCCTCCCTCACTGTAGCAGTGGGACCCTAAGAATATTTTAATATCTCACTGCTCTATTAAGAGAAGAAGTGCAGTAAAGCCCATATAGTATTACTCTTGTTTTTATGAGAAAAAGCTCCTGATCTCTATATGAACCAGGGTATCCTATGGTTCAGGTTTAATTGGGTTGGAACGGCTGATTTAGTTTGGTGTTTAAAACACTGGCTGATGTGATAATTTAACAATAGAGAGAGAGAGCTGAATTATGAATATATTATATGAAGCCATGGAACGATGGTGGAAGTTCCCGAGGTGGACCAATATATTATTCAAAGTTCTCGTTCAACAGAAGGAAAAGAGCTACGATGGAGTCTGCAGCTCTCTCACTGCTCTTCACCTTGTCCAAAAAAGTGCAATCATCCTAGAACTTTAACCACTATATTTCTAGAATTCCTCGAAGTCAACCTTTCAATGTGCAATCATCCTCTTTCAGCAGAGTTAAATGTATAGTCAAGCAACTTCCATAGCTACAAAGATTGGTTTGTGGACTTTTGCTGCTCATATACTTAGACACTCTTCATCCAAGTCCGAATCGAATGTTGGAGAGGTGGAGAGGAAAACTCTTGTCGTAGAAGCTGACAATCTCTCTGCGGAATTGGGCAATTCGGGGAAGAATCGGAGCAAATTTTTTAACCTCGTCTTAGCAATTGTTTTGTTCATATTCCATTACTATATCCTACAGACCATTTTTTCTATATTTCAATAGTACAACCTTGAGTCCAATTTTCTTCATATTCTTTTGTTATAACCTTTAATTCAAATTTTTCTTCACATTCCCTAACCTTCAATCAACATATTTCTGTATATTTCCATACAATAGCCATGAGTCCAAATGCCAAATTCTTCCTCATATTCCCTTGCTGCAACCTTCAAACGAAAATTTTCTTCTTATTCCCTTACTTAAGCCTTCAAACGAAATTTTTATTTACATTCCCTTACTATAGCCAAATTTTTCCTCATAGTCCCCTACTATTCCCATAAGTGCAAGGTTTTCTTCATATTCCCTTACTATAGTTATAAGTCAATTATTTTATGCATATTCCCGTACTATGGCAATTGGTCAAAATATTTCTTCATATTCCCCTACTATAACCTTCAATCCAAATTTCTCTTTGTACTCTTTATGATACCCTTCAATTCAAAGTTTTTTTCATATTTAATCAAACTTTTATATGTATTCCTTTATATCCTTCAACTAAAATGTTTCTTCTTATTTCCTTACTATAGCCTTCTATCAATTGTTTTCTTCATATTTCTTTACTAAAGCCTTGAATCGAATTTTTTCTTCACATTCACTTACTAGTCTTCTCTTGATTCTTTTTTTGTTATATTCCCTCGCTATAGCCTTCAGTCTAACTTTTTCTACACAATCCCTTAATATAGCTTTTGATAAAAACTTTTCTTCATACTCCCATAATGTTGCGTATACAAATTTTTGTTCATATTTCCTTACTATAGTGGTTGGACCTAATTTTATTTTTATATTCCGCCACTATAATATTGAGTCCAAATCTTTCATCTTATTCCCCAACTATTGCCATAAGTCCAAGTTTTTCTTCACATTTCCGTAATATAGCTATAAGTAAAAAATTTATGCAAATTCCCATATTATTTTCTTTAGTCTAAATTTTCTCATATGTACTTACTATACCTTTCACTCCAAGTTTTTCGCCATACTCCCTTAGCCTTCTATCAAATTTTTCTTCATATTCTCATTTTTCAATCAAAATTGTATTTTCATTCCTTTACTATATCTTCTCTCGATTTTTTTATTACCTTCAATTAAATTTTTCATCACATTCCCTTGTTGTTGCCTTCTTCCGAACTTTTTATTCAAAATCTCTTGCTATGATATTTAATTACATTTTTTTCCTTCCTCCCTTATTATAGCCTTGTATACAAATATTGTTCATTTTTCCATACCATACCTTCCCCTTGTAAATATTTTTTTATTCCGTTAATATAACATTCAATCCAAAACTTTCGTCATATTCCCCACTATAGACTTCAGTCTTCAGTCTTCTTCCTAATGTTCCTATACTATAGCTATCAATCAAAGTTATTCTTCATATATGTTACTATAGCTTACATTAAATAAATTTCTTCATGTTATAACTTTCAGTCAAAAAGCTTTTTCATATTTTCTTACTATAGCTTAATAGTCCTAACTACAATCAAAAAATTTCTTCACATTCCCTTAGTACAGTCTTCTACATAAAATTTTTATCACATTCCCTTACAATAGTCTTCGGTCAAGATTTTTCTTCATATTCCTTTACTATAGCCTTCAAATTTTATTTATCATCACATCAAATATTTTCTTCAAAATCCCTTACCATTGCCTTTGATCAAAATTTTATTTACTTCTTTACTATATCTAAACATAATTTTGTTCATATTCCCTTACTATAGCCTTTCGATAATTTATTTTTTTCATATTCCGTTATGTAGCCTTGAGTCAAAATAGTTTGTCATAATCCCCTACTATAGCCATCAATTCATGTTTTTCTTCAATTTCCCTTACTATAGGCTTATCTCAAATTGTTTCATCATATTCCCTTACTATAGCCTTCAATAGAAATAATACTTCATATTCCGTTATCATATCTTACAATAAATATATTTTGTCATATTCTCTCATTATAACTTTCAATCTGTTACAATTCCACAAACTTGATTAAAACTGTTTAATTGCATTAATGAATCAATATTTTTTATATACAACCATATTACACAAGAAATAACAAATAAACCCTTCAAGGGTAAAGACATATATGTACATATCTTAACATCCCCACTCAAACTCAAGATGGAGCAAAAGAACTCATTTGGAGTTTGGAACACAAATACCGAAATCACGATGAAGGAAGCAATTTGGTAAAATAGATCAGTAGTCTGGTGGTTGGAGGGTATATACAACAAGGTGAGAGTACAAGAGACACAATGATGTCAAACAAAATGATAGTCAACTTCAATATGTTTGGTCCTCTCATGAAACACATCATTGTGAGCAATCCGAAGAGCACTTTTATTGTTACAAGGAAGAGTAGTAGAATCCAGAGAAACCCCCATATCCTGGAGTAACCAACAAAGCCAGACAAGCACAGAAGTAGTGTCAGCAATGGCCCTATATTCAGCCTCAGAACGACAACAAGAGACAATAGATTACTTCTTGCTACGCTAGGAAATCAAAGAGTCACCTAAGAAAATAGTGTATCCTGTAGTAGACCGGCGATCTGTAACATCACCGGCCCAATCAGCATTATTGTATGCAGATAAAGTAAGAGGCAAAGCAGATGAGAATTTAAAACCCTGATACAAGCTGCAGCGAACATAACGTAAAATACGCAACACCGTTGCATAATGAACAGAATGAGGAGCAGACATGAACTGGCTGACTACATGAACGACATAATTGATATCAGGACCCATAATAGTGAAATAGATCAAACCACCCACTAACTGGCGATAAAGAGTAGGATCAAAAGTAACTCTCCATCTGTGCCTCGAAGCTTAACATTAAGCTCTAAAAGAGTATGACAAGTTTTATTATCAGTCAGACCAGCTCAATTGAGCAAATCAAAAGCGTACTTGACCTTCAGGCCATATCCACCAGATAAGGAGAGAACCTTCAGGCCGAGAAAATAGCGCAAACGACCAAGATCCTTCATTTTAGAACAAGAACTCAAGTAAACCTTAAGATCATAGATGCCATGCATATCATCACTAGTAATAACCATATCATCTACATACAACAAAAGCAACACAATACCATGAGAAGTTTGACGAGTAAACAACGCAGAATCATGAGAACCCTGGCTACAACCAAACTGTAAAATCTTCAAACAAAAGGTGGAAAACCAAGCATGTGGCGCTTGCTTCAAACCATATAAAACACAACGAAGTTTACACACTTGCCCAGACTGATGGGGGAATCTTGGTGGGGTTAACATATAAACTTCTTCAGACAAATCGCCATTCAGAAATGCATTTTTTCACATCCATCTGAAATAAATCCCAATGACGAACAGAGGCAATGGCAATTAATAGGCGAATATAAGTCAACCTAGCAACAGGAGCAAATGTCTCCTCGTAATCAATACCATACTCTTGTATATAACCCTTAGCCAGAAGACGATCTTTATATCGATCAACAGAGCCATCTGTCTTAGTTTTGATTTTATAAACCAATTGGGGATTTACCAGGAGGAAGAGTAACAAGATCCCAAGAATGAATCCTAGCCAAGGCATGTAACTCCTTAGACATAGTTTGCTGCTAAAGAGGGTTATATATAGCTTCTCTATATGAAGAATGTTCATGAACAGAAGTAAGAAAAGACAAATAATAATGATCATCAAGTAAACGTACTAGAGGTTGACGAGTGTGAGATGGATAGTGAGACTGACTGACAGGATCCTCAGGCGAGGAAGCAGCAGACGAGCTGGGAGATGGATCTGAAGATGATAAAAGGTCTACAACATCGAATTTGATTTATGTCTCCAGACTATGAACCTACAACAAAATCAGGCATAGCAGGCACAAAAGGAGAAACGTCATTAGGAAAAATATCAAAGACAACCATGGGAGAAACATTAGAATTTGATTTATGTGAGGGTAAGGAGTAAAAATGAACTTTTTCCCAGAAAGTAACATGACGTGAAATACCCAATTTGTTAGCATGAGGATCATAACATCAAAAACTTTTTTTTTGGATACCATAACCTAAAAAAACACACATGACAGTGTTGGCAGACAACTTATCACGTTTATGAGCACAAAGTAAAATAAAACAAGTGCAACCAAAGACACAAAGGGAAGAGTAATTAGGAGACGTGTCATACAGACGAGTCAAAGGGGTAGAACCTTTTAAAGCCACAGAAGACAACCGATTAATAAGATAGATGGAAGTCAAAATGGCCTCACCCCAAAAATGTTTAGGGACATAAGATGAAAAAATATTAGTCTGTGTAGTTTCTATGATGTGCTTGTGTTTGCGTTCAACCACTCCATTTTGTTTAGGAGTATAGGGACAAGAAAGTTGTTACAATGAACCATGAAATTTAAACAGCAAACAACGTTTTCAAATATATATTCTCCTCCAGAATCAAAACGAAAAATTTTAATATTTCAAGAAAATTGAGTACGAACCATAATACAGAATTCAATATAGGTATCATAAAAATCAGATTGAGACCGCAAGAGATAAACCCAAACCAATCGGAAATAATCATCGATAAACACAACATAAGATCGAGATGCACCCATAGTTGGAACCGAAGATGTTCCCCAAATATCAGAGTGAACAATAACAAATGGAGCTAAAGAACGCACATCACTTGTATTAAATGGTAAAATAATGTGTTTGCCAAGTTTACAACTAATATAGTGTAATAATTCAGAAGAAACATGTCCCAATTGACCAGTACCAATCAACATAACTATGCCAAAGTGCAAACTCAAAACTAGCAGTCAAACTACAACTGAAGAAAGAGCTAGCACTGGATTAAATATTCAATTGATCAAGCTCAAACAGTCATCCAACTTTATGGCCTGTCCCAAGAACCTTCCTCGTTGATGGATCATGTACCTGACATCCAGAAGAAGAAAATGGAACATGAAAGCCAAGATCGCACAACTGACCAACTAAATAACAAATTCATTGACAAACGAGGGACATAAAGAACATCAGGGAAGCAGATACTAGTAGACATATGAATAGAACCAGAATATACAACAGGGAGTTTAAAACCATCGGTAGTATAAATAGGTGAAGAAGACAAAGAAGAAGAGGATGGAGAAATAAAAAAGAAGAATCAAATGACATATGATTGGACGCCCACAAGTCAATAATCCAAGAACCCATACCTGAATAGGCAGACAATGCAAAGGCTGATGAAATACCTTGACCAAGACTACCAAGAGCCTTGTTAATCATATCTGGATATCAGCAATGTTCAGCGTAGGAGTGGGAGTTTGAGTCATATCAGATGAATCATCAGTAGAGACAGAAGCTGCAGTGGTGCCTCATGTAGAATTACTATTATAAGGCCTCTTTTGTTTAGCTGGACAATTATATTTCATATGGCAAAATTCCTTACAATAATTGCACTTTACATGAGTCATATCACGATAATTGCCAGTCTTATTTTCTGTAGAAAGAGGAGGTCGTCGGTTAGTTGCACGAACAATGTCATTATCTCTGATCAATGAAGTAATGGGTCCCCTAGTGCGATGATGTATCTCCTCTGCTAATAATTTTGATAAGGCAGCTTCGATAGAAGGCAAAGGACTCCTATGAAGCATAGAAGACCGAATGGATTCATAATCATCCCGGAGTGCCATTAAGAACTGGACCAAATGAACCTCTTCAACATATGTATGGAAAACAACTGCATCAACATTACAGTCAAACTTTGGGTCCACAACAACTAACTGATCTCACAACATAGACATTTGAGCATAAAAATCTGAAATAGACAGATCAAGTGTTTGTCGTAAGGACCGAATGTCCATCCCTAACTTATACTTCTGAGCAAAATTTGTTCCCTTGTGTCAGTTTTCCAAGAACAACCAAGTATCTCTTGCAATTTCATATTTTCCGACCTGCAGACGAAGAGAAGGTGACACAGCACTAGCTAACCATGTAATCGCCCTTGAGTTATTAACTTCTCATTCCTCTATAGCTTTAGAAATAGAACCATCTGGAGCACTAACAGGCAATTTATAATCACAAGAGTCATATTTCCACAAATTACAACCCCTCAAAAAATTACGCATAAGAGATTCCCAATGAATATAATTCGTGTTGTCCAGTTTCAAGGGAATAAGCGAACCATGATCAGATGATGAAGCCATCATAACTAGGGGATTAAACGACAGCCCATCGTATGCTCTACAGTCTGACCTATTAATAAATGGCACAAAATGGCAATTAAATAATATTATCCATTTACCGTTCTACCGTTTACCGCTTTGCCAATTAATAAACAGAACGGAAATAGAAATAGCTCTTCCGAATCCATTCTACTAATTAAATAAAGGTAATATAGTAAATTTATTACTCTTTCTCATTTTAAAATTTTAATATTTTCCTAATTGATTAATTTGCTAATTCCTTATTATAACAAGTCCACATCCCACGTAATGAGATATCATAGAGTTATAATTATTAGAAAATGATATTTTACTTATTTGTGTAGATAAAAGATTTTGATAATAATTATATAAAAATTTCATAAATCTATTCCCCCCTATTTTAATTTGTATTCATATTAAATTTTATTTATATTTTTTTCTAATGATTTTAATTAACTATATCCTATGTCTATATGCTTCATTGACTTAGACATAGTAACACAAATCATGATTCTTGATTCATGAATCATGAATCATGTAACTTGTAAGAATTACTAATTTACGAAGTGATAAGACATATTGGTTGTGCACATATACATAACTTAAGTATTACTTAAGCATTACTAAGGGATTCATGCTCTAAATTCCAAAAGTTAAACAATCATGAATCAACGTAGTCTATCTCTTTATTAACCTTAGAGTTAATACCTTAGACTCTTAGATTAAGCTTACTATTTATTTAAACATTAATTTCCTAGTTTATGCTTACTATTTGTGTAAACATTAATTTCTTAGTTTATGCATTACTATTATTATCCTTAGTTTATGATTACTATTTATTATTAACATTGGTCTTTTAGTTAGTTAATTTATGTATTATTACTATTTATTATTTATGCATTACTATTGCACGAAGTCCTTGATGGTAGGTTTTTCAAATTTTTCTGATTATATCCGATTACCATCCGATTACCGTCGGAAATAATCGGAAATAATCGGAAACGGCACAAGGTAAAATTTAATCGGACAACGGTAACGACAGAGCATTTCCTAATCGGATACGCGGAAATACCTCTGCCGTTTACTCTCCTAATCGTAACAGTTGTTATACAAACAAAATATCTACACCCTAATCGGATTAGTTGTTGTACAAACAACATATCAAAACAAAGACAACACAATCCAACACTAGTAATTCTAGCACCCAATCAACAAGCAGAAGATTTAAGCACTAGTAGTTGCCTCCGTTTCTGTAAAAAAAAAAAATTAATTCGAGATGTCTACGGCGTAATGAAGTCTGAACATAATAGATTGCAAGACACAGCAGCAAGCCAAGCCGAACAGAACCTCTCCGAGCAAGCTGAGCATGAACAAAATACTTGCAGGCAGAAAGACTGACCGGATGGAGCCCCTCTGAGCAAGCTGAGCACGAGCAAAATTCATGCAGGCAGAAAGACTGACTTCTGGGCGTTTGCTTCGGTGAAAAGAACAGATCCGAGTAGGGGGGAAGGGAGCAAAATCCAGAACCGCAGGAAGCGAAGCCCTAAGCAAACCAGACTTCAGTCGGAACCACACTTTAGACAGTGAGAAAACGATGTGGCAGTGGCACAGAACAATCCACAGGGGTCGCCGGTCGGTTGTGACAATGGGTGATGCCGGTCCGTGGTGACGATGGGTGACGCTGATCGGTGGCAACAACTAGCGGAGGCGAGAATGGCTTGGATGGTTGAAAACGAAGAGATCATAGTACGAAACGGCTCTCTGAAATCAGAATAGGGCTTTGAATCGAGAAAACGGATGCCCAAGAGAAGATTTAGATGAGTTTCCAGGTAAATCAATATCTAATCTAGTGGAAATCTACGCTGATTTGAGAGCCAGAAAGGGTGAAAATCCTAGGTAAAGAATCAGGGACAAAGGCGAGTCATGAAGAGTTGACTCATTCTTCTGGTCCGAGTTAGGTCCGAGTTGACCCGAGTGAAGCCAAATTATGGGAGAAATTAACTGAGTCTGAATATACAAATCGAGTCAGGGTCGAGTCGGCTCTGATACCTTGTTAAAATTTCATAGACTTGATTAAAACAGCTTAATTGCATTAATGAATAAATATTGTTTATATACAACCAAATTACACAGGAAATAAAAAATATACCCTTGAAGGGTAAAAAGACATATAAGTACATATCTTAACACAGTCAAAAGTTATCTTCACATTCCCTTTCTATAGCCTTTGGTCCAAATTTTTCATCTTACTCCCATACTATAGCCTTCCCTCAAAATTATTTCAATATTCCATTACTACACAATCTTGAGTCAAAACGTTTCTTTATATTTCCTTAATAGACTTTTATATAAATTTTTTATCATATTATCTTACTCTCTAACCTTTGGTAAAAAAAATTCTTCTTATTCCTTACTATATCCTTCGGTTAATATTTTTCATCACATTCCCTTACTATAGCCTTCATTTCATTTTTTTATTCAAAATCCTTTACTTTAGCCTTTCATCAGAACTTTTCTTCCTACCCATATAAAAAAATATTTGTTCATTTTCACATAATCTAGGCTTCAAACCTAATTTTTTTTCATATTCCTTTACTGTAGCCTTTGAGTCCAAGTCTTTTGTCATACACTCCTACTATAGCCATCAATCTATGTTTCTTCATATTCTCTTACAATAGCCTTAAATAAATATATTCATTTATTCTCAAAAACAATATTCTTCATATTCTGTTAAAATAACCTGTCTTAAATATTTTCAGTCATATTACCAAAATATAACTTTGAGTCAAAAGTGTTCTTCATATTCCCTTATTATAAAATTCTATCCGATTTTTTTTCATTTTTTCGTAATTTAGCCTTCAATCAAAATTTTTCAATATTTCCTTACTACAGTCTTGAGTCAAAAAAATTTCTTTGTATTCCCTTATTATAATCTTCTATGAAAAATATTATCCTATTCCCTTATGATAACCTTTCGTCCAAATTTTTCTTTGTTTTCCTCACTAAGACCTTCAATTGATTTTTTTTTTTTGTATTCTTTTAGCATAGCTGTCATTTAAAATATATTTTTCATTTTAACTTACTATTGCCTTCAATCTAAATTTTTCTTTATATTCCCTTACTATAGTCTTCTATATAAGTTTTTCATCACATTCCCTTACTATAGCTTTCATATCTTAATTTTTCTCATATTCCGTCCAAATCCTTACTATAGATTTTGTCAAATTTTTTATTCATATTCCCTTACTGTAGCTTTCCCACAAATTTGTTCTTCATGTTCCTTTCCTATTTTGGTCAATCTATTTTTCATATTATGTTAGTATAGCCAACATTAAATACTTTTTTATATTCCCTCATTAAAGCATTCAGTCCAAAATTTTCTTCATATTCCCGTACTATAGCTTTCTATCAACATTTTTTCAATTTTCCCTTATTACACAGTTGAGTCAAAAAAAAATTCTTCATATTCCCTTATTACAGTCTTCTACATAAATTTTTTATCATATTCCCTAACTATAACCTTCGGTCCAAATTTTTTAAATCTTCACTCAATTTCTTTTTTTTCATATTCTAAAAGTATTATAGGCTCGGTCCAATTTTTCTTCACATTCGCTTACTATAACCTATCCAAAATTTTCTTCATATTCCCTTTATTCCAAAAAATTTTTCTTCATATTACCATAATGTAGTCTTGATTCCTGATATTTCTTAATATTCCCTTACTATAGCCGATAGTCCTTTTTTCTTCACCTTTCTTTAACCATCAATTAAATTTTTTCTTTACATTCCTTTATATAGCCCTGACTCCAAATTCCAAATATATATGTCATATTTTCCTTCATATTTACTAAATCCTTCAATCGAAAATTTTCTTCATACTCTTTTACTATATCCTTCTATCTAAATTTTTCACACATTCCTTTACTATGGGTTACATTCCAACTTTTTGTTCATATTCCCTTCCTTAAGCCTCCAATCAAAATTCTTCTTCTTATTCCTTCACTACAGCCTTCACTCTGAATTTTTCATCAATATTCCCTTATTATTATAGCTTTTAATCCCTTTTAAAGACTTTGTTAAAAAATTTCTTCATCCTCCCATACTATAGCCTTAAGTTCAAATTTTTCTTCATATTACCTTACTATAGCCTTCATCCAAAGTTTTCTTCAAATTTCCTTAGTTTAAGCTTCAATCGAATTTTTTCTATATATTCTCTTACAACAGCAGTGAGTCTAACTTCCAATTTTTTCTTCATATACCCTTGTTACAACATTCAAACAAAATTTTTCTTCGTTTTTTCCTTACTAAAGCCTTCAATTGATATTTTTATTCACTTTCCCTTATGATAGTCTTCTCTAGAATTTTGTTTTTAATATTCCCCTATTATCGCCTTCAATGAAAATTTTCATCACATAACCATAGCCTTCATTTCAACTTATTCTTCAAAATTCTTTGCAATAGCCTTTGATCAAAACGATTATTCACACTCCTTTTGTATAGCCTTGTATACAAATTATTGTTCATATTTCTTTACTATAGCCTTCAGATCCATTTTTTTTTTCACATTCTGTCACTATAGCATTGAGTCCAAATCTTTCGGGATATTTCCCTCCTATAGCCATCAATTTATTTTTTTCTTCATATTCACTTACTATATCCTTTTATCAATTTTTTTCTTCATATTCCTTTACTATAGCCTTCAATCAAAATACATTTTCAAATTATGTTACTATAACCTACATTAATTTTTTTTCATATTCATTATAACTTTCTACCGAAAGTTTTCTTCATATTCACTTATAACCTTCAGCTCAATATTTTTCTTCATTTTCATGTACTATAGCCTTCAATCAAATGTTTTCCAATATTCCTTAACTAGAGTCTCTAGTCAAAATTTTCTTCATGTTCCCTTATTATAGTCTCCTATATAAATTTGTCATCATAATCCCTAACTATAGCTTTCGATCCAAATTTTTCTTCATATTCCCTAACTAAAGCTTTCAATTGGAACTCTTTTCATATTCACTTATTATAGACTTCAGTCCAAATAAATTATTCTTCATATTTCCTCACAATAGCCTTTTGTCCAAAAAAAATTTCATTACATTGCCTTATTGTAGCATTCATTCCAACTTTCTCTTCTAAATCTTTTACTATAGCCTTCTAAACAATTTTTTGTTCATATTCCCTTACTAAAGCCTTCACACCTATATTTCGTTTCACATTCTGTTAATGTGGCCTCGAGTCCAAATTTCTCATCAGTTTCCCCTACTATAGCAACAATTCAGTATTTTCTCCATATTCCTTTAACTATAGCTTTTTCCTGAATCTTTTCTTCATATTCCCTTATTATAGCCTTCTCTGGAGTTTTTTCTTCATATTGTCTTACTTTAGCATTCTCCAGAACTTTTTCTTCATATTCTTGTATTATAGCCTTCTCCAGGATTTTTTCTTCATATTCCCTTACTATAGCCTTTAATCAAAATTGTTGTTCATCTTTTGTTGCTATAGCCTACATAAAGTATATCTCTACATATTTTTCACATCGAAAAATGATATCAGCACTTCCTGATTTTACTTCGAGGTTTTACATTGTGACGTGACTGCATAATTAGAGGTTTAGGTTAGAGAAAATGTATGGTTTAGGGTTTACACATTGAATAGGTAGATAATATTTTATTTGGAAAAATAAAATATTGCAGATTTTATCCCCGAGTTTATCCCTTACCTAGATTGCAATGTGACGTCACATCAGGATGTAAAGTCTTGGAAGTAAAAAGCCACAGTACTTATATAACCAATCTTTCACATTATAACCTTCAGTCAAATGTATTCTTCATACTCACTTACCATTACCTTCACCCAAATTTTTTTCTTCATAGCCTTCACAAAAAAAATTTCATCTCATTCCCTTACTATATCCTTCATTAAAAGTTTTCTGCAAAATCCCTTACTATGTAGCCTTTGATCAAAACATTTCTTCATACTCCTTATATACAAATTATTGTTCATATTCTCTTACTACATAGCCTTGAGTCCAAATCTTTTGTCATATTCCTCCACTATAGCCATCAATATATGTTTTTCTTCATTTCCCCTTAGTATAACCTTCAGTTGATTTTTTTCTTCATGTTCCCTTACTATAGCCTTCAATGAAAACTATTCTTCATATTTTCTTACTATATCCTACATTAAATTTTTTTTTCATATTCCGTCATTATAACTTTTAGTCAAAATTTTTCTTCACATTCTTTTACTATAGCCATCAGACCAAATTTTTCTTCGTATTCTCATACTATAGCCTGTTATTAAAAATTTGCAATATTCCCTTACAACAGTCTTGAGTCAAATTTCTTCTTCATATTCCCTTACTGATAGTCTTGTATAGAGAGATTTCATCGTTTTCCCTTACTTTAGCCTTCAATCTAGATATTTTCTTCATATTCTTAAAGAAGAGCCTTCAATCCATTTTTTTAATACACCCCTATTAGTACCTTCAATCCAATTTTTTTCATATTCCCATAGTATATTTTTGAGTCCAAATTTTTCTTCATATTCCTTTACTATAGCTATTGTCCAAATGTTTCTTCATATTCCCTTACTATAGCTACTGTCCAAATGTTTCTTCATATTCCCTTACTATAGCTATTGTCCAAATGTTTCTTCGTATTCCTTTTAACTATCAAACAAAATTTTTCTTTATATACGTTTATATAGCCTGGAGTCCAAATTCCAAATTTTTCTTCATTCTCCCTTCCGACAACCATCTACCAAAACTTTTCTTTATGTTCCCTTAGCCTTCTATTGAATTTTCTGTCATTTTTCCTTATTATAGCCTTAATTCTAACTTTTTCTACAAAATACCATACAATGGCCTTTGATCAAAACTTTTTTTTCGTACTCCATTATTATAAACTTCTAAACAATTTTTTTTTCATATTCCCTTATAGCCTTAACACCTATTTTTTTTTCAGATTCTGTTAATATGACTTTGAGTCCAAATTTCTCGTCATATTCCCTTACTGATATCAGTCCATGTTTTTTTCATCATACTCCATTACTATAGACATCTCCAGATTTTTCTCTTCATATTCCTTACTATAGCCTTCTCCAGAATTTTTTCTTCACATTCCCTTTCTATAGCCTTCTCCAAGATATTTTCTTCACATTCCCTTTCTATAGCCTTCTCCAAGATATTTTCTTCATATTCTTTTACTATAGCCTTTAATCACAATTATTCTTCAAATTTTTTTACCATTAGTCTACATTAAATATTTCTCTTCATTTTCAAGCATTATAACCTTCAGTCAAATGTTTTCTACATATTCACTTACTATTACCTTAGGTCTAAATATTTTCTACCTTTTCAGTATTGTAGCCTTCAATCAATTTTTTTTTTCATATTCTTGTACTATAGCCACTATCTAAATTGTGTACTATAGCCACTATCTAAATTTCTTTTTATATTTCCTTATTATCTTTCAGTCCAATTTTTCTTCATACTCTCTTACTAAAACCTTCAAACGAAATTTTTCTTCATGTTCACTTACTAGCCTTTTAATCGAATTTTCTATTCGTATCTCCTTCTTGTAGCTTTCAATAAAAAAATTTCTTCATATTCCTTTAATAAAGCC
Organism: Aristolochia contorta; assembly: GCA_022405105.1. Lineage (NCBI taxonomy): Eukaryota > Viridiplantae > Streptophyta > Magnoliopsida > Piperales > Aristolochiaceae > Aristolochia > Aristolochia contorta. The sequence continues at coordinate 3,824,054 of CM039668.1, forward strand.
TTCGATCAAAATTCTTCTTCATAATCCCTTAGAAAAATGATATTAGTACTGTGTGATTTTACTTTGGGGTTTCACATCATGATGTGGCAACTTAGTTGGTGGTCCAGGTAAGAGAAAATTTAGGGTTTAGAGTTTACCCTTAGTATAGGAAGATATTATTTGTTTTAAAAAAATAAAATCTTGCAGATTTTCTCTTCTGGTTTATATGTTAATTGGACTACAACATGGACACCATGACAGGATGTATACCCTTGTAGTAATACCTCATAGTACTTATATCACCACTCATTCCCTTATTATAGCCTTTTGTAAATATTTTCATCACATTCCCATACTATAGATTTTGTTTAAAGTTTTTCATATTCTCTTACAATAATAGCCTTCAATCAAAATTTTCCTTCATATTCTCTTACTATAGCCTTTAGCCCAAATATTTCTTCATATTCCCTCACTACAGCCTTCAAGCCAAAATTTTCTTTTACAATATTTTTTAGGTTGAAGTTTTCATCACATTTCCTTATTGTATAACTCTCATTCCAACTTTTTCTATAAAATCCTTTACAAAACATTTGACAAAAATTATTTTTCATCCTCCCTTACTATAGCCTATATACCAAAATAATTTTTTTTATATTCCCATAGTAAAGCCTTGAGTCAAAATATTTCTTCATATTCCCTTACTAGCCCACAGTCCAAATTTTCCTTCATACTCCCTTACTTTAACCTTTTTTCTTTTAATTCACTTACTATAGCCATTAGTGTAAATTCAAATTTTTTCTTCATATTCCCTTATTACAACCTTCAAACGAAATATTTCTTCCTATTCCCTTACTAAAGCTTTCAATCGAAATTTTTATTCACATTCCCTTACAATATCTTTCTCTGAAGTTTTTTTTTCATATTCCCTTACAATAGTTCTCTAATTTTTTATATATTCCCTTACTATAGCCTTCAATTAAAAGTTTTTATCACATTCCCTTACGTAGCCTTCTATCCACAAGTTTTTCTTCATATTTCCTTACCATAGCCTTCAGACCTATAGTTTTTCATATTCTGTTATTATAGCCGTGAGTCCACATCTTTTGATATTCCCCTACTATTGCCATCAGCCCAAGTTTTCATCATGTTCCTTTACCATAGGTAGAAGTCCAAACTTTTCTGCTTATTCCCATACTAGAGCTTATTCCCTTACTACACACTTCAATAAAAAAAATTCATATTCTTTTAGTGAAGGCTTAAATCTAAGTTTTTCTTCATATTATCTCTCTAAACCCTTCAATTGAGATTTCTTTAATTACCTTTAATCGTTATGTTTCTTAATATTCCCTTACTAAAGCCTTCACCCCAATTTTTCATCACATTCCCAAACTATAGCCTTCATTCTTTTCTTCACAGTCCCTTACAAGAGCATTTGAAAATTATTTTTCTCCTTACATTCTTACTAACTTCAATCAATTTTTTCTTTATATTCCTTTACAACATCCTCAACTTTTTCTTCATATTCCTATTATGTAAGCTTCAATGGTAATTTTCCTCAAATTCTACCTCAATTGCCTTCCTTCAATATCTTTCTTCAAATTTTCGTAGTATAGCTTTCTATCAAAATTTTCCATCTTATTCCCTCACTAGCCTTCAATCCAATTTTTTCTTCATATTACCTTACTACTATCTTTTATCGTAATTTTTCATAATATTCTCTTAATAGCCATAGATCTGAGTTTTTCTTTATATTCCCCTACTATAACCTCAGTCAAAAAATTTTCATCACATTCCCTTTTTATTGCCTTTATTCCAACTTTTTCACCCAATCCATTATTATAGCATTTATTAATGAATATCTTCATACTCCCTAACTATAGCGGCCACTCCACATTTTTGTCCATATTTCCTTACTATGGCCTTAAATCAATTTTTGTCATATTCCCTTCTTATAAGTCTCTAATACAAATTTTTTGTTGTCTTCCCCCCTTTTAGCCTTCGGTTCAAATTTTTCTTCATATTTGTTTTATATAGCCACATGTCCAAATTTTCCATAACCTTTGCTATAACCTTCAATCCAAACTTTTTTTTTTCAAAATCCCTTCCTATATAATTCAATTTTTTTTCATCTTCCTTATATCTAAATTTTTCTTCATATTTTTTTTGTTATAGCCTTCATTCCAACATTTTCGTCAAATTCCCTTTCTATGACATTTTATTGAAATTTCATATTCCCATACGTCTTGAGACCAATTTTTTCTTCATAGTCAGTTACTATAGCCTTCTATTGATTTTCCTTACTAGTCTTTAGTCCAATATTATCTTCATATTTCTCTACTATAGCATTTATTCAAAACTTTCCTTCATGTCTTTAACTCTAGCTTCTATGGAAATTTTTCTTTGTACCCGGTACTATAGAGCCTTTAACCAAAATTCTTCTTTATGTTCCTTTACTATATCTTTCATTTTAACCTTTTCTTCAGGGTCCTTACCTAGGCTTTGATAAAAAAATTTCTTCATTCTTCCTTATTATAGTCTTCAATTTTTCTCCATAATCCTTTATTATATTCTTCAGTCCAATTTTATTTTACATATTCCCCCATACTATAATATTCAGTCTAATTTTTTCTTCATTTTCCCATTTTATAGTCTTTAGACCAAATTTTTCTTCACATTCTTTTACTACAAGGTTCAATCAAAAAAATTTCATATTCCCTTACTGAATTCTGTTAACTTCAACATCAACTCGGAGCAAGTTAAAGCCTATGTTTAAAAAAAATCCAATTCAATCTAATTGAACCAGGTGGTTATTCTGGTTCTTTAAACTGAGGAACCAGAATTGACTAATAACCGTACAGAACCGCTGGTTCATAGTGGCATGGTTCTACAGATCAACTAACCCGGTCCAACCAATTTAACCAAACTTCCGTTTTCAGAACATTGGAAAAGAAAGTCTGTTGGGATTTTGGCTAAGCACATATCCTCACAGTTAAAAAGGCCATTTTCCCGGGATTGAGATGCGCGACAGCGGCCAGCGGGTATATATGTGAAGGGTGAATGACACAGACGTGGCCCACAGTCATTGCGGCCACTGCAGCAGATCTCAACATTTTTTCCCCGATTCTGCTTCTTATGTGCCATTCGGGTCTCATCATTATGTAATACTCAATGATCCTCATGGCAACAAGGACCAATTTATGAGGCCAAATGGACCACGGCTGCAGTTGCACTTGCGACGGATGAAAGGATGACGCTGGCTAGTGCAACAATGCAAGTTTGGATAAAGCCACTAGTTTCTAATTTTCTATGAATGATGGTCAGGGAAGATGATGACACGTCGGAGAAACCTTGATCAAGGCACCTAGGCGTCCAGCGCATGGTCTTGGAGCATCAGTTCGCCTTTGATAACCCCGATTTTGAGGGCGGTGGGGTCTCCTCAGCCAAGGAGATTAAAAAATACAAAACCATTGCCTTCGAATAAAACATGACAGCCATGTAGTTAAAATCAATTAGCCACGAGTCCATTTTCACCAACTAAACCTAAGTGATATATCACACAACCTACTTTGGAAGATCCGGTCGCCAACAATACCATGGTAAGCAGTCATCAAGCATGCCAGAATGACCACCAACCCACAACACAAAGACAACATTCCTCCCCATTGGAGTTAAACAGAGCAGCAGAACAATAATGTGAAAACAATATCGTTAGCTCTAGTTAAACAAGGGCAATGCTGCTTTCACCACCTGGAGGCTTCCGGACTCCGCCGAGGTAGTCCCTGTTAGCTGCCTTTCCATCGGCAAAGATATCACTGCCGCTCATTTCCCTCATCTTTGCCACACTCAGGGACTTCTCAGATGATCCAGGCTGAGCATCACCTCTAAAGATGTCATTACCAGTCAGCTCAGCAAATTTCTGATTATGAATTTTCTTGGCAGTCTTCTGTGGCGTCTCTTCACTAAATATGAGGTTACTCTGACCTCCCGCAGGCTACAAAAGTAAAAAGAAATTAGTGACACCATAAGGCTGGGGAAATTAGATGAGAACTACTTCCAAAAACGTTGGATCAGAGGCCTTGGAAGAACTTTCAATAAAAAAGCCCTGGAAGAACTTTCAAAATAAAGGCCCTGGAAGAACTTTCAAAATAAAGGCCCTGGAAGAACTTTCAAAAAAAAAAAAAGGCCCTGGAAGAACTTTCAAAAAAAAAGGCCCTGGAAGAACTTTCAAAAAAAAAGGCCCTGGAAGAACTTTCAAAAATAAGGCCCTGGAAGAAGTCTAAAAATTGGCTAAAGAAGCATCAGCAAGTTCAAAAAACAAATAACAGTAAATTCAAGGGTATTCCTGAGCCCATTTGCACAATATGGTATTATTTTCATTCTTTATTGAGAAAAAAAGGCATTATTGTTTAGCACATAAATGATAATATGTTATTGCTCATGACTCGTGACAATTTCATACGGTAAAGGTCATTAATACAGGATAATGTTTGAATCTTCGCTTATAATAGTGAAACATAAAATAAAACTTGGTCTGGAAGAGCACTTGGCGAGAGACAGTTTTCCAAACTGGAGCTATCTAATCATAGTATAAACAATTGCAAAGCTGATGAGATCATTGTATATACAAAGCACTATTCTGCAAGTGCTGATGAGATCATCAGACAGACAACCTTGCAAAATTAGATTTCATGTCAATCATTTGCACACAAAAAAAAAAAAAATTCAACTTCAAAATAACACAGACATTGAAAGAAACGGCATGTACCATGAAATATATTGCATACGTTTCAATAATGGATTAAGAAGATATAATAAACAATCACAACCAAGAAAACTCACATTAGAGACTTTCACAGATGTGCGTACGTTTCTTGGAGCGGGTTCACCCATATCTTTGCTTTCCTTCTCAAGAGACCGTACTACCAAAGGCCTAGGTGGGATTTCTGGTGGAGGGCCAAAAATATCGTGTCCACTCAGCTCTTTGCACTTGGCATCAGAGAATTGCTTTTTCGTCTTTGCCTCTGATTCACTCTCTAAAGTACCACTTAGCTCTTTCTGCTTTGCAACCTCAGCTATAGAAGTTGCTTTCTTTGGAGAAACACTCTCTTCTGCACTAAATGATATTTGACTCATAGCACTGACTGCTTGCTGTCATACAAACCAATCACAAGCCAGCTCATCAGAATTCCTTACAACAGATGCAAGCAAAAAAAATTAAAGAAAAGTGTATTTGAAACTATTTAATCTACCATCATATTACACGTGCCTAAATACCATAATCAGAAATATTAAAAGAAGGATTCAACTCTGCAAGCAAGTAAACCTGGTAAGTTCGGAGTCCAGTTCTATTGTTAGAATTAGATAATGGGCCACCAGATTCGTCTTCTCCATTTTCACCATCTCCCGCAAAGATGCCACTTCCGGTCATCTCTTTCATCTTGTAATCTGAACATGGTTTCCTAGAATGTAGAAAGAAATTCAGATCGCATAGTAAAATGTCAGGTACTTCACATGGTAGGGGAGAATTGGTTTCAGAAAATGAGATCAATAAAGGTGAAGATGCCTTAGCACTGAAGAAAAAGCAAAGATGCTGGCTCCAAATAAAATCAGACCATTCTTTTTCTTTAAGAAAACTCTGGAACCTGAATAAAGTTTGTTGAAAACAAGAAAAACAAAGAACCTGAACAAATTTTTATATATATTATTGATACATATCAGTCCCACCAGGAAACTATCACGACATTTAGTCTGGTCTCAGCATACTCCACCCAAATTCTCAGAACCAAGGGGAATGTAGTATAAATGCATTGCTTTTTTTAGGCTCAAATGTTTTCAAAACAAAATCAACATGGAATCTGAACAGAGTGTTCTTACATATTATAAATTCAAATCAGTCCCACCAGAAAAATTATCACAACATTAAAATTTTGTCTCAGCATGCTCAGAACCAAGGGGAATGTAGTCTAAATGCATTGCTTTATAGAATATACAAATAGCCGTTGAAATAGAGGAACACAGTTTTTTCTTTTTTTTTTTTTTATAAGAGCATTAGGAGTAAGTAGCAATGTCTAAAGTCTAACTTTTTGAACTTGTTATATTAGTGATAGAAGTTGGAAAAAAAAAACAGCTAGTACAAGAAAATGCAGGCTGACTGATTTGAAAAATTCAGCTACTATGCAAAATGAAACTGAATGGACATCGGCATTGGAATGAGAAAAATGCAACAGAAGAAAAACATACTAATATTATCCTCGTTAAAATCTTCATACAGAAACTAAATATTATTTGAACAGGCTACAGTCAATCATTTAAGCGAATATTCTAGACACAGTTTGGCGACTGTGTCAAGTTAATGAGACGTGCACATTATATACACGAGATGAAACAAGCGATATAGCCATTCTTTAAGAAAATTGAAATTAAAGAGAAGTGGATCTGAGGCTAAAACAACCGGCACAAGTCACGTGGACCGCATTAGATCCAACGGCAACGTGTAAACAATACATACAAAAGATGAGAAGTCCAAGAGACACCAAAACAAGTACATTTAATGCAGTAAAACTATGGGAAATACTCAAAAGAAAGACAAAAGAAAAAGAAACGGCTGAACCAACAATCAGATCAAAGCTTATGTATTCGTCGGACTTCTAATGCGCTAAATCAGTCTTCACCTGCAAGTAAAGATTTTAAAACTTCAAAACTTCAGTATATCCCAAACAATAATTCAATCCGCAGCGTGCCACCACGGATCAACAACAATAAGCGAAACTTTTTATCGACATCTACACAAAACAAACAAAAAGCAAATAACTAGCAGATCAGAGCTCAAATTCATCTCCAATTGTCGAAACGCAAATCTAAAGTACATCCAATCCAACAGTCACTAACCCCTAACAAAAGCAGGAATTTAATAAAAAAAAAAAAAAAAAGTCGAATGCCCCTCTCCTAACACTTTAACTTTCCCCAATATCGGACATACTTGCAAGGAAGACTTCCAGAAATGGAAAATCGGAACAAAAATACCACACAGACAAACAAATGAGTTCCAGATCTCACCTTTTCATCAAACTCTCAGCTTCTTCTTCTGTCATCTGTCCTCCAAACAGCACCTTACTGATCCCTCCAGCTGGCTGGAAAACCAAAGGAATAAAAAAGAAGTGAGTGTCAACCACGCAAGTCGAAGAAAAGCGGGAACAGTGTCCATTTCCGAGCGGAGAACTTCCCACCTGATGCGTCCGGATAGTAGGACGCGATCCCGACGTCGCGGAGTCAGCTGCCGACAAATCGGCGGGCGTATTCTCCTTCCACGTGAGCAGATCTGCGGTGGACTCGTTCGGCTTCCTCACCGGAGTAGTCCTCTCCATTTCGCCTCCCCTTTTCCTCTGTTCTCTTCTTTCTTTTCCGGACACGGTAGCAATTTATATAGAGAAAGCTGCCCGGGACTGGGTAGAGAGGTTTCGGTTTCTCTCTCCTCACACACCCGCACAAAAAAAATAAAAAGCTCTTACTCGGAAAATGCTGATGTGGCAGCCCCTGCCCTGTCTTCTAATCTCAGCTACCGGAGACGGGGAGATTGGATCTCGACGAGGAGTACTGTACTACTACTACTAGTTCTACAACCGCTGAGGTTTTTATTTTTTAAATGGAAGCCGATATTTTTCTGGCTCCGCCTCGCTACGCTTCCCAATCCGGAATTTTGATTTAAGACGTCGAAGGGCCATGAGCCGCCACGTGGCGGTAGCGAAACGGGATAGCCGGTGCTCCTCCTCCAATGCGTTTCAAAATTTTGAAGCGGCGCCACGAAGACCGTTGTGGGCCCCGTGCCGTTGTCCCTTCGTAACAGTGTCGCTTGACTGGTTTTACCGTTTTCGCCGATAAATTCGGGATTATACGGATTACAGCATTAATGACACTAATAAGCGCACGGATTATTACGAAAATACCCTTATTCATTCACGCGGCGAATGAAACATGAATCTAGGATTATTTTTTTGTATTTCGCCGGGCCGCATTGCCTTCCACCACAGTGTATAAGTTATGTAAATAAATCCGGTGAAATCTAAATGGACGGAAACCGAAGAACCAATCACTGATAAACACCTGTCCCGCCTACGCGACGGGGACCCACTTACTCGTGGAAAACTAGGATTCCCTGCGATTTTCTTTCTTTCAAGGAAAGTGAGGATGGGAGTTCGAACCGGACTGTTCAACCGGATTAGTGGTCTAATCTTAGGAAAAGGATCTTAAGTGGGCTTAAGTATCATTAACGACATAACCCTCCACCAAATCAGAATGATCCCCGTGGTCACAGGGAGAGAGATGGTGATGATGATGATGGCACAGATACTGACACAAGGGTCAAGTAGAATATAACAATTTTTTAAGGAAGTGGTTGGTGATCTGGGCTCTATCCAGCCACCCGACCACGCGAAGACAACACAGTGTGTGAACAAGTAGTGGAGTAGATTTTCAATTCTTTGAACGAAGTGTGGATCAAAGCATTAAAATTTTAATTAATCCTCTATTTGGATTTATTTCTTTGTGTCATGCACTCATGAATTATCTTTGTTTTAAAAATTGAACCAGTGATCGTTCTATGGAGCTTCCATTTAAAAATTGAACCAGTGATATAAGTATTGATAATTTTTACTTCTAAAACTTTACATCTCCACTTGTCGTTCTTACAATTCAGGTAAGAGAGAAACTTAGAGATAAAATTTGCAAAAATTTTATTTTTCTAATAAAATATTATCTACCTAAGTAAACTCTAAATCCTAAATTTTCTCTTACCTTGCCCGCTTATACAACTACATTACCATGTAAAACCTTGAAGTACAATCAGGAAGTATTTATATAATTTTTTATATATATATAAAATAAGTTTAAAAATATAAAAACTATTAAAATACTAAATATAGTAACCAAACCGGTTCAACTAGGGTTCAAAAGTTTAACCGTTAAAACCTGCCAATTAACCAGTTTTTTACTATTTCCGGGTTTTAGAATAAACCCAACCGTTCAAAGCTTCTCTGCATTTTCTACATTTTCTACATTTTCGGGTTTTGACTATTTTCTGCATTTTTTTTTTCAGGTCCGACCCGGGCCCGAGCTTCATTATGATGAGAATGAAAAGCCCACAGGCGAACGAATTGAAGAGTCGTCACGTTCGGGTCAATGAGCTTGATGGAGGGGAGTAATGATGGCCACGTGCAGCCGTGCAGGTTAGCGTGGGATTTACAACAAAAGAGAAAGATAAAAAAAAGGCAGTAAAGGGAGAGAGAAGCGGCTCGGAATTGTTACTCAACATCATAGTAACTGTTTGTAGATTAAAAAAATAAAAATTACAGAGAAGGCTTCAAACTCCTGCTGAGTCTAACAGATCAGGATCCAAGTCCATGAATCTTTGAAGGCATAGAGGCATATACATTGTAAAAGTCTTCTATGGGCCGAGAGAATTCTTGGAAGATATGAAAGCCCATAATTTTGGTTGGGGACTTATGGACATATCTTAAAGGCATCTATTAAATACACTGGGTAAGTTTAATCTCACTCGTAAAAGACCAGAAAGAAGAAACGGTTCTGATTGCAAACGTTATTACAGTAAAAAGCATTAAAGAAAAAAAAAACTCGCTACCGATGGCGTCGCCCGGACTTGAACCGGAGACCTTCAGTGTGTTAGACTGACGTGATAACCAACTACACCACGACACCATCTTGTGATTTTTTAAATCACAAAATTACATTTCCACTAACTCCACTTCACAAGACACTCCTACAATGGTATGGGCTATTTCACATATCCAACAGAAAAAACAATAATAAAGAAAAGAGTAATGCTAGATGCACCTATCTGACGTACATGTTAATCTAAGCCCTTAAAAAAATTTAAAAAATAAATCCTATTTTTTAGAAGATAAACCCTAGGCATCAATAGTTTAGATTAACAAGTGTGTGGGATAATTACAGAAAAATATAAAAATTATGAAAAAATTCAAAAAACCCAAAGAAGGGAAATTTAAGAAAAATTATTTCAAAAAAATATATCAAAAGATATATAGTAAAATAATAGGCACAACACTTTTTTCTTAGAGTTCCAACTCCAGTTACATAATAATTGTTAATCTTAAATTAAGATGTATTACCATAATTATGATCTATGATCTATGAGCCATGAGTCAATATAGATTGACTTAATAATTACACAAAATATGAAAACATTTAAATTCTTTCCAAAGTTTTTAAAAACTACTAATTTTATGATAAGTAATAAAAAATTGAAAGATAATATAATTATAGATATGAAAAATAAAAAATTATAGTTAAGCTAAATAGATAGATAAATTTACCATAGAAAAATGATATTAGTACTTAATGATTTTGCTTCGAGGTTTTATATCCTGACGTGGCTGCATAGTTGGCGGTCTAGATAGGAGAAAATCTAGGGTTAAGGGTTTACCGATAGCATAGGTCGATAATATTTTATTAAAAAACTAATCTCGTACATTTTATCTGCAATTTTATCTCTTACTAAGCTGCAACGTGGATGCCACGTCAGGATGTAAAGTCTCGGAAGTAAAAACCTACAGTACATCTTCTAATCACACCATAAATTTGTGCCTGTTTTGTTTTTTCCAGCTAAATCTATCCCCATCCCACAACAAAATCCTAGGTGGAAAGTAGTCGGTGGTCGGCACGTAGAGAAACTAGGGTTTCTTTGCACCTAATGGTGAGAGGTTAGGGATAAACCTCTTGCGTCCTGTCCTGACACCTTTAGCTATTCGGCGGTGGCTTAATAAAAGTGGGTTTTTATTTTAATAAAAAGCAAGTTAAATGCCACAATAAAGTCAGTTTCGGACAAGGTTTGCAATATCAATACGTATCGGCTGATACTAGTTGATACATATTTGTTTCCCTATGTATGGATACAAAATACAGGGGGAGTTTCCTTTTAACGGCCCCATATCGTCATGTATCACAGGTTTCCCTAGTTATCAAGGAAACTTGTCGATACAAATCGATACTTCTCCAAAAAAAATTTAGTGTTCAGGAAGTGGGGCAATGAAAAACCTCTTTTGTTTTGATTTTCCTGCAAAATCTCTCATCCTCCACCGACTAAAATACAAGCGGAACGATTGTCGGTGTTCGGTTGACCGTTCTATGGCAGTCGCCAACCTTAAGGGTAGTCGGAATGCCGGCACCAAGAAACTAGGGTTTATCTGCTGCCGGCGGAGGTTAGAGATGACCTCCCGTGGTCCGGTTTTAAACTTAAGAACCAGACCGGTTTGGTCCGATTCGTCTCTGCTACAATAAAAAAGGGTTTTTAGATAAAAAAAATCGGTTCAAGGCTTTATTAAAGTCTGTTTTGGATGCAATTTGGACCATATAGAGATTAAAATATTTACTCTTTTATGATATATTTTCAGAATTTTAATAATTTGTCCTAATCTTCAATTAATATAATATAGTTTATAAATGTGTGGTTCAATGCATTTGGATTTTATATAGATAAATTATTGAATAAGAAAGAAAAACTTTAAAAAATAATTAATAAGAGTGTGCAAGAGAGATAGTGGTATTTTAGATAGTAATGTTATTTATTTTTTCAAATATTTGTGTTAATAAGAAAATTACTTTTTCATATTAATAATATAAATAATTCTTTGTACTTATTCATATTTTAATAAGTTTTTTTAAAGTATCTATATATATATATATATATATATATATATATATATGTGTATGATCTTAATGTATTCTACACTTTGGATGAAATTTGGACCAAAGATAGAATAAAATTTTTCTATTTTGTGGTATATTTATAAAATTTTATAATTTTTTAAAATCTTCAATTAATGCAACATTATTTAATGATGGGTTTGGTTCTAAGCGTTACATTTTATTTGAGTTAATTTAGTAAAAAATAAATATAAATAAATAAATAAATAACTATTTTAAGTAGTAAAATTTGAGATTACTTATCATATTAATGTTAATATTTGTATTATATATTTTTTACAAAAGAACAATAATGTAACCTTGTTCTACAATATTGTGATCATAGGTGTGAGGGAAAGATGAAGTGTTAGTATTTCAGGCAGTTAAATTATTTGTTTTTTCAATTTGTATCCATGTGTATCAAGTATACATATCCGTTTCTGTAGGGGTATCTTGATATTGCAAACCTTGCTTACAAAGTTACAATACATCATTTGCAAAATCGTAAAATCATCTTCTTTACTCTTTCTAAATTCACTCTTTTAAAAGATCCAAATCCAAGAAAATGAAACCCATATGTGATAGAAATGAGAATTTCATTCAGAGAAAGAAGAGCATAATTCACTATCATGTTAGTCACATTTACTGTTATGAATAAACCAATCCAATACCCACAATGAGATTAAATACATTTTAATCTATAAGCACTTAATTAGAACACATCGGCTGCAGCAACGAGGCAGAAAAGCTCCTCGTCTCTTGCATTACATGAACCATCTCTGCAGCCACACTGATCCCATTTTGCCAAACACCCATGTCTTCTGTTCACCTTCTGAACTTCAGCCGGCTGCCTCAGCACCCTCATGGCCAACTCCAGAGCAGGTGGCTTCAATCCCACCGGAGAACAGTTTTTGGTGTCAAGTGATACCCATCTCACAATCGACATGTCTTTTGACTCCACCACGTCCCTCCACGAGACCTCACCCCTTCCCAAGAGCGTAGATCTCACAATTCTTCCTACAAGGGGTGCAGTACTTCTCCACCGGAGCTCGAACACCACTTTTTGTCGACGGAGATCGGCGACGATCTCCGGGGTGCCGCCGCAATGCAAGGAGAAGGATTCGTTCCACTGTGGGTCACATGTCGAGGGGATTTCCCGGCTACAGAGACGGAATTTTTCGCCGTTGCCGGCGACGAGGTAGTACCTGATAAAGAGTTTGCCTGGAGCTATGAAGTCCAGGTTTTTAGCTCTCATGATATTGAGCTCACAGGTGAGAGAGGAGGAAAGATGGTTGCTTGTAGGTTCCATAGGGACGAGATGAGGAAGGGGAAGGGATTGTGAATTGGGGACGAAGAAGACAAGGGTTTGTTGATGAATGGGATAGTGGCTACTAAGTCTATATATATACATTCATGATATTGGTTAAAAGCTGTTGCTTTTGGACAAGTGCTTGGAAGGATCTTCCAGTGATAGATAATGGAAAGAAATCAGCAGCCATATCTTGCTTTATGTTATGGGGATCTAGGTTCTGCTCTGGATATTCGATATGACTAAACACCCCTTGAGAGTCACCAAAGGGTACTGGCTGCGAACATATATATCATGCACTGGAATCTGTGAGTTCTTTGGTTTTCATATCCCACTTGAGCACTCAGTTTTTGCTCAAGAGGGGCCAGGCGTCTAGGCCACTATGTAGTCCTTCAGAGTCTGAATAAGGATTTAATTTTCTCTTACTTTTTTTATTCCTCGTTACATTTTTAAGAGAAGACCCCGTGACCTCTTGATCATCTATCATTTCTATGTTATTTGCTCATGAAATAATTAGGAATTAATTAATTGTTCTTACAAAAGACTCAAGTTGCCACTGCCATACCCAAATATTATAATCGATTACTGCAAGTGGATGAGACTTTTGTGCAAGGGGTAAGGAGTAATTATGTCGTTTTATTCAAATACGAGTGATCTGCAGAACTGCAGTCCGGAGGGGTGTTCCAGGACTTTTTCCGAGTGGGCAATCAAAATCTTTATCCCAGAATCCCTAATCCACATATTAAAACCTAGAATCCCTGATCCACATATTAAAACTACGTTATAAACTTTACCTTGAGATTAGGCTTTTCTTTAATTTATTTTACCTGGGATTTGATCGCTTTTGGGAGATCCTGAGAGGGAAGGGCGTGCCACTTGAGAGTACAATATGTAGATGAACGAAGGATCTCAAAGGATGAATCTTAAGCGTATCATAATAAGAATAATTCGTGTTAAGTGGGTTTCTGCTTAGACTTGAGCTTTGATTAACACGTTGGAGAGGGGGAAAAGAGAGGTTTTCATACTTATCCAGCTTTCTTTCCAACCCTTCTCTTAGTTCTCTACTCTCACATTCATCACATGCGCCAGCTCATGTGAACTGTAGTGCTCTTTGTGGGATAGCCAATTACTCTATGGAACAAATCAAATTGAGTTTGTTTAAAGAATCACCGCCGACTCGCTGAGTGGAAGGTTTGGCCGAAGAGGATAAACAATGACTTGGTTGAATTCCAGCTGGGTTGAATCTAAAAAGTGACTCAGATGGGGGTGAGTTGCTTGGAACTTTGAGTTTCTGAGTTGAGTTGCGGACTTGCAGCGAGGAGTATCAGGTCCGCAGCTGGGTATGTCAAGAAGCATCATCACACAACCAATCGCTGGTTCAAGGGCCTAATTGCTTTAAGATTATTCTAGGGAAGTAATGAACAGTTTGCGAGCTTAGTAAGTCACCTGGTTTCAGTAATACAGGAGTCATGATCAGACGGCCAGAATTCCTGCTCCAGTATGAGTAGACAAAGCACCAAAACCTTCATTCATTAAACTCATATAAATACAACTTCCACAAGTACATAAAGTTTCCGCATTGAAAAAAATAAATAATAAAAACAAGACCATACCCACAAAGAACAAATATATTAAAAAATCTCCAGATGAAGACACTCAATCCCAAGAAGGAATATATTACACACACTTCTGGATCGTATGATTCCTCTAGCCGGTTCAGTAAGCTTTTCATAGATCTGCTTTCTTCGTGTCTAATTCCAAGCTGAAATAAATAATGCTAGAAGAGAACATTACAAGTGTACTTCCTTATAACGGCAGATCTATGATCCATAGCAGACTCCATTTATCAGAAAGTTCACTATAGATATGAGGGGTAAAGGCCTTCTCCATTTTCCCATTTATGCATCAAGTAGCTCAATGATGCACCAAGCCACATCCACCCGTTAACTTTTTACAACTTGGGGTTCAGATGATCAAGTTCAGCGAAAAAGCAAAAGAGAGATCAAGCGATTCAACGTCATGTTTCATCTTCTGCAAGTTGAACGTTGTAACCATGCTTCATATCTGCAGAACAGATTAGAGAACAGATGACAATTCTACTACAGAAATTTAATTCAAAAAATAATAATATGTGTGAGTAAAGATCAACTCGTATAAACTCTAAAGTGAGAATAATACTTTTTAGGAAAATTTATGCACACAAAGATCATATTGAGTACTGGAAGAGGAGGCAACACTAGGCAACGATCACACACCATATCCATTAATGCATGCATGATAAAGTCAACTAAAACTGAAAGCAAAATGTGGAAAAGATTTATAATTGTTATTTCAGCTGCCCGACGCAAATTTATGATTAATATCAGAGACCTCAACATCCAGTATGTATTGGGTTGTATGGAGCGATGAACGGTTAATATGGGACGGTAGAATCTGATAACTTATTGGCCGGTATTGATACCTGTAGGTGATACATGCAACCATGAAACAGATTGATCACTGGAATATCATTCTCATTGGTTGTTATTAACTTGAAGCAGCAATACAGATCATTTAGGAGAGAAGTATCATGGAAACAAGTTAGTTGTCAAATATATACCTTTTATCAAGGACTTCTCATACTTTTCTTTCCTCTCATCATCATCTTTCCACTCACTGTCCTCGTCATCATCCTCGTCATCGTCACCCATTTCACGCCTTCCATCATTTCCAATATCACTTTCACTTGCTGTCTCCCACTCAGAATCATCACCCTCCTGGCCATAGATCTCTCCATTATCTCCCTCACAGTGGACTCCACCATGTTTCACTGCTGCCTCTCGAAACAGCCAGGCTGCCCTCATTTGTTTTTTCACCAATCGCTCTGCATAATCTGGAACCTTGTTTTGTCTCAAAGAAAGGTCAGGATCAGCTGAATGTGAACACTCGTTTATAAAAAGAATTGCATCTAATAAGCTTTCCTTAGCCAAACCTAGCATGTCATAAGCCTGAGCACGCCTCCATAAGCTTTTGGCATGCCTATTAAGAGGGTTATGGAGGCACAAAGCACGTGTGGCATCACTTATTGCAGCTAATGGTTGTTGCAGCAAAAGATGACATTGAGCCCTATTGCTGTATAACACTACTCTCTCTTTTTTAGATCTTAGCGGACATAAGGCCAAAGCTTCGGAATACTTTGAGGCTGCAGCAGCTATATTTCCAGAGGAGAATAAAGAGTTTCCTTCAAGCTTTACAACTAGGGCAGCTGCCTGTTTGATGTGGAGATCCTCTTTTGGCATATTTTTCTCGCGTTTCCATCTCTGTTTGGAGCTAAGCAGTTCATCAATCAGTTCTTTTGTGCGAGTGGTCAGAGAATTGCGAGTACTTCCTTGTGATTGGCTGCATTCATGCAAGACATTAACAATGGTGTCCCCAAGCTTTTTGTGATCACCCAGAGTTGTAATTTCAGCCAAGTCAATGAGGGTGGGTACGATCTTGTCTATAACCTAACAGTCAAAACATGAAATCAACAATTATTTACAAGAAATTTCACGAACCATTACATACATATGTTCTCAAGGTAATAGTACATTTTTGTTAATTAAAATGAACAAACCATCTAGTAACATATTTGAATCATCCATTACAATCCAAAAGCTAGACAATAAACCTTTTCAGAAATGCTAAAAGTACACTGTCATCGCAATTGGTTTTTTTGGGGAATGCCAGGAGGGGGGGGGGGAGAGGAAGGAAAAGTATAGAGCACCTTAAGAACACACTATATCATGAGTATCTCACAAAGAGAACTTTCTTAAGTACAATTAGTGTAACAGAATGGTCAGCTTCCAGACAGAAACCTTTTGCTCAATAATTGTATGTACTAACACACGAAGGATTTAGAGGTACAACAACTGAAAGAGGCCACCACTTCTTAGCTAACCACACACCGGATTATGCACCATATAGATTATACTTAACATAGGGAAAAAGTTCCCTTTTCTGCTCGAGGAAAAGAAAAGGATAAACAAATTTGTTTGTCATATAAGTCAGCGAAACAACTCATGGAATCAGTACTATGTTGGACAAAAATTAAATTTTAATTATAGTTTATATTTGACGTGACAATGTTACCCTTGTTATACTTGATGTAGAAGAAATTTTTCTAAACTTTTAACTATTTCTTTAACAGATAAATCATAAATCTAGAATAAATCAATTTAATGTCTACATAGTTTTATTCCAACTCCAAAAATGAGTATTTCAAAAGGATCTGTTGCAATGTGGAAGTTTTACTCTTAATCAATGCAGGCCACTCAATTAAAAGAAGAATAATATAGAAACTCTGATTTCTTCCTTCACTGGTGTTTATGAGGACTTGGAGTTGAAAACTAAAAATCACAATCAACTTGATATATTTGCTATAGCTATTCTAGGCTATAAATAATGCCTATAGACAACTGTTGTTGATTAAACTAATTAATAACCAAAATAAAAGGTGCTAACCTGGTACGGTTTATTTTGTGAATGGTGTAATTGTAAAACCTTCTTCTAGATTTGATGGATATTGTCACAAAGAATGATCTTTGTATGTTTTATACATATACTCTTCTTTCAAAAAGTCTCTCATTGGTCAGACACCAAAAGAAAAAAAAACCTCAAATTTCACTAAGAATTAATATATGAATTGGTCCAGCTTAAATGTTCAATAAAAATAATTTATTAAGGGAGCAATTAAGATGACTTACTCAACTTGAGAAAAAGCATAAAATGGAGAAGTAAATAACTTACTTTATGACAAGTATTCTGATCCTGAAGCAGCCACAGAAGACAGTCAATAGCCATATACTGCCAATCATCAGATGAACGAGCAATGTTACACAAGGAATCAATAATACTCGGACAGTTAGCAACTGGCCCTCTACCAAGCTTATGCTGGCAAATTGTTCGCAGTAATCCAATTCCCGCTGGCGAATTTTCATTCACAAGTCCACCCCACATGCCAGGCAGTTTGATTAAAAAGTCCGGCTTGCAGATAATAGGAAGAAACTCAGGTTTGAAAGCAAAGCAATTGATGAGCTGAAGGGACCAACATTGTAACTGACTGGCCCATTCTTCAGCCTTTCTGGACTCCATCTCAACACCACCCATCCCACGCGTTAGAAGATCACAGTGGTAGCCAAGCCTTCTGTCCACATACTGGTAGAAATGAGAATATACAATTTCCAATGAGCTAATTGCAAGCTGTATTGAAAGCTCAAGAATTTCACCATGATTGGCTACAGCCGGAAACGTACTCTGGTAAGTGGCTAAGTGTCCCAAAGCCCTTACTGCCACTCTCTGCTCCACCCAAGTCAATCTACCTCTCAGAAGCTCAACCAATGGAGGAATTACACCAGCATGCACAGCACTTTCAGCAAATTCTTCCATGTTCATGGTATATGATCCAATTATATGTGCAGCATAGTATGGAATATAAATGTTTTGGTCATGAGACAGCCAGCGTCTGTTCTTCAGACCCTTCCATATAAGTGCAGCCATGCATTCAAATATTCCCAAGTCAATGAATTCAGGGTCATTCGGATGTGCCATTGCGGTGTTCCACAGACCACTAATAGGAAGCACCTGACCATCGTCATCTTGAGAAGGAAGCTCACGAAAGAATTTCAATATACTTGTTCTCCGTTTGCTGGGGTTTGCCTCTTTCATAACACAAAAGAAGCAGCCAGGATAAGGGCAATCTGCTGTGATCTTATCCATGAAGAGAGAATCACTTGTTGCGATGAGTTAATGAGACTTCTCTACGGGGAATTTTCCGTCAAGTATTGAGAGGTCATAAGAGAAGCTGCATCGAGCAATGATTTATTAGAAAAAGAATATCAACGGCTATGAGGAATTATTGTAGTAAATATCTACTCATAAAATTGCAAAAGACTGTCAACCAAATTTAAGCAATCAGACTTTGCAGCTGAACAAAAGATAGATACAAAAAAATAAAAAAAATAAAAATAAAATTTCTTTTTATGACTCCACAAACCAATCCAACTGGCCCGATGCAAGTTTCAGGACAAATTGATTTGGATCTTTATGTACTTTACTACTGTTAATCAAGCCAGAAAACTAACCCAGTAGAAAAGATGCAAAAGAAAAATGCATTGAATCTTTAACTGGATTGTTTCTATTCATCAAAGGAACGGATTCACTAAGTAAACGTCGGGAAACAAATAAATTAAAAAGCTCAGGGAAGCCACGCGCATTATCACATCAAACATGAACATCACTAGAATACATGATACAACCCATGAAAAAAAAACATAAAATGACTCTCAAGTAATGAATGAAAACAAAGATAGCAAGATAGCAACGCACGAAGGCAATAGAATGGAGCACGACGAGAAAAGAAAAACTCGTATAGAGCAAAAATTTATATCAACATGACGGCAATAAAACAGAGCACGAAGAGAAAAAGGGAAACCTGTATAAAGCAAGAAATTAAATCACATGTTGATGGCTAAGAAGATGAACACAAACCCATCATGCTGGATCCACCGTCAGCCAAAAGAGCAGGGTCATTTTCTCCAACCACAAAAACAGCTGTACATTTTTATCTTCAGACTCCACATTTGTGTTACGAAATTAAAAAAACGCACCAATATTTACAATACCAAAATCAACAAAAAACAGCACATAGAAGAAGACTGCATTGAAAACGCCCTCGGGACACAAATCCTCCAACTTGACGATAGGCACTAAAACTTGAAACCATAAATTTCTTCCCAACCACCACCAATTCACGATAATTGTCCCCGCAAATGAAAAGGTAGCGTAAAAAATAAAACCCTAAGTCATAAAAAGACTCAAAACTCAGAAGCACGAACTACTTCAAGCCATCATATCAGCGTCAAAAACTAAACAAATAATGCACTCCCACTTCCGAATTGGAAATAAAGTAACCACCTCCTTCGTACACTGAAAATCCAATTACATGAAAGAGAGTGAAGAAAGAGACGCGAGGAGAGTGAGACCTCGAAGTTGGAAGCAAAGCAATTGAAAGCATCTGAAACCGAGACGCCCCTGAACTCGGGAAGAAGAACGAGACAGCGAAATAAAGCTGCTGAAATGACGACAAAGCTCACTACTTCTTTCAAATGGAGAGGCAAACAAAAAAAGAGAGGAGCGAGGGAGTAAGCGAGAGTCGAGACTAGAGAAAGTGAGAAACAGAGTCCCAGTAGAGCAATCGCAGCACAGACTTGCGTGGGATTCTGACAGGCCGAGGAGATCTCGCAGTGCCAAGGAGGCAAACCGCAGACCACGGAGTAGCTCGCAGGACCACCCAATAAACGGAGCCTCCAATTCAATTCTTCCGCGTTACCACGGAAAATTAAACTAAAGGCGCTATTATTTCCGCGGGCCCCACATGTTTCTCCACTATAACTAAATACCCCAAATACCCCTCCTCTATGCCCCGCTCTCTTCAATAAAAAAACGAGGGCCTAGTCGTATTTTCACCAAGTAAATACACAGTAACTGCTTCCATCCAATGGACGCATCCCTCCGGTACGATACACGTACACCGCGAACATATAGCAATTGGCCTAATTCAAAACCATGGGGCCCACGCAAGCGTGCGCCTCCGGCCCCACTTGAGCGAAGCAATCCCATTCACACCCGCGGAGACCAGTTGCCACGTGCACACTTCTCTTCGTCGTTTGCTCCCAGCGAGTAGCATTTGCTTCATACTCGCCACCGAGGAAGAACGGGGACGAAGTCGCGACAAAGTGTAGCCTTTTCAAATAGGATCAACATTCGGTGGGGTCCAGGTGCGAGGACTTTATTGGACATTTTCGTATGGAGGATCGTACCGACAGCGAGATGTGCTGAGTAAACTATGGCCAATAATGGATGAAGAGGATGGTAGGCCATAGTTTATATTTAAATGAGATATGGTACGCGATGCATGAAAAATGGTAGAATATTTGAGGTCATGAAAGAGTGGGATTCAAAACAAGGAAAAAATTAACGAATTTATAGGATACTTATTGCTTATTACCGAATAAGTAGGGATATTTAGGTTAGAATTTATTTAGTATTTAATATTTATTGCATTGATGAAGTTATTCTTTAATTTAGGCATTGCTTTAATGTAATTTTACGGAACATGGCCATGATAGTTAAGTTTTAAAGGTCCAGTAACAATTATATGACAATAAATAATTAATTTTTATTTTTTACTGTTTATTCAGGAGTGCAGATCATCGGAATTTCCCCTTTAAAACATCAGTTAAGATTTAATTAATCTAAACCATTGATACTTGGGGTTTATTCTCTAAAAAATAACATTTTATAATAAAAAAATTATTTTTAAGGGCTTAGATACGCTCTTGACATAGAATAAGATACGCTCTTGCTTAGAAATAAAACACCACTGGGTTTGGAAAAATAAATAGTTTTTTAGTAAACATTATAAGCTACGCATTTATATAATTCAAAATTTAAAATATTATTTATTTACTCGAATGCATATAACTAATTCCAATATGATTATGTATTTTGGTTTTTTAACAAAATATTTACTTATTTGCTTACATATAATGTAAGAGAATAAGGAGAAATAAGAGGTTAGTATAAAACACTTAAGGTTTCTGGTTTTTACTAAGTCACGTTAGTGACTAAATTCAGTCCTGAATTCGCTCCCCTATATAACAATTACATAACTAAATGGGTAAATTATGGAAGAAGAGAAGAAAAACCACTCATATTGACTTGGAGGATTGTTTATAACTTTATATAAGTCAAAGTTATTGGCTCAATTTGTTACAAAGTCGACTCGATAAATGATGATTAAATGGTAGGTCATATTGATTTTTTTTTACTGATTAATAAAATGAACACTTTAGAGTGATAAAAAATTTATAGTAAAAATAGATAAATATATCTTTGAGAATTTTCATCCTTATTTCAAATATTTAAAAGAGTCAGTAACACATAAAAAATGGAATAAATTATGAATAATATATATATATTCACTAAAAGAGAACAAAGGTTGAGATTGCCGAGTTGGTCTAAGGCGCCAGATTAAGGTTCTGGTCCGAAAGGGCGTGGGTTCAAATCCCACTCTCAACATCTTTACTTTTTTAAAATTTTATGCCCGGCTCAATGATCGGCCTAGCAACTGTATCTAACCAATCCCCTTCCATGATTTCCATCTTCAGAATCTCCTCCTCTTAAAACAGATTTTTTTCTCATCCTTTCTGATCTCTAAGTCCTGCTGACTCTTCGAACGCTGCAAAATTAACTGATTCATACCCTCATGACCATGAGTTTCGATCAGCAGAAAAGAGTGCTTTCAGACAGGAAATTTATGTGATCAATCGTTTCCAACGACAAGAGGGGATCGACAATTCATTTTCGTCAGCCATGGTTGTGGTTGGCCTGGAGTCATCGATCCTGAAGACCGGCGATCTTAAGCCACAGCGCAGAAAGTGAGGAAACTGGTCGAGATCGAGAAAGGAGGACGGACGTTAAATCGAAAGCAACCCATGAATCCTCAGATGGCGAAGTCACGTTCAAGACTAACTTTTGATGCTTTCATTTTCATTCGTGGCTCCCTCCCGCCGTTATAATACCGTATTTTTCCTTGTCCTTTTTCTCTGTTTCGATGAAGCTATTCTCAGACAGTTTTGCTGATGCCCGCTTCGGTTTAATTAATGGCGTAAATTTTCGGACTTTGATCTCAATTTGGCATTTGTTGAATGTTTTGAGTCAATAATGGCTGGGGAAGTAATGGAGTCACTGACGTTTGGTATTGGATGGCGAATTCGACAAGGTACAGAATGAATCACGCATATGTTTCTCGAGGAGATAATCTTGAAAAGAAATTGGAGAGAAATTCGTTTTGTCTGAGCTCAGTGATTAAGCAGTATTCAAGTATGAAGAAAACGACGCTTCACCGTTCATAATTCTCTTCTTCGTCTCCCCAATGAGATTCCATTTACAGGATTCTTAGTTGTTACACTAGATGTTACGAAGATGGTCCACAGCATTCAACTCGCAATATGAATTACCAGTTCGAGAGAGATGACTCATGTGCCACTTTCTTCTCCATTTCTACAGTAATAAATGAAGCTTTTCCTGAAACTGTCACATCGCGAAAGCTACAATTTTGTATCAAACGCTACAAAGACAAGTGATTTTTCAATCTGCAGAGCAGAACGGTGAGGAAAACGAGGTGGAAGAGGACATTTAGCACTTCTTTTGACGCCTTCAGATTCAATCACGTCTTCTAAAAATTTCTGCCCTGCAGGAGTAAGTAATAACAGCGAGATTCATTCGAAGAGGAAGAACCAACAAGTGCTGAAAGAAACCCATGTCGATCGTTTTGATAGCGTAAATTTCCTTTCATGTCTTTTCTCTGTTTAGAACGGAGCTAGCTAATCTCACACAGCTGGCCGATGGTCACTTCGGTTGCCTTCTTCCTTTTCAGCCCACCGACACCTCTTGTCACACATCTATATCGGACTCCTTTTCGTTATTTACAATTTGAAGTTGTTATATGTTCTCTAATCTCAGTTTCGGACTTGTAGTATTGTATCGAGCTCTTCTGATTAAGGGTGGTTGGTGAAGTAATGGAGTCACTGAAGCTGGAAATCGAAATGGTATTCGACAAGGGAAACGACACATGCTCTGTTACTTTAAGAGACAATCTGGAGAACTATTCGCAGAGAATTCATATTTCGAGAATTCCAGTCAGCGAGCCTTTGTCTGTGCTCAGACGTATTTGTTCATTATAAAGGGAGAAACCGAAGCTTTTCTGTTCATACCTCTCTTCTTCGTTTCTCCCAATGAGATTCCATTTGGGCGATGTTTGCGATTAGGGGGAACAACGATTCCGCCTGCTACTTTCACGGTTTGGAGATACAGAATTTCTGAATCCAGTTTCGCACTTCATTCATCAATTTCTCTTCTCTGACATGAATTTTGATCTTCGGTGAACTCAAATCAAAGCCACATTTGAAGACATTTCGCGAATTGCCCATTTATTCACCAGATTCATTCATACAATAATAACATTAGAAGAAGTAAGAAGTCGAAATGGGAAAAATAAGAGGAATCGAAACTCGTCTTACAGAAGCGAAATTCTTCTTTCAGCTTCCTAATCTACATTTTTTGAGGCGAAAAGCAAGAAAATTGGACCTGCTTGTTCGAACATCCATCCCCCTTCTCAGCTCTGCTTACCATCTTCGCCACCTTCCTGCAGATACGCCTTCTTCCGCCGCTCCGCCCTGGCAAGCAGACACACTGCCGTAAAAGACGCCGCATAAACCGCGTGAACTTTCCAATTCGTCCGCGGCGGCTCCCTGAGCACGGCCCGGTGCGCCACCGACATGTAGTAATGGACTCCGACCGCCAAACCCACAACTATCTGGGCCAAGCTCACCAGCCTGGCCCCTGTTCCCCTCTCCTTCGTCGCGAACACCACGATCAGATACATCACCTGTACCAGAAGGAACAGTATGTACACGAGCATCTGGAGCACCTGAGTGTACACATAGCTCGCCTTCGACGTCGCGTAGTACGCTTTCAGGGGCTCCATGCCGGTGACGAGGTAGGAGAGGGAGAGAATGGAGAAGTAGATTGAGAGGTAGATCTGGGCGAAGACGAGAATCGTCTGAAGTGGGAGGAAGAAATTGCGAATGCGGGCGTAGATGATAGGGAGGATTATTAAGGGGACCAACAAGAAGATGTAGGGGGAAACAGAGGCGATGACGGAGGCGTATTTGGAGCCTATTAAGGGTCTGAAGCTCAGGGAAATTTCCCGATTGGCTTTGTTGAGGTAGACTTTGGAAGTGGTGGAGATTCGTTCGATGTCGCTCTGGAATTTCGACGAGAGGTGTCTGAATTCCGTGATGAGATCTTCGTCGTCGTTGTCGTCGTCGGTGGGAATATTTTTTTGGGGCTTGGATTTCGGTTTCGGGATCTGGGTGCCCGTGGGTTTTTTCTCTTGGGCGGATTTAGATTGAGAAGTACTGGAAAGCCCCGACGTTTTCTTGGTGGGAGATGAACTGGATTTATACGAGTTCGAGGTAGAATCGAGGCTCTTGGCATTTGGTTTGGATGTAGTAGAGGAGGGTTTAATGGATTTGGTTTGGTTTTTGCCTTCTTTGACGAGTTTGATGGAGTTGGTCTGCACAGTACCTTCGGTGGTGATTTTCTTCTTCTTTGTTTGCTCTTCTACTTCTTCTGTGGAAGCTTTTTTCTTCTTCGGCTGATCTTCTACTTGATCAACGGAAGCTTTTTTCTTCTTCTTTGGCACCTCCTCTGCATCGTCTTCAGCAGAGCTTTGCTTTTGCTTCTGGCTGGTGAATTCTTCTGCTACAATTGTGCCTTTCTTCTTTTTCTTCATCCATTCATCTTCTTCCTCGGAGGTGGTTTTCTTCTTTTTTGGCACACTCTGTTCTTCTTCTTCTTCTTCCAAGATTTTGCCCTTCTTCTTCTTTGGCAATTTGTCTTCTTCTTTTACTTCCGCGGTGCTGGATTCCTTCTTCTTGGGCAATTCCACTTCTAATTCATCAGAAGTATCCTTCTTCTTCGATTTTACTTCCAACGGTTCTTCAGCACCAGTGTACTTCTTCTTCAGCTTTTCTGACTCTTCAGCGGACGTCTTCTTTTTCTTCGGTTTCCCCTCTTCTACTTCATCTACAACTGATTTTTTCTTCTTTGGTACCTGCTCTACCTCCTCATCCACGTATTTCTTCTTCTTAGGCTTTTCCTCATCCGATTCTCCACTAGAGACCACTTTCTTCTTCTTCAGCCGAGTCTCCTCTTCTGCCTCTTTAGAAACAGCAGATTTCTTCTTCTTCGGTTGTATATCCTCAAATTCATCATCCAAGACCAACAATGCTCTTCTTCCCCCCATAGACTCCCTCTTCTCCACCTGAGCCTCCGCCACTTTGCAAGCAAAGACAGAAGCATAAACGCATACAACAAACAAGAATAGAAGACATTTCTTCAAACTCAAGTTCTGGACTGGAGAGGGAGAAGGGGAAGAAGCCATTTGATGAAGTGGATCTTCTTCTTGAGAGATCTGACAAGCCTTTTATAGCTCCACACAGGAGTATGAAAGCAGTACAGATTGGATCTGAGACTCCTGTTCTACCGAGGAAAAGAGAGATAAAAAGATGGAGCTTTTATTTAAGAGATTGATTGCAAACGGGAACCCGTATATCTGTCAGGGCCTAAAAAGATGACGAGCTCTTACTCACAAGAGGTGCATAGAGACAAGCCCTAGTGTTGCAGACGCGCTTTGGTAACAAAGAGGGGGGACCAGCCCTTTTGGGCGGTATCCACCTCTCTTTCAGCAGTTACCCCCTAGGGGGAAAAAAATGTTATCCCCATGGAAGGACCCCTGTCCTTGACTTTTAGCTGAAATTCTTCTGAGAAACTGCGTCCTTCGATCGCCATTAATGGTGCCCTGGTTTTCAGGGGAATATAGAATAGTGTTAGAGTTTGAATCCTGTCTGTTTGTATAAGCACAAGTCAACCAAAACGGACTATCTTCTCTCGGTTCCGTAGTTTATAGGAAATATTGTTTATAGCCACTATTCCACCAACAACCCTGTTTCTCTGTCAATTATTATCCGTCTTTGACTTACAAGTTGCAAAGAACCAAGCAAACACCAGTCTTAATTTCTGTGGAAAGAAAGATGGATCTCTACCGTCTCTCTTCCCTAAAGAAAATGTAAGTCAATTGTGACCACATTAAATAAGAATTTCTACCAATCCCTTCCGATTTTTCTTTGTTTTTCTTCCGGGAGATTCACAATTCCATCGAGTTAATATGCAGATTTCTTCTTCCGTATCTGTGAGCGGATTTTCTTCAGACGGGTTTCGGCTTAAATAATCCAATCTTACCGTCTCCGTGTGTTCTATCCTTCACCTTTTCGGAATCCACAGAAGAACCAAGACTTCCTTTATATTCTATAGACCGACACATGAAGAATTTCTGTACGAGAGAAGAGAAAACGAGGAGGCCTCATGGGGCAATGGCGATGGGGACTGTATAGGGGCCCAATATTGCGAGACTACGAGTTCTGCAGAGGTGTCGGATTCTCATCCAGGTAAAGGCGAATATGATGCCATGGGGGGGCTGGGAGGCATATGAGTGTCTGTCGGTGCAGGGGCGAGAAGTTCAGCATCATGTGGAGTTATGGGGAGGCATCACGGTCAACATGGAGAGCCATGGATGGAGATTGTTAACTGTCCTGCCGACGAGATGTTCGACGAAATAACTAATGCTAAATTCACTTGTCTTCACTGAAAGATCTCATGGAGCAAGCAAATCGTCCACGACATCTTAAAGAAGGTAGGAACAAGAACAGGTCCCCTGTGCGTCCGTCGAAAACAGCATTAAAATTTTACGATTGCCTGCAGCTTGGTCTGCTAAAATATATAAAACCTCGTGGTGCCGGGACAGTGAATTCTTTTCCCATTCTGAGAATGGGTTCTGCGTTGATGGATGGCCCTTCTGCTGAAATTACGAGTCCCTGCGAGGCCGCGACGGTCTTTAAAGGTTTGGGTGAGGTGAATGGACTTCAAGAGAAAATCTAACAGATGAAGCGACTCTGGTATGGCCATTTCTGCAACTGCAACTGCCGTGTCTCGCCAAATTCAAGAATAAATAATCATGCGCGCATTATGGTTTCCACACGACACTTGCAGATCGCTGAACCGCCAAACTTGTCGCGAGAATCCAATCTGTGTTTCCGTCACTAATGACGAACAGGAAGACGAATGAAGACGACAGATATCTTCGGTAACGTTTAACCCAGAAAGAAAAAAAAACAAAAAACTACCAGTACTAGCCACTACCAACTGGGTTCGTGGACAAAAAGAAAACAGATTTCAGAGCGCCCATTGACTTCCGGAAGGATCCTGATGAGGCCTCACATGAATCAATGTGAAAAGAAGGAGATGTAGATGAACGCTTTGAGTGGAGAAAGGCTCTGCAAAAGGAGTAATCAAATGTGAAATAGATCGAGATATGGCCCTCCGGCCATGTGAGGAAACTCCAAAGGGGTCGACACTCGAGTGCTTTATTTTGTATAACGAACTCACTTCAATTAAACCTAGGAATGGGCCAAATGGATGCACAATTTTACGCAAAGAAATTTGGGCCTTGAAAAGCCCATTATAAAGCTTAAACATTGTGGGCCGTGATTTTCTGAGCCGTGAATCTTCGGTTCCGTCTTTCTGTTCCAACATCCATCGAGGAGCTTCCCCTCTTCTATTCTGCTTGGTCGTTTTAAATATAACTGATTTGGAAAAGGATGTTATGGGACGAAAGATGACTGCGTCTCTCATTCTCAGCTACGTGGGCGTTTCCTTTCCAAGTTCCTCCAGAGTTTCAAAGCTCCGCAATCCCGGCAAGCAGAAGCTTACTGTCAGATGCTTCTCCTCTCCCCGCATTCGGGCTTCTGCTACTGTATCGGTTGAAGCAACGCCGGTACTTTCCTTCACCAGCTTCGTCGGAAGCAAGCATATCAGTGCCGTCTTCTTTGCGTTTCTGATTTATCTGTTTGTTTATTTTTGTTTCTCCGACTTTTCTTAGCTTCCAGGGTGATTTTCTTCCTTTTGTTTGCATTTTGTTTTTCTATAACTCAATATTTTAAGGAGAATCTACATGGTTGGCCATTTCTTGTTCTTCTACCATTTATCTATACTCCATCATTGAGAAATTTTAAAAAGTTCAATTGCAAATCCATGGCTCTTGTTTTTGCGGATATGTTTGTGTTTTCAACTTATATGCGGGTTTTTTCTTTAGTGAAAAGTGACGTAATTGGATGGCTCCGGACGATTTTATTCTTTTCCGTTCAAATTTAGTTGCTTGTCATTCATTTGCGGTAGTCGGTTTTTTAATTTTGGTGAGAGTGAATTTATGTCTTGCAAGTTTATGTCTACGAGGCCCTGTTCTTATTCAAGTATTACCTTCTTCGTTTAGGAACTTGGTTCAGATGATAACATCAGCTACAACAACAGCTTTCTTGCATGTCCAATTTGTTATGACCCATTGATCACGAACGCTGAAATGGGATCGACAGCGTGAGTAATTTTTACCTTTAAATAGGATAGCATAGTCCTATATTTGTAACTCAGACATTTCAAATAACAGTATTCACAGAATTGCATTGGATTTTTTGTGTTGTTAGTGTAAGAAATTTAGTTGATCTGTGGTGTCTCAAAGTGGTGTTTTTAAAAACTAAATGAACAGGGCATTAATGGGTGCTGCTGTGAAGGCGTTTTTAATGATCATGTTGGGAATACGGTAGTGTGCCTTAGGCTAATACTATGGACCGTAAACGTTTTATGGAGAATTGAGTCCTATATCAGATGGGTGAAGGACTCAAAAGTCATTTACGTGCTTCACAAGCTGGATGAAGCAAGTAGCGATGGCTATGCTAATCTATGTGAAACATATTTACTGTGTCATTAAGCAGCTGAGGGTGTGCTTAAAAGCGAAATCCATTACAGGAATCTGATGGAGCAATGCAATTTCAAGAGACTCTCAGAATTTTCAGGACACCAAACCCAGGTTGATGAGTCAACCAATAAGGAACTTTACTCAGTAGGGGGAAAGCTACCAGATTATTAATGAGCTGCCAAACCCCTTACTCTTGCAATATCAATGTGGTCCCTTCAGCCCTCAAAAAAGTTGAATAATATTGAAAGATGTTGAATTCGATTTACATCCAAATCATTATTTGGACAAATGACTCAAATTGCAGAACCTCGAAGTTCCCAGGCCACTTAGTAATCATATACCATTCAACTGCTCCCATTGCTGTTGCAGGCTTGCAGCTTTCTATTTCTGATAACTGGAACTAATTATTTTCTTTTGCCCATTATTCATTTGGGATTTAGGTTTCAG
Source organism: Aristolochia contorta (assembly GCA_022405105.1). NCBI lineage: Eukaryota > Viridiplantae > Streptophyta > Magnoliopsida > Piperales > Aristolochiaceae > Aristolochia > Aristolochia contorta. Next base: position 3,853,957 of record CM039668.1, read on the forward strand.
TGCCCGACTTGCAAGAAATGCTACTCCAAAAATGAGGTATTTCATGATTTAACTATAGCTGGCGGTGCAAAGACATATGCTGAAGTTAAGCCACTTTCCACTGAATTGTTCAGGTATAACTGGTCGTCTTTATGTTTCGTGGATTCAGTTTTGGCATTATATGCTTGACCTGGAAATTTTCATTCTCAAGCTTTAGAAGTCTCACAGTTCCCTGATTATAATTATAGAATAATATTATGAACTGTTCAAATTTCTGTTAACATGTATTGAACCTAGTTTGAAAAGGAAGCTCTGAGAAGGTATTTGCATCAAGCGTTCACTTCTCGAGGAGTTTATATAATTTAAAATAGAAGTAGTAAGCTTTAATACCTTCTCCCTATCTCCCCTGTGATTCTGCTGAAGCTGAGATTCCTGTTCTGCTCCAAGGTGTCAAACATTTTCATCTGCACTTTTTCATGCTGGTAATTATTGAAGGGGACTGATCAACTGATATCATAAGATGGACGAAAGGAGGATCATCTCCTAATCCTTGGATTTTTTTCGTTGTCTTTGAAAAAATTAAATCTCTTTGTAATTCCTTTGATGTGTCCTGGCTGCATACAGGCCAATAATATAGCTAATAAGTTGGCAAAGGGGGTTTCTACCCCTTCTTTTGCCGTGGAAACTCCTCTTGTAGTGCCCTTCATGGGTGATCCATGCATGTATCTTTCATTTTGTAAGCTCTTCAAGGTAAATCCAATCACCGATTCTAAAATATAAATTTTTTTTTGAAATAGACCGATTCTAAAATATAATAATTATCGTATGCTCATAATTGTACAGACAACTGTTTGTCTGCTTTTTTATTTCTGTGTAACTCATGCAGTACAAGTAATATGAAAATGACTGTATACACCAGCAAAAGAGTCTGTATATCTTCTCTTCCTTTCTTGGTTCATCCAACTTTTATATTCATCAATAAGGTGGTTTGTTTGAAACAGGTTTCCTGTAGTGTCCTTTCTGTATGAGAGAGGCTGGCGTCAAAGTTTTATTTCGGGTGGTTTTCCTGGTCCAGATAAAGAGGTGCAAAGATATTGTTTTTGTTTATTTTGCTAATATACTTGATTAAGAAGTAATATTTCTTCAGCTCATCTATATGATCCCTCTAATCCATCAGTCAATTGCCTTTGCTTATCTAAGAATTCACTGATGAACTAGGTTTTCCAATTCTTTTCCAGTTGCTTACTAATCTTAAGTAGTTAAAATGGGGGATGAGCTTTCTAAGATAATAATAATAAAAGTTGAGGGTGAGAACGACTCATAATAGCACATTCTTTCTGCAGTTTGAGATGGCTCAAACTTACCTTGAACCCATAAGAGGTGGAGTCCTCATTGATGCCAGCTGCGGAAGTGGATTATTTGCAAGGCGTTTTGCTAAAAGTGGAATTTATTCTCGAGTTATTGCAATGGACTTCTCGGAGAACATGTTGAGACAATGCTACGAATTCATTGAGCAGGATGCGTTGCCAAAAGAGTACTACCTTATCACTTACCATGGTAGTCATATCATTTCGGTTTATGCCATATTTTTTAACGTAGACTTGATATATCAAAGATTCATATGGTGACTTTGTCTAAAATTTACATGGCTTTTCTTAGTTGGTACTGCACCTTTTAAACTACCTGTATAAACCTCTTAAAAATGACTACTCTAAAAAAAAACACAGTTATGTAACGAAATTATAATATATTTATTTTCTGACCAGGGACAACCTTAATTACCTCTATACTAGGACATGAAGAGTGTGCTCGTTTATAAGGTTGAGTAGTGATCATATGAGTTGACATATATATCCTTTTAAATGCGTAATTCAGACAATGTCAAAATGTAATACTCAGAATATAATGATATGAATTTCAGATTATGAATTCCTATTTTTCTGAATGTTTAAACTTAAATATCAAGACTGACGTTTCATTCTATACTCAAATCAGTTGATTGATGGCGTGTGAACTAGGTCTAGTTGATCTCCCAGTACTGAAATTAAAAATAGAATAAAACATCATGTTCATTTGAGAATGTGGGGGGAAGTAAGGGAAGCACTGAAAAGTGTGGAGAATATTGGAGTAGTATTGAATATTGAGATGTTCTTAAAGTGAGAATCTTTCATGTTGATAAACCACCCATTATTTCTAGTTATTGAGTAGTTTTATAAAATCTACATTTCTTTTATTTCTGAAGTTTTCTTTCCATGACCACATTCATTTCGTAGCATAATATTGTTTCTCAATTAGTATTGCCGCACAGAAATTTTTAATTTTTTCGAAATCTCGTTATGTTCAACAAGATAATTTTAGCATATAAGGTCTAGCTTAAGTACAACTGTCTCATGGTGTAAATATGTGTTCTTTTCTGCTAATAGAGCACATAATATGTTTGAATTTCTGTAGGAACCTGACATTAGTAAGAGCTGATATCTCTAGACTACCATTTGCTTCAAGTTCTATTGATGCAGTGCACGCTGGTGCTGCTCTGCATTGTTGGCCATCACCTTCAACTGCAGTAAGTGAACTTCAGTGCATTATAGAACCCTACCAAATTAAATTTTTTGTTTGGAAGAGGACTGTGCTACTTTGGATACTCATTAAAAAGAAAAGTGCTACAGACAAAAATCGTTTGTGTTTTTCACTTATTTCTGGCTCTGTTTTTCAGGTGGCAGAGATTTGCCGAGTTCTGAGACCTGGTGGGGTGTTTGTTGCTACAACCTTTGTTCTCGATGGCATTCCTGGGTTACCACCAGTTTTGAAGGCATCACGACAGGTATATAGTCCGAAACTTTCGTAATTTGAAATGACTAATATTACCCTCACAATTTTACAATATCATCATTCTGTACAATAAGCAGATGCAAAGCTCCCACTTTTCTTTTAGCTTTTAAACAATGCCGATGGGCAGGGATATGAGCCATATGCTTTATTTATCACCCAATATTTCTTGGCTTCTGAGGTGCCAACTCGAGACATGATTCAATGTGTTGCAATTCTTTTGTCTAATTTTTCCGAAGCATTCCATTAAAGCCACATTATGATCTCATGGCTTCCAAAACCGCAGTTGATATCAGGATGCCCCTGGCCCAGTCCAGAGTCATAAGAATTCTCTTGTTTGTGTTTATTGTTTTAATTCGCAATGCATTGTAACTCACTGAGACACTGATTAGTTAATTGTTTTTCTGGCTTGTAGTATCTTGCACAAGTTTCAAGCAACCATTACTTCTTCGCAAGCGAACTAGAAGAGCTTTACAAGGTATGCGGATTGGTTGGATTCCAGTCCGTAAGAAATGGAACTTTTATCATGATGTCTGCCACCAAACCCACCCAATCTATTTGATTGATCTCTCTTCTGTTCATCCTCCTCGTGTATCAATGCCAGTTTGATTACGAAAGCTACCAAGCATGTCAGAAGACTGGTCTATAATTGTTTTCACGAAACTGCATGTAAATCAGATATTAGTTTCTGATGCAAATCTCTCTGTTGTGTAATATTTACATTATTTGAGCTTCCAGTGACTATGTAAATACCCCTGTACAACTACACATCTGTTAATGCTAAGTGTTTCATTTACGTTGATGCATGCTCAGTTGAAATCCTGTTGCTCGGGATTGAAGCATGGCTCTTCTCTTAACTCGTGGCTCTTACTAGGTGGTTTTATGTACTTGGAGTAACTGGTCAATGTCGTCCTTAAACTTCAACAAAAGGTACTATTTCCAAAGTAATTGAATGAATTTTATGTTTCTGCATATATTTTTCGTTAGCCATGAGTGGCAGTCGGATTGATCATGAAGAACTCCCCCTGCCCTCATGCAGGTATTCACGAAAGAGAAGGAACAAGAAAGAATGTAAAGCAAATAACAAAGCTCGCGTGACTACATATACCAGGTGGCGATCTTCAAACAAGGCTAACCTTTTCACTTTTTTTTGAAAGTTCCTTTTCACTTTATACAACAAAGAATTGAAGAACATCCTTCCGAAGTATAAAAATAACAAAAAATAACAAAAAAATAGTTCAGTTGATCTTTACATTGGTTTTTTTGGCATTTGAATTGAAAAAACAGAGAAAAAAAAAACTAAGCTACAGATATAGGCGGTAGAATGGATACAAAATTTCTAAAATTAGTTCAAAATCGTATCCTAAAATTGCAACAAGACTTACAGTTTCTCAAATTATCCTGTTTCTGGATACATGGGATGTAGAACTACTGAATCTTTCCTGTTAGCACACAACAGATAAATCCATCAGTTCCCTTGTAATCCGAATAAATTGGATCACTATTGAGTTCTGATTCCTTCAATTAATTGTTTGGCTAATGAGGAGGCTCAGAGAATACTGGCTGCATGTCATTTTCCCGCTCACTCTCCCATATTGGAAAATGTCAACTGGCGTGTAAGCAATGCCTTGTCATCCTTCTCATCTATTTCACTGCCATCATCCCCATAATCCATTTCAATTACACCCCTCTCCCTCAGAGTAAATTCATCTGATTCAGAGAAATGAAGCACAGAAAATTCTCCTGCAGATGGGCTTTCAGATTCAATCTGCATCATCTCTGATTCTATTAATGCGTGCATATGTGCTCGCTGTCTGTCCCTAGGGTAGGTACAATATAGAAAGGAATAGATGAAACAGCAGAGGATCATTGGAACTCCTATTGCAGTGTAGAGTGCCTTGGCTAAAGATGCAGCATTTTCACGATCTGTTTCAACTTCGACTTGCTCTGAAGTTCCCTTGGGAGGTGGTATAAAACCATAAACATGTTGAGCCAGGATACCGACTACCGGTGGAGCAAATGAGGCAAGAATCGATTCAAATGATCGATCTAGCGCGTAGATGCTCGTCCTAGATTTTTCTGCGACTATCTCAGCAAATATTGGACTGCATGAATCAAATAATGCTGATAAGTTACTGAAAGAAGAAAAGATCTCTTCTGATAACAGAATTATAGTTTGTCATCTTAATTGCAGCAGATATGGTTGCAGCTTTTAATGTCATTAAAACATTATATTTTCTTCTCTGGGTATTTGAGTGGATGATAGCATTTTGAGGTTGCATCAGTGTTCCACAGAAGTTCGGCTAAGACTAGGAGTTCATAGCAAGTCTAGTAGCTATACAGTAAGGTGTACACTGAATGATATTAATAAAAAGGAGTTTAACAGGGCACAAGAACCATACTTGTTCGTGGCAGCAGCATTCCATGATATGCATAGGCCCATGATGAATAGCACCAAACCATGCATGAATCCTGTGGAAGGGTCATCAGGAAGAACTAACAATAAAACTGCTGCAAGAGGTATTGCTGAACCCGAACTAATTTGTGACAAGACAATCCGCCCTGAGTTAGGAAACCTCCTAGAAAGTATATCTCCCATTTTTCCTCCAAACAAACCCCCCAGTGATCCCGCAATCACAAACAAGCCCATAAGAAAAGCTGTTTCTTTGTGAGAAAAACCGATCAGCTCTAGCCACATCGGTGCAAATGACAAGGCAGACCATGGAAAGGAACCAGTAACTCCCTGTGCAACAATAATTTGAAAAGAAGGAATTTTCATAACTAATTTTGCCTCACTAATAAGTTCCTTGACTTCCACAGAGAATGGTTTGTGTGAAACTGCACTACTAAATTTATCACCACTATTGGCAAATCGTGGGTCATCGGCGAAGCACCAGACTAGAAATCCTACAATAACACTGACTATAGCCACAAGATGAAAAGCTACCCTCCATCCATCGATTCCCATGAAAGAGGACGAGGCTAAAAGAACAGCTAAAAGGCCTCCTATTATAGAACCAAAGTTGGCAGTTAGTTGCAGCCATCCAAAAGCAATGCCACGATTACTGTCATCCGTTGAGTCAGCCACGAGGGATAGAATGGCAGGTGTGACAATGGCAAGTCCGATCCCATTTAAAGCTCTGGAGATTGCAACCTGCAGAATAAAAATGGAAGAACAGAAGTTACTACAAAAACAGAATTAGCGTAAACCAGGCTTTCTGACCACTTTAGTCAACATTAGAAGGTTCATTTAATGTTTCATATGTCAGGAAGAAGTGGTCATTAATGGATATATAATTACTCTGTCGGGCATTTGTTCTAAAATGGAATCCACTGTCATTATTTTATAGAAGTTTTTCGGCCTGGAACATCCAACATCCACTTTAGAGAATGTTTTCTCCAATTTATTCAACATCATCCTCAAATGAAATTGACTCTTTCATAAATCACCAAAACTGGTTAACAGCTAAAAACAGAATGACAGACAAGTTCTATCTGGTTAAAGAGACGCCAGAAAAGAAATGCCAGAGGCATAAAAATGAAACGGATCTCGAATCAGGAAGTGATATAAGGCAAAACTGCAAAGTAGCATCCACATAACGTTTAAGCTTAAACTGACTTGGGCGACGACACAAACAAATCACTAAGCCTTTCCCGTAAGTATACATACACCGCTTGCCGACGAGGAAAAAAACAAAAGAAAGATCCAGATAAAAATGGAAGGATGGACTGATTTCCAAAAGTACTAGTTACCACATACACAAAAGGCAGATCAACCAGCGGAAAAGGAAAAGTGTGGGGATCCAAATGAAGCTCTATTCAGCCATTATATCCAAAAAAATTGGACGTTGAAACCAGCCAACGAAAAATTTCTTTACCAAAGCAGACGATTCTTTCTACCCACAAGGGATGAACGGATTACAGTTCGAAATCTGGAGAAGACGATAAAGAGAACGTCTCCCAGAACTGGAGACCAGATCCCCTGTCCATGTCCCCTACCGGCGTGAAACAAACATACACCAAAAAGGAAGATCAGAATAGAGAGAGAAGAACCTGGAGGAAAGTGGAGGAGAAGCCAACGAGGAAGGTGGCAGCTGCCCAGAGGAAAGCACCAAGAGCAATAACGTGGGCTCTGTTATGCCGGACGGCGAGATAGGTAGCAATTGGATAGCAGGAGGCCTGGACGATGGAACGGAAGAGAGTGAGGGAGCCAAGGTGGGTTGGGTCCGCGTGGAGCGCCGCACCCACCTCCTTGTACACCCCCGGGAGGAGCGCTTCGTCCGCCCGCTCCATTATTCCCGCCAGATTGACCAATATCAAAGTCACCTTCTCTCCCCTCATTTTCCTCTTCTCTTTCTCCTTCTCCTCCTCCCCTTTGCACCCCGTCCTTCTCTCTCTTCTCCTTTGCCCCCCGTCCTTCCTCTCTCTCTCTCTCTCTTCCCCTTTCCTCTGCAACCCAGTAATGGCAGCCTCTTCTTCGTCTTCCTCGTTGCGTTGCTTTTGGTCGTCGTTTGACTGGAATCGAGAGCGAGAGCGAGAGAGAGGAGAGGGAGTTGGTCTGCCTCTCCGATCTGTTGGGAAATCCAGACTTCAGATCCGTTAATGGACCCCATTAAGAACATCTGAGCCATTGATGTCACTTGTGGGTCCCAATTCGATGATTTGGCACTTTCCAATATGAAGTATACCCGTTCATCCTTCTTCTACTTCCTCAAGGACTGCCATGTGGCCCACATGGGACGGCCCACATGCGAGGGCCCACGCATTCGTATTACCGTATTAGACCAGGCATATTCCGACCGCCCTCCCCATTTTTGCTTTAAGGAACTTTCCATTCGTAGCGGTTTCGGTCGTTAATGGCGATCGTAGTCACCAATGTCAAAACCCGGGTTTCGGTTCCTGCACAGTTACCGGCAAATGATATGCGTACAGGGCCTGTACTTTCCTTCGAGTACAGGCCTTAACTGTAGCGGTGGGGTTTAGGGGCCACAGTACAGTGAGGGCCTGTTCTCCAGTGCCGGTGGGCATTAATCATATTCTCTAAGTAATGCTAGCTGCAACCTCCACAAGTACCCTATTGGCGTACTTCCTGAGGTAGATGTTATCCGTGGCATCCACATCCAGAGTAATGCTATGTCCGTGTACATTTCTTGCACACATCTGACATTATTTTTTGCGCACATGGGCATAGTAATTCATGTCAAAATCCAAATTAATAGTTTTTTTTAATCTTAAAACTTTAAACGCTATATTTAAATTTTTTTACTAAAACCCTAAAATCTTAAACCCTATACCCTAAAATCCAATAATCTGCACTTAAAGTGGATTGCGGCTAGTACATCCACATCAACTAGTACGCCAAAACTACACGAAAGTACAACTAGTATTATTCTATTCTTAATTCAACAAACAACACCGAGTCGACAAGAGAGGCTTCATTTTTTAATATTCTCATTTTTCGTAAAGATGTCGATCTCTTAAATTATAGTCAAAGTAACAACATTTTGTCTTCTCGGAAAATAACAAAACATCAGTGCTAAAAAAAATGACAACATTTTACAATATAAGAGAGATCTCCCTTGATAAAAGTTTATGGTAAGAGAAAAATGTGTTTAACTAATTAAAGAGTGGTCAGCCTGGTTATTTAACAAGTCTCATACTCTTAAATAACATCTTTATATAACAATATTTACGTTCCAATTTCCTAATGTATTATGTTTTATGATTAGTAAAGAATAATTCAAGTACATGGATATTTAAGACATCTTATCCAATATCTTCCAATAAATTAAATTTTAATGAACATGTTTTATGTTGAGAAAAATTCAGATCACAATCCAATGTTAACATTCATTTATTTGATAAAGAATAATTAATAATTTAACAACTATGACTTCTTAATGGCTCCATGATTTTTGTTTAAAATGGGTTTTTCCTTCAACCAAATCTGCCAAGTGAGCAAGAAAATGAAAACCAGGGACGATATGGCCCTATGATGGGGTTTTTAACTTTTTATCAACCCACAAAATGAAAGGTTTTTTTATGTATAATCCCAAGAGATAATTTTGGGAAATTTTATTAGTTTTAAGATTTTAACTATATAATTTAGATAGTGACACAACTGTGAAGATTTTAAAAAAAGACAAAAATTAATCAGTGCTCGGTAGTATAAAAAATAGAGAAAAAATTTAAAATAAAATATAATAAGGGAAAATGAAGAAAAATTATATTTTAAAAAGTGATTAAGGGAAGATAAATAAAAATCTTGAAGAATGATCACGTGAAGATGAACAAAAAAACTTTGGAATAATGTAATAATATGTAAAAGTGAAAAGAAAAATCTCAAGATATGAATCATATGATACTTGAAGAAGAAAATCTTCAAGGATGTTATAATGCAAAAATATTCAAAAAGAGTAATGTTATATGTTATTTTATGTACTTCCCTACCTGAAGTGGGATATTAAAATATTATTTAGTGTGGGTCCCACTAATATATTGAAAGAGAAGTGCACTATTGTTAGCCAAGAGTATAACTATGAAATAAATATATAATAATAATAAATAGAAAAAATATTAAAAAAAATACTAGTATTTTAAAATTCCAACGGATGATCGAATTGGTAGAGCTTTCAGGTTCAATCGGTTTAACCGGATTCAATAGGTACGAGTTGAATCTCATTAAAAAAAATTTATAATAAAATTTATATATAAAAAAATAATTTTAAAAATAAAAAAATAGTAAAAAATTTAAAAAAAGTAATTAAACTTGTTCAAACGATCCGGTCCGATTCATGGTTCAGCAGTTGAACCACTAAAAAGGGAGATTTTTAAATATTTTCGAATTTTTGAGTAAATCGAACCGTTTAAATTTCCGGTTCGAGTAGGTTCGGTTTTTAAAACACCGGGTATTACTAATGTTAAAAAATTAAAATAAAGGCACTGAGGAGAGAGAAAAAATGGATAAGATGTGATGAATATCTTTGAGAGATTATTATAATAAGAAAAGATGAAAAAAATATAATAAAAGACTATTATTAATAAAAAACTATGATTCATTTGATTCTTGTCGTCACTCTCAGCGGGATCGGGGAGACCACAAGCATCTCAATACCTGCTGCTTATTGAAGGTTTCCTTTTTCTCTTCCGCCGGACTCAGCAATCACAGTAGTGCATACCTGAAGAAATCAGATTCCGCCGGATTTCCGCTGGCTTCAGCAGGCCTATACCTACGAATACGACCGACGGAGACAGAGAGGAGAGACTTTTTGGCAGATGCACTAATTTTCTCGACGATCGGTCGCCCTTTGTTCGTTCGTGCAGTGGAGACCGGAAAGAACAAAGCCGCTCGAACTCATTGAAACAGACCGGATTCGACTCCTTTTGAAATTGAGCGGCGACTCCTCGTGAATCGGGCTTGGTGATCCGTACCGTGCGAGAGCTCCTCGTAAAACATCGCTGGCTAAGCTTCTTCGTTCCGCCTCGATTTGTTCTGAAACGGAACGCTGCGCTGCAGGTCCAGGGCGTAATGGAGGTTTGACTGGCAACGATGGGGAAGATACGGTAGTAGGGTGGCCTTGGGTTTCGCGCCATCGATAAAGGTTATATTCGTCAAAAATTTGTCTCTTTACTTTTCACCACTTCACTACCCTTCATTTTTTTACGCTTGTCAGGAATCGGTGACCGTATCGATAATTCGTTGGGGATGACGGTCCCAGCTCTTAAATGGATTAATTTTGTGGGACGCTACAGCGTGGGCCACTTCGTAGCAGAGGGTTTTTAGCTTTTTTTTTTTTTTTTTTTTTTTGTTTTTGTATTCTTCCGGTCGTTTGTTTCTGCTGCTACGGAATACTTGAGCTCGTTCTCTAGCCCGAAGCGTCTCTGAGTCCCCTCCTCACCTCTTCGTCCTCGATACGTGTTCTTTGCCTAGGAAGTCGGTGCAGATATTCCATTTTTCAATCATCCGGCTGACCCTTTGTCGCTTTTGGCTCGGTGGTCCTAAATCTCCGGATTACGGATTCTTTCACCGGGTCTCGAATTTCTGGCCGTGGCAAGAGATTGATTGATGGTTAACCACAAGAACAATATGAGCAAAACGAAGAAGAAGAGGAGCAGCAAGAAGAAGAAGATGACCGTGGAGCAGGCTGTCGCTTTGAAATATGTGAAAGAATGGGTGTATATGGATTCCCCGGCCTTGCAGCTGGATGATTTCTTGATACCCAGCTCCCTCAAGTCTAAGGAGAATATGGTGTTCGAGATGCATTCTCATACAATTTGCAGTGATGGGTTCTTGTCGCCGTCCGCACTCGTCAAAAGAGCACATACCAATGGGGTGAGTTGGGTTGCTGTTTCTTCGACCTTGTATGGATGCCTCAACTGGAATTTTCAGTTTTTTAAGTGTTTCCACATTTTGACTTGATCTGTGGTTCGTTCTTTTACATGTCAATCGACTTTGATGAATGCACGCGTCTTTTGGAACATCTGAACAGTGTATACTTATCTCTGGTTTGTGTTTGGATTTACCTGAAGGCGGTGTGTTGGTTTCTTTTGCTTCTTATCTTTTTACAGTTTGCCCGCTCCTAGCACTTGCCAGTCTTCTGTTTTCTCCATTTTATTTAGTTTTATTTTTGTTTAGGTATACCCTTTTCGACATAGGTTCCTTCCTTTTCTTTTTGATTTCTGACTTCCGAGCTCTTGCCTTTCAAAAAGACTCATGCTTCTCTTGCTCTCAGGTTTTTGAGGTTACCGATGGATATTCGTGCTTTTTCTCGTCCATTTTACCTGCATTGCTTCTACCCGTAATGTAAATTTTTCTATCTCAAATCATTTCGTGGAATTTCCTTCTATAAAACGTTCGCTTTATGATGTGCACCATTTGAGATTTGCCAATCGGGATGCTTTTGCTGAGTGGTGTTTATAGCGTAAAATCTGTTTTTTCTTTTTGTAACCTGGTGAAAATGGATGACCAAGTACGATTTTAATTACAATTTGTTCAGAGCAGGTGAAAGTGCTTGCTCTAACTGACCACGACACTATGGCTGGCATACCCGAAGCCCTGGATGCTGCCAACAAGTATGGTATTAGAATAATTCCTGGTGTAGAAATTAGCACAATATTTTCTCCAAGGTAAGCTCTTTTTTCCTTTAATTACTGCCATATGCGATCAGCCTCGTTACTCTAGTAGCATTTTTTAAACTCTGTAAATCCAACTAATACACAGAGGAGAGACTGGAAGCGAGGAACCAGTTCACATACTGGCATATTATGGTAGCTGTGGCCCTGCCAAAATTGAAGAACTGGAAAACTGTCTGGCCAGCATCAGAGATGGGCGCTACCTCCGTGCAAAGAATATGCTATTAAAGCTAAAGAACCTGAAAATGCCACTAAAATGGGAACATGTGACCGGGATCGCTGGAAATGGGGTTGCCCCAGGGCGGTTACATGTTGCTCGGGCTATGGTTGAGGCAGGCCATGTTGAGAATCTCAAGAAAGCTTTTAGCAGATATTTATATGATGGAGGGCCTGCATATGCAACGTAAGAATGTCCCCTTCTATTTTTCTTTCGAAGAAAAATGTTATCTGAAAGAATATTGGTGGAATCAACGATGTATGCAGGGGTAGTGAACCATTGGCAGAAGAAGTGGTTGAGTTAATATGCCGAACTGGAGGTGTGGCAGCTTTGGCTCATCCATGGGCTTTGAAGAACCCTGTGGCGGTTATCAGGAGTTTGAAGAGTGCTGGGCTTCATGCTATGGAGGTGTACAGGAGCGATGGAAAAGTAGCAGGTGATAGTTTGAGATGAAATTTATTATGTGGACACTTGTGAATGGCATTTTTTTTTTTTGTGAATGGCTTTTCGATAAAAGTTTTTTCTATCCATGGCTGCTTTCGTGTAAGCAAATGATGATTTAAACCATTAAACTAGTAAATTGATTTTCCCTTCAACTAAATACTGTTGGTATTTGATAAAAGATCACTTTCATTGTGTGTTTGCTGCTCCGGGAACCCACTGAAATTATATAGTTGCCTTCATTCTTGAGTTAAATAACAGACTATTGCTTGGTACAGGATTCAGTGATCTGGCTGACACGTACGAGCTTTTGAAGCTTGGAGGATCAGATTACCACGGAAGAGGTGGCAATGATGAATCAGATTTGGGGAGCGTAAATCTTCCTATTTTGGCCATTCGCGAGTTCCTTAGACTTGGTCGACCCATTTGGTGTAAGGCCACAAAGGATATTTTGCAAACTTTTGCGGAAGAGCCATCTGACTCCAATCTAGAGAATATCATGAAATTCCTGAGAACTAGAAAAACCAATGCTAATTTGTCGTTAGATTGCAGCAAAGACATCATGGATATTTGCCTATCTTTGTGGTTGACCAGAGAGGAGAGGCAGTCTATGGAACTTGAGGCCCTTAGTGTGAAGCTTTCTGAAGCTGTAACTACCCAGGAGCTTCCAAGATGCCTGTAGAGAATTGTTGGATGTTTGCTAAAATATATTTTTGTATCATTGTCAAAAGGTATCCTATTGTTTCACCATTTTCTTATCAGCATATATTGGATTACATTTCCTGTTTCATCTGCTTTTGTCCCACTGTTTACTTCATTTGCGTGGAACTTGTTGTGGAAGATCCCTTTGAACAAGTATTGGTTTTGAAAGAAAGATGGTCTCATGTTTGTACTCATTAAATGCGTGGATCTTTTACACTGTCCATTTATGAAATTCTTGATCACTTTTTGACATATCGTAAAGCATATGACAGAAGATGCTAACTGTGAAGATTAATCATGGAAGCAAGATATCTGACTCGATGGATGTGTACAATTTCATTTCCTATTATGTATTTTTTTGTTTTTATAGAGCTTATGGTAAGCTGAGTCAAAATGACATTATGTGGCCTAAAATTTTTGTATAGAACTATCTTTCTTTTCATTTCTTCCTTATATATGTGTGTTTCATATAATTTTATGTTCATAATCATGGATACTAGGAAATAAATTGTCATGGTCGTGCATCATTTCTCAAATTTGCAGCTGTTATTATCAAATTTTTCTTGAAAATTATTTGACAGTTTTATCCTTGTACTATAAATCAAGTTCTGAACAAAAGGATTCAAGTAAAAATACCGGATATCATTTAGTAAACAGAATTAATATGGATAAAGAGAACTGAGTACCTAGCAATTTAAATAACTGTTCATTTTAAAGTATAACATGAGGTTTTCGTTTTCAATTTAAATGCAAGAGATCACATGATGTGTAACCAACAATGATTCAGTTATATGTCTGGGCTAAAGTGAAAATCATAAGTTTTTCCATGTCTTTTATCATACTGTTTTTTAGACACTTTTCCTTGAACATTTTTCTTATCTTGGTCATTTACCTACTTACCACTTTTGACTGCATAAGTAAACAGACAATGGATTTTCTATCCTTTCTTATATGTAAAGGTTAATGAGGCCAAGAATTAGATAACTGGAACAGGTAAAAGAATACATTTATCTGCTAATTTTTACTTGTGTAGAACTCTTATTTGTAGTATATTGTTCCATTTCTTGCTATATGAGAACTTTGTTTGTGAATCCATCGTGGACGTGCATTCTATCCATGGATAGCTAGTTATTGTAGGTATGACATCAACGGGAATGGAAACATTGCAGCTCATACTGCAATTTAGTTTTATTTTTAAGCACACAATGGAAATCTTTGACATGTTTTTCATTGAAGATTAAAATATGTAGGGGTTGTTGTTCCTTCTCTGTTTGACAAATGATGTATCCTGATAAAAGAAAATTTAGGGTTTAGGGTCTATTCATAGTATAGGAAGATAATATTTTATTAAAAAATTAAAATCTTACAAATTTTATCTCCAAGTTTATTACTTACCTGGACTGCAATAATTCTTTACAGTATTTATATCACCATTTTCTGTTTTATTTATTATTTATTCGGTTACATTTGGTGAACGACTGCGCCTGTTAGTGGATATGCATGTTACGAATAGAGATGTTGATTTCTTGCTTAAATTTATAAGGGCATGCAGGTTTTTGAATAATGGTGGTGGCTTCTTCCTTAAGACGATAAGATAATATCTCCTTCTGCATCCTGTGCCATGTTTATTTGATGAACTCGAGAGGACGATGGTCTGCATCTCTCCTTTTCGAACAGACGCATAACACCCAACTTGCACCTGTGCTGAACCTAATGCTTTATTTTAGAGAAAGCACCAAGTCTGAGAGCCATGGATGTACTCCGTAGACTTGAGAATAGTTGTTGATCATAGTGCTTGAATGATAACTCTTTTATTTGATCAATAGTTAAAAGTGGACTTAAACATGAAGACAACCAGTGACCTGCACCCAGAAATAAAGTTCTGCAGTTTCTCAAATAGAAATGTCTCTTCAATTCAAACCCCTCTTGCCATTCTTCCGTTCATAACATTAAGCTTGAAACTTAG